>OY804576.1:14837376-14909476 GCA_963680875.1 Bathymodiolus brooksi
ATTTAATGATTTATTATGAGGGACATCATGCATGAAGCAGGTAATACTAAGTGGATGCCCCTATTTAATGATTTATTATGAGGGACATCATGCATGAAGCAGGTAATGAATACTAAGTGATGCTCCATTTAATGATTTATTATGAGGGACATCATGCATGAAGCAGGTAATACTAAGTGATGCTCCCATTTAATGATTTATTGTGGGGGACATCATGCATGAAGCAGGTAATAATACTAAGTGATGCTCCCATTTAATGATTTATTATGAGGGACATCATGCATGAAGCAGTAATACTAAGTGATGCTCCATTTAATGATTTATTATGAGGGACATCATGCATGAAGCAGGTATAATACTAAGTGATGCTCCCATTTAATGATTTATTATGAGGGACATCATGCATGAAGCAGGTAATAATACTAAGTGATGCTCTCATTTAATGATTTATTATGAGGGACATCATGCATGAAGCAGGTAATACTAAGTGATGCTCCCATTTAATGATTTATTATGAGGGACATCATGCATGAAGTAGGTAATAATACTAAGTGATGCTCCCATTTAATGATTTATTATGAGTGACATCATGCATGAAGCAGGTAATAATACTAAGTGATGCTCCCATTTAATGATTTATTATGAGGGACATCATGCATGAAGCAGGTAATACTAAGTGATGCTCCCATTTAATGATTTATTGTGGGGGACATCATGCATGAAGCAGGTAATAATACTAAGTGATGCTCCCATTTAATGATTTATTATGAGGGACATCATGCATGAAGCAGGTAATACTAAGTGATGCTCCCATTTAATGATTTATTATGAGGGACATCATGCATGAAGCAGGTAATAATACTAAGTGATGCTCCCATTTAATGATTTATATGAGGGACATCATGCATGAAGCAGGTAATAATACTAAGTGATGCTCTCATTTAATGATTTATTATGAGGGACATCATGCATGAAGCAGGTAATACTAAGTGATGCTCCCATTTAATGATTTATTATGAGGGACATCATGCATGAAGTAGGTAATAATACTAAGTGATGCTCCCATTTAATGATTTATTATGAGGGACATCATGCATGAAGCAGGTAATACTAAGTGATGCTCCCATTTAATGATTTATTATGAGTGACATCATGCATGAAGCAGGTAATAATACTAAGTGATGCTCCTATTTAATGATTTATTATGAGGGACATCATGCATGAAGCAGGTAATACTAAGTGATGCTCCCATTTAATGATTTATTATGAGGGACATCATGCATGAAGCAGGTAATAATACTAAGTGATGCTCCCATTTAATGATTTATTATGAGGGACATCATGCATGAAGCAGGTAATAATACTAAGTGATGCTCCTATTTAATGATTTATTATGAGGGACATTATGCATGAAGCAGGTAATACTAAGTGATGCTCCCATTTAATGATTTATTATGAGGGACATCATGCATGAAGCAGGTAATAATACTAAGTGATGCTCCCATTTAATGATTTATTATGAGTGACATCATGCATGAAGCAGGTAATAATACTAAGTGATGCTCTCATTTAATGATTTATTATGAGGGACATCATGCATGAAGCAGGTAATAATACTAAGTGATGCTCCTATTTAATGATTTATTATGAGGGACATCATGCATGAAGCAGGTAATACTAAGTGATGCTCCCATTTAATGATTTATTATGAGGGACATCATGCATGAAGCAGGTAATAATACTAAGTGATGCTCCCATTTAATGATTTATTATGAGGGACATCATGCATGAAGCAGGTAATAATACTAAGTGATGCTCCTATTTAATGATTTATTATGAGGGACATCATGCATGAAGCAGGTAATACTAAGTGATGCTCCCATTTAATGATTTATTATGAGGGACATCATGCATGAAGTAGGTAATAATACTAAGTGATGCTCCCATTTAATGATTTATTATGAGGGACATCATGCATGAAGCAGGTAATACTAAGTGATGCTCCCATTTAATGATTTATTATGAGGGACATCATGCATGAAGCAGGTAATACTAAGTGATGCTCCCATTTAATGATTTATTATGAGGGACATCATGCATGAAGCAGGTAATAATACTAAGTGATGCTCCCATTTAATGATTTATTATGAGGGACATCATGCATGAAGCAGGTAATAATACTAAGTGATGCTCCCATTTAATGATTTATTATGAGGGACATCATGCATGAAGCAGGTAATACTAAGTGATGCTCCCATTTAATGATTTATTATGAGGGAGATCATGCATGAAGCAGGTAATAATACTAAGTGATGCTCCCATTTAATGATTTATTATGAGGGACATCATGCATGAAGCAGGTAATAATACTAAGTGATGCTCCCATTTAATGATTTATTATGAGGGACATCATGCATGAAGCAGGTAATACTAAGTGATGCTCCCATTTAATGATTTATTATGAGGACATCATGCATGAAGCAGGTAATACTAAGTGATGCTCCCATTTAATGATTTATTATGAGGGACATCATGCATGAAGCAGGTAATAATACTAAGTGATGCTCCCATTTAATGATTTATTATGAGGGACATCATGCATGAAGCAGGTAATACTAAGTGATGCTCCCATTTAATGATTTATTATGAGGGAGATCATGCATGAAGCAGGTAATAATACTAAGTGATGCTCCCATTTAATGATTTATTATGAGTGACATCATGCATGAAGCAGGTAATACTAAGTGATGCTCCCATTTAATGATTTATTATGAGGGACATCATGCATGAAGCAGGTAATAATACTAAGTGATGCTCCCATTTAATGATTTATTATGAGGGACATCATGCATGAAGCAGGTAATACTAAGTGATGCTCCCATTTAATGATTTATTATGAGGGACATCATGCATGAAGCAGGTAATACTAAGTGATGCTCCCATTTAATGATTTATTATGAGGGACATCATGCATGAAGCAGGTAATAATACTAAGTGATGCTCCTATTTAATGATTTATTATGAGGGACATCATGCATGAAGCAGGTAATAATACTAAGTGATGCTCCCATTTAATGATTTATTATGAGGGACATCATGCATGAAGCAGGTAATACTAAGTGATGCTCCCATTTAATGATTTATTGTGGGGGACATCATGCATGAAGCAGGTAATAATACTAAGTGATGCTCCCATTTAATGATTTATTATGAGGGACATCATGCATGAAGCAGGTAATACTAAGTGATGCTCCCATTTAATGATTTATTATGAGGAACATCATGCATGAAGCAGGTAATAATACTAAGTGATGCTCCCATTTAATGATTTATTATGAGGGACATCATGCATGAAGCAGGTAATACTAAGTGATGCTCCCATTTAATGATTTATTGTGGGGGACATCATGCATGAAGCAGGTAGTAATAGTAAGTGATGCTCCCATTTAATGATTTATTATGAGGGACATCATGCATGAAGCAGGTAATAATACTAAGTGATGCTCCCATTTAATGATTTATTATGAGGGACATCATGCATGAAGCAGGTAATAATACTAAGTGATGCTCCCATTTAATGATTTATTATGAGGGACATCATGCATGAAGCAGGTAATACTAAGTGATGCTCCCATTTAATGATTTATTATGAGGGACATCATGCATGAAGCAGGTAATACTAAGTGATGCTCCCATTTAATGATTTATTATGAGGGACATCATGCATGAAGCAGGTAATACTAAGTGATGCTCCCATTTAATGATTTATTATGAGGGACATCATGCATGAAGCAGGTAATACTAAGTGATGCTCCCATTTAATGATTTATTATGAGGGACATCATGCATGAAGCAGGTAATAATACTAAGTGATGCTCCCATTTAATGATTTATTATGAGGGACATCATGCATGAAGCAGGTAATAATACTAAGTGATGCTCCCATTTAATGATTTATTATGAGGGACATCATGCATGAAGCAGGTAATAATACTAAGTGATGCTCCCATTTAATGATTTATTATGAGGGACATCATGCATGAAGCAGGTAATACTAAGTGATGCTCCCATTTAATGATTTATTATGAGGGACATCATGCATGAAGCAGGTAATACTAAGTGATGCTCCCATTTAATGATTTATTATGAGGGACATCATGCATGAAGCAGGTAATACTAAGTGATGCTCCCATTTAATGATTTATTATGAGGGACATCATGCATGAAGCAGGTAATACTAAGTGATGCTCCCATTTAATGATTTATTATGAGGGACATCATGCATGAAGCAGGTAATAATACTAAGTGATGCTCCCATTTAATGATTTATTATGAGGGACATCATGCATGAAGCAGGTAATAATACTAAGTGATGCTCCCATTTAATGATTTATTATGAGGGACATCATGCATGAAGCAGGTAATAATACTAAGTGATGCTCCCATTTAATGATTTATTATGAGGGACATCATGCATGAAGCAGGTAATACTAAGTGATGCTCCCATTTAATGATTTATTATGAGGGACATCATGCATGAAGCAGGTAATAATACTAAGTGATGCTCCCATTTAATGATTTATTATGAGGGACATCATGCATGAAGCAGGTAATAATACTAAGTGATGCTCCCATTTAATGATTTATTATGAGGGACATCATGCATGAAGCAGGTAATACTAAGTGATGCTCCCATTTAATGATTTATTATGAGGGACATCATGCATGAAGCAGGTAATAATACTAAGTGATGCTCCCATTTAATGATTTATTATGAGGGACATCATGCATGAAGCAGGTAATAATACTAAGTGATGCTCCTATTTAATGATTTATTATGAGGGACATCATGCATGAAGCAGGTAATACTAAGTGATGCTCCCATTTAATGATTTATTATGAGGGACATCATGCATGAAGCAGGTAATAATACTAAGTGATGCTCCCATTTAATGATTTATTATGAGTGACATCATGCATGAAGCAGGTAATAATACTAAGTGATGCTCTCATTTAATGATTTATTATGAGGGACATCATGCATGAAGCAGGTAATAATACTAAGTGATGCTCCTATTTAATGATTTATTATGAGGGACATCATGCATGAAGCAGGTAATACTAAGTGATGCTCCCATTTAATGATTTATTATGAGGGACATCATGCATGAAGCAGGTAATAATACTAAGTGATGCTCCCATTTAATGATTTATTATGAGGGACATCATGCATGAAGCAGGTAATAATACTAAGTGATGCTCCTATTTAATGATTTATTATGAGGGACATCATGCATGAAGCAGGTAATACTAAGTGATGCTCCCATTTAATGATTTATTATGAGGGACATCATGCATGAAGTAGGTAATAATACTAAGTGATGCTCCCATTTAATGATTTATTATGAGGGACATCATGCATGAAGCAGGTAATACTAAGTGATGCTCCCATTTAATGATTTATTATGAGGGACATCATGCATGAAGCAGGTAATACTAAGTGATGCTCCCATTTAATGATTTATTATGAGGGACATCATGCATGAAGCAGGTAATAATACTAAGTGATGCTCCCATTTAATGATTTATTATGAGGGACATCATGCATGAAGCAGGTAATAATACTAAGTGATGCTCCCATTTAATGATTTATTATGAGGGACATCATGCATGAAGCAGGTAATACTAAGTGATGCTCCCATTTAATGATTTATTATGAGGGAGATCATGCATGAAGCAGGTAATAATACTAAGTGATGCTCCCATTTAATGAGTTATTATGAGGGACATCATGCATGAAGCAGGTAATAATACTAAGTGATGCTCCCATTTAATGATTTATTATGAGGGACATCATGCATGAAGCAGGTAATACTAAGTGATGCTCCCATTTAATGATTTATTATGAGGGACATCATGCATGAAGCAGGTAATACTAAGTGATGCTCCCATTTAATGATTTATTATGAGGGACATCATGCATGAAGCAGATAATAATACTAAGTGATGCTCCCATTTAATGATTTATTATGAGGGACATCATGCATGAAGCAGGTAATACTAAGTGATGCTCCCATTTAATGATTTATTATGAGGGAGATCATGCATGAAGCAGGTAATAATACTAAGTGATGCTCCCATTTAATGATTTATTATGAGTGACATCATGCATGAAGCAGGTAATACTAAGTGATGCTCCCATTTAATGATTTATTATGAGGGACATCATGCATGAAGCAGGTAATAATACTAAGTGATGCTCCCATTTAATGATTTATTATGAGGGACATCATGCATGAAGCAGGTAATACTAAGTGATGCTCCCATTTAATGATTTATTATGAGGGACATCATGCATGAAGCAGGTAATACTAAGTGATGCTCCCATTTAATGATTTATTATGAGGGACATCATGCATGAAGCAGGTAATAATACTAAGTGATGCTCCTATTTAATGATTTATTATGAGGGACATCATGCATGAAGCAGGTAATAATACTAAGTGATGCTCCCATTTAATGATTTATTATGAGGGACATCATGCATGAAGCAGGTAATACTAAGTAATGCTCCCATTTAATGATTTATTGTGGGGGACATCATGCATGAAGCAGGTAATAATACTAAGTGATGCTCCCATTTAATGATTTATTATGAGGGACATCATGCATGAAGCAGGTAATACTAAGTGATGCTCCCATTTAATGATTTATTATGAGGAACATCATGCATGAAGCAGGTAATAATACTAAGTGATGCTCCCATTTAATGATTTATTATGAGGGACATCATGCATGAAGCAGGTAATACTAAGTGATGCTCCCATTTAATGATTTATTGTGGGGGACATCATGCATGAAGCAGGTAATAATACTAAGTGATGCTCCCATTTAATGATTTATTATGAGGGACATCATGCATGAAGCAGGTAATAATACTAAGTGATGCTCCCATTTAATGATTTATTATGAGGGACATCATGCATGAAGCAGGTAATAATACTAAGTGATGCTCCCATTTAATGATTTATTATGAGGGACATCATGCATGAAGCAGGTAATACTAAGTGATGCTCCCATTTAATGATTTATTATGAGGGACATCATGCATGAAGCAGGTAATACTAAGTGATGCTCCCATTTAATGATTTATTATGAGGGACATCATGCATGAAGCAGGTAATACTAAGTGATGCTCCCATTTAATGATTTATTATGAGGGACATCATGCATGAAGCAGGTAATACTAAGTGATGCTCCCATTTAATGATTTATTATGAGGGACATCATGCATGAAGCAGGTAATAATACTAAGTGATGCTCCCATTTAATGATTTATTATGAGGGACATCATGCATGAAGCAGGTAATAATACTAAGTGATGCTCCCATTTAATGATTTATTATGAGGGACATCATGCATGAAGCAGGTAATAATACTAAGTGATGCTCCCATTTAATGATTTATTATGAGGGACATCATGCATGAAGCAGGTAATAATACTAAGTGATGCTCCCATTTAATGATTTATTATGAGGGACATCATGCATGAAGCAGGTAATAATACTAAGTGATGCTCCCATTTAATGATTTATTATGAGGGACATCATGCATGAAGCAGGTAATACTAAGTGATGCTCCCATTTAATGATTTATTATGAGGGACATCATGCATGAAGCAGGTAATAATACTAAGTGATGCTCCCATTTAATGATTTATTATTAGGGAGATCATGCATGAAGCAGGTAATACTAAGTGATGCTCCCATTTAATGATTTATTATGAGGGACATCATGCATGAAGCAGGTAATAATACTAAGTGATGCTCCCATTTAATGATTTATTATGAGGGAGATCATGCATGAAGCAGGTAATACTAAGTGATGCTCCCATTTAATGATTTATTATGAGGGACATCATGCATGAAGCAGGTAATACTAAGTGATGCTCCCATGTAATGATTTATTATGAGGGACATCATGCATGAAGCAGGTAATAATACTAAGTGATGCTCCCATTTAATGATTTATTATGAGTGACATCATGCATGAAGCAGGTAATACTAAGTGATGCTCCCATTTAATGATTTATTATGAGGGACATTATGCATGAAGCAGGTAATACTAAGTGATGCTCCCATTTAATGATTTATTATGAGGGACATCATGCATGAAGCAGGTAATAATACTAAGTGATGCTCCCATTTAATGATTTATTATGAGGGACATCATGCATGAAGCAGGTAATAATACTAAGTGATGCTCCCATTTAATGATTTATTATGAGGGACATCATGCATGAAGCAGGTAATAATACTAAGTGATGCTCCCATTTAATGATTTATTATGAGGGACATCATGCATGAAGCAGGTAATAATACTAAGTGATGCTCCCATTTAATGATTTATTATGAGGGACATCATGCATGAAGCAGGTAATAATACTAAGTGATGCTCCCATTTAATGATTTATTATGAGGGACATCATGCATGAAGCAGGTAATAATACTAAGTGATGCTCCCATTTAATGATTTATTATGAGGGAGATCATGCATGAAGCAGGTAATACTAAGTGATGCTCCCATTTAATGATTTATTATGAGGGACATCATGCATGAAGCAGGTAATACTAAGTGATGCTCCCATTTAATGATTTATTATGAAGGACATCATGCATGAAGCAGGTAATACTAAGTGATGCTCCCATTTAATGATTTATTATGAGGGACATCATGCATGAAGCAGGTAATACTAAGTGATGCTCCCATTTAATGATTTATTATGAGGGAGATCATGCATGAAGCAGGTAATAATACTAAGTGATGCTCCCATTTAATGATTTATTATGAGGGACATCATGCATGAAGCAGGTAATAATACTAAGTGATGCTCCCATTTAATGATTTATTATGAGGGACATCATGCATGAAGCAGGTAATAATACTAAGTGATGCTCCCATTTAATGATTTATTATGAGGGACATCATGCATGAAGCAGGTAATAATACTAAGTGATGCTCCCATTTAATGATTTATTATGAGGGACATCATGCATGAAGCAGGTAATACTAAGTGATGCTCCCATTTAATGATTTATTATGAGGGACATCATGCATGAAGCAGGTAATAATACTAAGTGATGCTCCCATTTAATGATTTATTATGAGGGAGGTCATGCATGAAGCAGGTAATAATACTAAGTGATGCTCCCATTTAATGATTTATTATGAGGGACATCATGCATGAAGCAGGTAATAATACTAAGTGATGCTCCCATTTAATGATTTATTATGAGGGACATCATGCATGAAGCAGGTAATACTAAGTGATGCTCCCATTTAATGATTTATTATGAGGGACATCATGCATGAAGCAGGTAATACTAAGTGATGCTCCCATTTAATGATTTATTATGAGGGACATCATGCATGAAGCAGGTAATACTAAGTGATGCTCCCATTTAATGATTTATTATGAGGGACATCATGCATGAAGCAGGTAATAATACTAAGTGATGCTCCCATTTAATGATTTATTATGAGGGACATCATGCATGAAGCAGGTAATACTAAGTGATGCTCCCATTTAATGATTTATTATGAGGGACATCATGCATGAAGCAGGTAATAATACTAAGTGATGCTCCCATTTAATGATTTATTATGAGGGACATCATGCATGAAGCAGGTAATAATACTAAGTGATGCTCCCATTTAATGATTTATTATGAGGGACATCATGCATGAAGCAGGTAATAATACTAAGTGATGCTCCCATTTAATGATTTATTATGAGGGACATCATGCATGAAGCAGGTAATACTAAGTGATGCTCCCATTTAATGATTTATTATGAGGGACATCATGCATGAAGCAGGTAATACTAAGTGATGCTCCCATTTAATGATTTATTATGAGGGACATCATGCATGAAGCAGGTAATAATACTAAGTGATGCTCCCATTTAATGATTTATTATGAGTGACATCATGCATGAAGCAGGTAATAATACTAAGTGATGCTGCTCCCATTTAATGATTTATTATGAGGGACATCATGCATGAAGCAGGTAATAATACTAAGTGATGCTCTCATTTAATGATTTATTATGAGGGACATCATGCATGAAGCAGGTAATACTAAGTGATGCTCCCATTTAATGATTTATTATGAGGACATCATGCATGAAGCAGGTAATAATACTAAGTGATGCTCCCATTTAATGATTTATTATGAGTGACATCATGCATGAAGCAGGTAATAATACTAAGTGATGCTCCCATTTAATGATTTATTATGAGGGACATCATGCATGAAGCAGGTAATACTAAGTGATGCTCCCATTTAATGATTTATTATGAGGGACATCATGCATGAAGCAGGTAATACTAAGTGATGCTCCCATTTAATGATTTATTATGAGGGACATCATGCATGAAGCAGGTAATAATACTAAGTGATGCTCCCATTTAATGATTTATTATGAGTGACATCATGCATGAAGCAGGTAATAATACTAAGTGATGCTCCCATTTAATGATTTATTATGAGGGACATCATGCATGAAGCAGGTAATAATACTAAGTGATGCTCCCATTTAATGATTTATTATGAGGGACATCATGCATGAAGCAGGTAATACTAAGTGATGCTCCCATTTAATGATTTATTATGAGGGACATCATGCATGAAGCAGGTAATAATACTAAGTGATGCTCCCATTTAATGATTTATTATGAGTGACATCATGCATGAAGCAGGTAATAATACTAAGTGATGCTCCCATTTAATGATTTATTATGAGGGACATCATGCATGAAGCAGGTAATACTAAGTGATGCTCCCATTTAATGATTTATTATGAGGGACATCATGCATGAAGCAGGTAATACTAAGTGATGCTCCCATTTAATGATTTATTATGAGGGACATCATGCATGAAGCAGGTAATAATACTAAGTGATGCTCCCATTTAATGATTTATTATGAGGGACATCATGCATGAAGCAGGTAATAATACTAAGTGATGCTCCCATTTAATGATTTATTATGAGGGACATCATGCATGAAGCAGGTAATACTAAGTGATGCTCCCATTTAATGATTTATTATGAGGGACATCATGCATGAAGCAGGTAATACTAAGTGATGCTCCCATTTAATGATTTATTATGAGTGACATCATGCATGAAGCAGGTAATACTAAGTGATGCTCCCATTTAATGATTTATTATGAGTGACATCATGCATGAAGCAGGTAATACTAAGTGATGCTCCCATTTAATGATTTATTATGGGGGACATCATGCATGAAGCAGGTAATAATACTAAGTGATGCTCCCATTTAATGATTTATTATGAGGGACATCATGCATGAAGCAGGTAAATACTAAGTGATGCTCCTATTTAATGATTTATTATGAGGGACATCATGCATGAAGCAGGTAATAATACTAAGTGATGCTCCCATTTAATGATTTATTATGAGGGACATCATGCATGAAGCAGGTAATACTAAGTGATGCTCCCATTTAATGATTTATTATGAGGGACATCATGCATGAAGCAGGTAATAATACTAAGTGATGCTTCCATTTAATGATTTATTATGAGGGACATCATGCATGAAGCAGGTAATAATACTAAGTGATGCTCCCATTTAATGATTTATTATGAGGGACATCATGCATGAAGCAGGTAATAATACTAAGTGATGCTCCCATTTAATGATTTATTATGAGGGACATCATGCATGAAGCAGGTAATACTAAGTGATGCTCCCATTTAATGATTTATTATGAGGGACATCATGCATGAAGCAGGTAATACTAAGTGATGCTCCCATTTAATGATTTATTATGAGGGACATCATGCATGAAGCAGGTAATAATACTAAGTGATGCTCCCATTTAATGATTTATTATGAGTGACATCATGCATGAAGCAGGTAATAATACTAAGTGATGCTCCCATTTAATGATTTATTATGAGGGACATCATGCATGAAGCAGGTAATAATACTAAGTGATGCTCTCATTTAATGATTTATTATGAGGGACATCATGCATGAAGCAGGTAATACTAAGTGATGCTCCCATTTAATGATTTATTATGAGGGACATCATGCATGAAGCAGGTAATAATACTAAGTGATGCTCCCATTTAATGATTTATTATGAGTGACATCATGCATGAAGCAGGTAATAATACTAAGTGATGCTCCCATTTAATGATTTATTATGAGGGACATCATGCATGAAGCAGGTAATACTAAGTGATGCTCCCATTTAATGATTTATTATGAGGGACATCATGCATGAAGCAGGTAATACTAAGTGATGCTCCCATTTAATGATTTATTATGAGGGACATCATGCATGAAGCAGGTAATAATACTAAGTGATGCTCCCATTTAATGATTTATTATGAGTGACATCATGCATGAAGCAGGTAATAATACTAAGTGATGCTCCCATTTAATGATTTATTATGAGGGACATCATGCATGAAGCAGGTAATAATACTAAGTGATGCTCCCATTTAATGATTTATTATGAGGGACATCATGCATGAAGCAGGTAATACTAAGTGATGCTCCCATTTAATGATTTATTATGAGGGACATCATGCATGAAGCAGGTAATAATACTAAGTGATGCTCCCATTTAATGATTTATTATGAGTGACATCATGCATGAAGCAGGTAATAATACTAAGTGATGCTCCCATTTAATGATTTATTATGAGGGACATCATGCATGAAGCAGGTAATAATACTAAGTGATGCTCCCATTTAATGATTTATTATGAGGGACATCATGCATGAAGCAGGTAATAATACTAAGTGATGCTCCCATTTAATGATTTATTATGAGGGACATCATGCATGAAGCAGGTAATACTAAGTGATGCTCCCATTTAATGATTTATTATGAGGGACATCATGCATGAAGCAGGTAATACTAAGTGATGCTCCCATTTAATGATTTATTATGAGGGACATCATGCATGAAGCAGGTAATAATACTAAGTGATGCTCCCATTTAATGATTTATTATGAGGGACATCATGCATGAAGCAGGTAATACTAAGTGATGCTCCCATTTAATGATTTATTATGAGGGACATCATGCATGAAGCAGGTAATAATACTAAGTGATGCTCCCATTTAATGATTTATTATGAGGGACATCATGCATGAAGCAGGTAATAATACTAAGTGATGCTCCCATTTAATGATTTATTATGAGGGACATCATGCATGAAGCAGGTAATACTAAGTGATGCTCCCATTTAATGATTTATTATGAGGGACATCATGCATGAAGCAGGTAATAATACTAAGTGATGCTCCCATTTAATGATTTATTATGAGGGACATCATGCATGAAGCAGGTAATAATACTAAGTGATGCTCCCATTTAATGATTTATTATGAGGGACATCATGCATGAAGCAGGTAATACTAAGTGATGCTCCCATTTAATGATTTATTATGAGGGACATCATGCATGAAGCAGGTAATACTAAGTGATGCTCCCATTTAATGATTTATTATGAGTGACATCATGCATGAAGCAGGTAATACTAAGTGATGCTCCCATTTAATGATTTATTATGAGTGACATCATGCATGAAGCAGGTAATACTAAGTGATGCTCCCATTTAATGATTTATTATGGGGGACATCATGCATGAAGCAGGTAATAATACTAAGTGATGCTCCCATTTAATGATTTATTATGAGGGACATCATGCATGAAGCAGGTAATAATACTAAGTGATGCTCCTATTTAATGATTTATTATGAGGGACATCATGCATGAAGCAGGTAATAATACTAAGTGATGCTCCCATTTAATGATTTATTATGAGGGACATCATGCATGAAGCAGGTAATACTAAGTGATGCTCCCATTTAATGATTTATTGTGGGGACATCATGCATGAAGCAGGTAATAATACTAAGTGATGCTCCCATTTAATGATTTATTATGAGTGACATCATGCATGAAGCAGGTAATAATACTAAGTGATGCTCCCATTTAATGATTTATTATGAGGGACATCATGCATGAAGCAGGTAATAATACTAAGTGATGCTCCCATTTAATGATTTATTATGAGGGACATCATGCATGAAGCAGGTAATACTAAGTGATGCTCCCATTTAATGATTTATTATGAGGGACATCATGCATGAAGCAGGTAATACTAAGTGATGCTCCCATTTAATGATTTATTATGAGGGACATCATGCATGAAGCAGGTAATACTAAGTGATGCTCCCATTTAATGATTTATTATGAGGGACATCATGCATGAAGCAGGTAATAATACTAAGTGATGCTCCCATTTAATGATTTATTATGAGGGACATCATGCATGAAGCAGGTAATAATACTAAGTGATGCTCCCATTTAATGATTTATTATGAGGGACATCATGCATGAAGCAGGTAATAATACTAAGTGATGCTCCCATTTAATGATTTATTATGAGGGACATCATGCATGAAGCAGGTAATACTAAGTGATGCTCCCATTTAATGATTTATTATGAGGGACATCATGCATGAAGCAGGTAATACTAAGTGATGCTCCCATTTAATGATTTATTATGAGGGAGATCATGCATGAAGCAGGTAATACTAAGTGATGCTCCCATTTAATGATTTATTATGAGTGACATCATGCATGAAGCAGGTATAATACTAAGTGATGCTCCCATTTAATGATTTATTATGAGTTGACATCATGCATGAAGCAGGTAATACTAAGTGATGCTCCCATTTAATGATTTATTATGAGGGACATCATGCATGAAGCAGGTAATAATACTAAGTGATGCTCCCATTTAATGATTTATTATGAGGGACATCATGCATGAAGCAGGTAATAATACTAAGTGATGCTCCTATTTAATGATTTATTATGAGGGACATCATGCATGAAGCAGGTAATAATACTAAGTGATGCTCCCATTTAATGATTTATTATGAGGGACATCATGCATGAAGCAGGTAATACTAAGTGATGCTCCCATTTAATGATTTATTATGAGGGACATCATGCATGAAGCAGGTAATACTAAGTGATGCTCCCATTTAATGATTTATTATGAGGGACATCATGCATGAAGCAGGTAATACTAAGTGATGCTCCCATTTAATGATTTATTATGAGGGACATCATGCATGAAGCAGGCAATAATACTAAGTGATGCTCCCATTTAATGATTTATTATGAGGGACATCATGCATGAAGCAGGTAATAATACTAAGTGATGCTCCCA
Source organism: Bathymodiolus brooksi (assembly GCA_963680875.1). NCBI lineage: Eukaryota > Metazoa > Mollusca > Bivalvia > Mytilida > Modiolidae > Bathymodiolus > Bathymodiolus brooksi. The sequence goes on from OY804576.1 coordinate 14,852,671, forward strand.
TTTAATGATTTATTATGAGGGACATCATGCATGAAGCAGGTAATAATACTAAGTGATGCTCCCATTTAATGATTTATTATGAGGGACATCATGCATGAAGCAGGTAATACTAAGTGATGCTCCCATTTAATGATTTATTATGAGGGACATCATGCATGAAGCAGGTAATACTAAGTGATGCTCCCATTTAATGATTTATTATGAGGGAGATCATGCATGAAGCAGGTAATACTAAGTGATGCTCCCATTTAATGATTTATTATGAGGGACATCATGCATGAAGCAGGTAATAATACTAAGTGATGCTCCCATTTAATGATTTATTATGAGGGACATCATGCATGAAGCAGGTAATAATACTAAGTGATGCTCCCATTTAATGATTTATTATGAGTGAGATCATGCATGAAGTAGGTAATACTAAGTGATGCTCCCATTTAATGATTTATTATGAGGGACATCATGCATGAAGCAGGTAATACTAAGTGATGCTCCCATTTAATGATTTATTATGAGGGACATCATGCATGAAGCAGGTAATAATACTAAGTGATGCTCCCATTTAATGATTTATTATGAGGGACATCATGCATGAAGCAGGTAATAATACTAAGTGATGCTCCCATTTAATGATTTATTATGAGGGACATCATGCATGAAGCAGGTAATAATACTAAGTGATGCTCCCATTTAATGATTTATTATGAGGGACATCATGCATGAAGCAGGTAATAATACTAAGTGATGCTCCCATTTAATGATTTATTATGAGGGACATCATGCATGAAGCAGGTAATAATACTAAGTGATGCTCCCATTTAATGATTTATTATGAGGGACATCATGCATGAAGCAGGTAATAATACTAAGTGATGCTCCCATTTAATGATTTATTATGAGGGACATCATGCATGAAGCAGGTAATAATACTAAGTGATGCTCCCATTTAATGATTTATTGTGGGGGACATCATGCATGAAGCAGGTAATACTAAGTGATGCTCCCATTTAATGATTTATTATGAGGGACATCATGCATGAAGCAGGTAATACTAAGTGATGCTCTCATTTAATGATTTATTATGAGGGACATCATGCATGAAGCAGGTAATAATACTAAGTGATGCTCCATTTAATGATTTATTATGAGGGACATCATGCATGAAGCAGGTAATAATACTAAGTGATGCTCCCATTTAATGATTTATTATGAGGGACATCATGCATGAAGCAGGTAATAATACTAAGTGATGCTCCCATTTAATGATTTATTATGAGGGACATCATGCATGAAGCAGGTAATACTAAGTGATGCTCCCATTTAATGATTTATTATGAGGGAGATCATGCATGAAGCAGGTAATACTAAGTGATGCTCCCATTTAATGATTTATTATGAGGGACATCATGCATGAAGCAGGTAATACTAAGTGATGCTCCCATTTAATGATTTATTATGAGGGACATCATGCATGAAGCAGGTAATAATACTAAGTGATGCTCCCATTTAATGATTTATTATGAGGGACATCATGCATGAAGCAGGTAATAATACTAAGTGATGCTCCCATTTAATGATTTATTATGAGGGACATCATGCATGAAGCAGGTAATACTAAGTGATGCTCCTATTTAATGATTTATTATGAGGGACATCATGCATGAAGCAGGTAATAATACTAAGTGATGCTCCCATTTAATGATTTATTATGAGGGACATCATGCATGAAGCAGGTAATACTAAGTGATGCTCCCATTTAATGATTTATTATGAGGGATATCATGCATGAAGCAGGTAATAATACTAAGTGATGCTCCCATTTAATGATTTATTATGAGGGACATCATGCATGAAGTAGGTAATACTAAGTGATGCTCCTATTTAATGATTTATTATGAGGGACATCATGCATGAAGCAGGTAATAATACTAAGTGATGATCCCATTTAATGATTTATTATGAGGGACATCATGCATGAAGCAGGTAATACTAAGTGATGCTCCCATTTAATGATTTATTATGAGGGACATCATGCATGAAGCAGGTAATACTAAGTGATGCTCCTATTTAATGATTTATTATGAGGGACATCATGCATGAAGCAGGTAATAATACTAAGTGATGCTCCCATTTAATGATTTATTATGAGGGACATCATGCATGAAGCAGGTAATACTATGTGATGCTCCCATTTAATGATTTATTATGAGGGAGATCATGCATGAAGCAGGTAATAATACTAAGTGATGCTCCCATTTAATGATTTATTATGAGTGACATCATGCATGAAGCAGGTAATACTAAGTGATGCTCCCATTTAATGATTTATTATGAGGGACATCATGCATGAAGCAGGTAATAATACTAAGTGATGCTCCCATTTAATGATTTATTATGAGGGACATCATGCATGAAGTAGGTAATACTAAGTGATGCTCCCATTTAATGATTTATTATGAGGGACATCATGCATGAAGCAGGTAATAATACTAAGTGATGCTCCCATTTAATGATTTATTATGAGGGACATCATGCATGAAGCAGGTAATAATACTATGTGATGCTCCCATTTAATGATTTATTATGAGGGACATCATGCATGAAGCAGGTAATACTAAGTGATGCTCCCATTTAATGATTTATTATGAGGGACATCATGCATGAAGCAGGTAATAATACTAAGTGATGCTCCCATTTAATGATTTATTATGAGGGACATCATGCATGAAGCAGGTAATACTAAGTGATGCTCCCATTTAATGATTTATTATGAGGGACATCATGCATGAAGCAGGTAATACTAAGTGATGCTCCCATTTAATGATTTATTATGAGGGACATCATGCATGAAGCAGGTAATAATACTAAGTGATGCTCCCATTTAATGATTTATTATGAGGGACATCATGCATGAAGCAGGTAATAATACTAAGTGATGCTCCCATTTAATGATTTATTATGAGGGACATCATGCATGAAGCAGGTAATACTAAGTGATGCTCCCATTTAATGATTTATTATGAGGGACATCATGCATGAAGCAGGTAATACTAAGTGATGCTCACATTTAATGATTTATTATGAGGGACATCATGCATGAAACAGGTAATAATACTAAGTGATGCTCCCATTTAATGATTTATTATGAGGGACATCATGCATGAAGCAGGTAATAATACTAAGTGATGCTCCCATTTAATGATTTATTATGAGGGACATCATGCATGAAGCAGGTAATAATACTAAGTGATGCTCCCATTTAATGATTTATTATGAGGGACATCATGCATGAAGCAGGTAATAATACTAAGTGATGCTCCCATTTAATGATTTATTATGAGGGACATCATGCATGAAGCAGGTAATACTAAGTGATGCTCCCATTTAATGATTTATTATGAGGGACATCATGCATGAAGCAGGTAATAATACTAAGTGATGCTCTCATTTAATGATTTATTATGAGGGACATCATGCATGAAGCAGGTAATACTAAGTGATGCTCCCATTTAATGATTTATTATGAGGGACATCATGCATGAAGCAGGTAATAATACTAAGTGATGCTCCCATTTAATGATTTATTATGAGGGACATCATGCATGAAGCAGGTAATAATACTAAGTGATGCTCCCATTTAATGATTTATTATGAGGGACATCATGCATGAAGCAGGTAATACTAAGTGATGCTCCCATTTAATGATTTATTATGAGGGACATCATGCATGAAGCAGGTAATAATACTAAGTGATGCTCCCATTTAATGATTTATTATGAGGGACATCATGCATGAAGCAGGTAATACTAAGTGATGCTCCCATTTAATGATTTATTATGAGGGACATCATGCATGAAGCAGGTAATAATACTAAGTGATGCTCCCATTTAATGATTTATTATGAGGGACATCATGCATGAAACAGGTAATAATACTAAGTGATGCTCCCATTTAATGATTTATTATGAGGGACATCATGCATGAAGCAGGTAATAATACTAAGTGATGCTCCCATTTAATGATTTATTATGAGGGACATCATGCATGAAGCAGGTAATACTAAGTGATGCTCACATTTAATGATTTATTATGAGGGACATCATGCATGAAGCAGGTAATACTAAGTGATGCTCACATTTAATGATTTATTATGAGGGACATCATGCATGAAGCAGGTAATAATACTAAGTGATGCTCCTATTTAATGATTTATTATGAGGGACATCATGCATGAAGCAGGTAATAATACTAAGTGATGCTCCCATTTAATGATTTATTATGAGGGACATCATGCATGAAGCAGGTAATACTAAGTGATGCTCCCATTTAATGATTTATTATGAGGGACATCATGCATGAAACAGGTAATAATACTAAGTGATGCTCCCATTTAATGATTTATTATGAGGGACATCATGCATGAAGCAGGTAATACTAAGTGATGCTCCCATTTAATGATTTATTATGAGGGACATCATGCATGAAGCAGGTAATAATACTAAGTGATGCTCTCATTTAATGATTTATTATGAGGGACATCATGCATGAAGCAGGTAATACTAAGTGATGCTCCCATTTAATGATTTATTATGAGGGACATCATGCATGAAGCAGGTAATACTAAGTGATGCTCCCATTTAATGATTTATTATGAGGGACATCATGCATGAAGCAGGTAATAATACTAAGTGATGCTCTCATTTAATGATTTATTATGAGGGACATCATGCATGAAGCAGGTAATACTAAGTGATGCTCCCATTTAATGATTTATTATGAGGGACATCATGCATGAAGCAGGTAATACTAAGTGATGCTCCCATTTAATGATTTATTATGAGGGACATCATGCATGAAGCAGGTAATAATACTAAGTGATGCTCCCATTTAATGATTTATTATGAGGGACATCATGCATGAAGCAGGTAATAATACTAAGTGATGCTCCCATTTAATGATTTATTATGAGGGACATCATGCATGAAGCAGGTAATAATACTAAGTGATGCTCCCATTTAATGATTTATTATGAGGGACATCATGCATGAAGCAGGTAATAATACTAAGTGATGCTCCCATTTAATGATTTATTATGAGGGACATCATGCATGAAGCAGGTAATACTAAGTGATGCTCCCATTTAATGATTTATTATGAGGGACATCATGCATGAAGCAGGTAATAATACTAAGTGATGCTCCCATTTAATGATTTATTATGAGGGACATCATGCATGAAGCAGGTAATACTAAGTGATGCTCCCATTTAATGATTTATTATGAGGGACATCATGCATGAAGCAGGTAATAATACTAAGTGATGCTCCCATTTAATGATTTATTATGAGGGACATCATGCATGAAACAGGTAATAATACTAAGTGATGCTCCCATTTAATGATTTATTATGAGGGACATCATGCATGAAGCAGGTAATAATACTAAGTGATGCTCCCATTTAATGATTTATTATGAGGGACATCATGCATGAAGCAGGTAATACTAAGTGATGCTCACATTTAATGATTTATTATGAGGGACATCATGCATGAAGCAGGTAATACTAAGTGATGCTCACATTTAATGATTTATTATGAGGGACATCATGCATGAAGCAGGTAATAATACTAAGTGATGCTCCTATTTAATGATTTATTATGAGGGACATCATGCATGAAGCAGGTAATAATACTAAGTGATGCTCCCATTTAATGATTTATTATGAGGGACATCATGCATGAAGCAGGTAATACTAAGTGATGCTCCCATTTAATGATTTATTATGAGGGACATCATGCATGAAACAGGTAATAATACTAAGTGATGCTCCCATTTAATGATTTATTATGAGGGACATCATGCATGAAGCAGGTAATACTAAGTGATGCTCCCATTTAATGATTTATTATGAGGGACATCATGCATGAAGCAGGTAATAATACTAAGTGATGCTCTCATTTAATGATTTATTATGAGGGACATCATGCATGAAGCAGGTAATACTAAGTGATGCTCCCATTTAATGATTTATTATGAGGGACATCATGCATGAAGCAGGTAATACTAAGTGATGCTCCCATTTAATGATTTATTATGAGGGACATCATGCATGAAGCAGGTAATAATACTAAGTGATGCTCTCATTTAATGATTTATTATGAGGGACATCATGCATGAAGCAGGTAATACTAAGTGATGCTCCCATTTAATGATTTATTATGAGGGACATTCATGCATGAAGCAGGTAATACTAAGTGATGCTCCCATTTAATGATTTATTATGAGGGACATCATGCATGAAGCAGGTAATAATACTAAGTGATGCTCCCATTTAATGATTTATTATGAGGGACATCATGCATGAAGCAGGTAATACTAAGTGATGCCTCCCATTTAATGATTTATTATGAGGGACATCATGCATGAAGCAGGTAAATACTAAGTGATGCTCCCATTTAATGATTTATTATGAGGGACATCATGCATGAAGCAGGTAATAATACTAAGTGATGCTCCCATTTAATGATTTATTATGAGGGACATCATGCATGAAGCAGGTAATACTAAGTGATGCTCCCATTTAATGATTTATTATGAGGGACATCATGCATGAAGCAGGTAATAATACTAAGTGATGCTCCCATTTAATGATTTATTATGAGGGACATCATGCATGAAGCAGGTAATAATACTAAGTGATGCTCCCATTTAATGATTTATTATGAGGGACATCATGCATGAAGCAGGTAATAATACTAAGTGATGCTCCCATTTAATGATTTATTATGAGGGACATCATGCATGAAGCAGGTAATACTAAGTGATGCTCCCATTTAATGATTTATTATGAGGGACATCATGCATGAAGCAGGTAATAATACTAAGTGATGCTCTCATTTAATGATTTATTATGAGGGACATCATGCATGAAGCAGGTAATACTAAGTGATGCTCCCATTTAATGATTTATTATGAGGGACATCATGCATGAAGCAGGTAATACTAAGTGATGCTCCCATTTAATGATTTATTATGAGGGACATCATGCATGAAGCAGGTAATAATACTAAGTGATGCTCCCATTTAATGATTTATTATGAGGGAGATCATGCATGAAGCAGGTAATAATACTAAGTGATGCTCCCATTTAATGATTTATTATGAGGGACATCATGCATGAAGCAGGTAATACTAAGTGATGCTCCCATTTAATGATTTATTATGAGGGAGATCATGCATGAAGCAGGTAATAATACTAAGTGATGCTCTCATTTAATGATTTATTATGAGGGACATCATGCATGAAGCAGGTAATACTAAGTGATGCTCCCATTTAATGATTTATTATGAGGGACATCATGCATGAAGCAGGTAATAATACTAAGTGATGCTCCCATTTAATGATTTATTATGAGGGACATCATGCATGAAGCAGGTAATAATACTAAGTGATGCTCCCATTTAATGATTTATTATGAGGGACATCATGCATGAAGCAGGTAATACTAAGTGATGCTCCCATTTAATGATTTATTATGAGGGACATCATGCATGAAGCAGGTAATAATACTAAGTGATGCTCCCATTTAATGATTTATTATGAGGGACATCATGCATGAAGCAGGTAATAATACTAAGTGATGCTCCCATTTAATGATTTATTATGAGGGACATCATGCATGAAGCAGGTAATAATACTAAGTGATGCTCCCATTTAATGATTTATTATGAGGGACATCATGCATGAAGCAGGTAATAATACTAAGTGATGCTCCCATTTAATGATTTATTATGAGGGACATCATGCATGAAGCAGGTAATACTAAGTGATGCTCCCATTTAATGATTTATTATGAGGGACATCATGCATGAAGCAGGTAATAATACTAAGTGATGCTCTCATTTAATGATTTATTATGAGGGACATCATGCATGAAGCAGGTAATACTAAGTGATGCTCCCATTTAATGATTTATTATGAGGGACATCATGCATGAAGCAGGTAATAATACTAAGTGATGCTCTCATTTAATGATTTATTATGAGGGACATCATGCATGAAGCAGGTAATACTAAGTGATGCTCCCATTTAATGATTTATTATGAGGGACATCATGCATGAAGCAGGTAATAATACTAAGTGATGCTCCCATTTAATGATTTATTATGAGGGACATCATGCATGAAGCAGGTAATAATACTAAGTGATGCTCCCATTTAATGATTTATTATGAGGGACATCATGCATGAAGCAGGTAATAATACTAAGTGATGCTCCCATTTAATGATTTATTATGAGGGACATCATGCATGAAGCAGGTAATACTAAGTGATGCTCCCATTTAATGATTTATTATGAGGGACATCATGCATGAAGCAGGTAATACTAAGTGATGCTCCCATTTAATGATTTATTATGAGGGACATCATGCATGAAGCAGGTAATAATACTAAGTGATGCTCCCATTTAATGATTTATTATGGGGGACATCATGCATGAAGCAGGTAATAATACTAAGTGATGCTCCCATTTAATGATTTATTATGGGGGACATCATGCATGAAGCAGGTAATAATACTAAGTGATGCTCCCATTTAATGATTTATTATGAGGGACATCATGCATGAAGCAGGTAATAATACTAAGTGATGCTCCCATTTAATGATTTATTATGAGGGACATCATGCATGAAGCAGGTAATAATACTAAGTGATGCTCTCATTTAATGATTTATTATGAGGGACATCATGCATGAAGCAGGTAATAATACTAAGTGATGCTCTCATTTAATGATTTATTATGAGGGACATCATGCATGAAGCAGGTAATACTAAGTGATGCTCCCATTTAATGATTTATTATGAGGGACATCATGCATGAAGCAGGTAATACTAAGTGATGCTCCCATTTAATGATTTATTGTGGGGGTTCTTTCTATCTTTTCTGGGTTTATTTAATACATGTATTAAACAATAATTAATTGGTGATGTTTTGTGTATCTGGATATTGATTTACTATTCATCAGCATTTAAGAACTGGCTCTAGCATCATTAACATACAAATAATTAAGTGACAATATATGAATGAAAACAGAAAGCAAATATATAATTAATCAACAACAAATTATGTAATCAATTGAGACCTAACATCCAATTTTCATTAAGCAAATAATAAAGTTCAAATAACAAAGGTCTTGAACTAGTTTGTATAAGCGATAAAAAAATTGAAATTTTAGGCCATGAACAGTAATATTTAGGTAGGTATCTCAAACATAAATGTCTGTATGCAGGACATATAATCACAAAATGGTATTCATCTTCTATAGATTTCATTCTACAACATTGACAGTCTTTCATTGTGCTGTATATTATAATATCTTCCAAGTTCAATATTACATCATTACTGACATTTTATACTTATTTCAAAAACATTTTGATCTTACTTTTGGAAACCATATTTTTGGTATACATAAGTTAAATAGGATGGGTCACGTTCAATATTAATACCCGCCCTTCTGGTATGCAATTCTAAAATTAAGCTGTCAGGACTGTTTTCATATTGAATAAAATAATGAACCAAATACACAATTCATCATATCCAGTAATTCAATAGTAGAACATAGCAATGATTTTACTGTGATAAATTAAACTGCACCCTTCTATGAATGTATCAAATTGGATACAACTTGTACGACTTTGAAATAACAATGTTCCACTGTAGGGTAAGGTGACTCAAAGTCGGACAATCTTTGTGTTTGAAATCACTTTCCCGGTTGGGCAAATAAAATAGGAACAAGACTCTCTATTAGAATGAAGCTAAGTATTTATCTGACATTTTCCATTACTTTATATTAGCTTAGTGTAACCCATAATGCCAGAATAATGATAAATCAAGTGAATTTGAATGAGAATTGGACACAAATAGATCATAAGTCGGACAGAGAGATTAAATACTGTCAAGAAGTTTGTTTCAATATGATAATCACCTTCAATATAAGATTGGTATTTACTGCCTCACTGCACACAGCATTAAGGATTAAGAGCGAAATCTGATTGTTTTTTTTTAAAGAAGTCAAACATATAAATTTGGAAAAAGATACATAGTGAACACTTGGAAAAAGGTGTAAATCTCAGAGTAAAGTTGTTGAATGTCACTGAATATGTAGAACACATCATTTGTTTATTGTTTATAGTTGATCTTTACAGTACCATCAATTTGTGTTTTGAGTGAGAGATTGTTGTTTAACAAACTCAGTAATTTTTCAGCTGTATCATGGCGAGAACAAGTTATTTTCAATGAAATGATGCTGAGGTCTGCTTTGTAATAGACCAACACACTTAGTTGGATTTTTATAGTGCTAGCTCACTGAAACAACAGTCCACGGGTAGACATGTCACCCAACTCAGACACATTGATTATCCTGATTCCGAGCCAACCAGTCTTTGCTCTTTCTCCTTAATGCTGCATGCTTGGCAGAGAAGCAACAAATACCAATTTTATAATCTTTGGTTTGACCTGACCGGGGTTTGAGATGACCAATAGGTCACTTTGTTTTTTCTGTATCATAATTTGGGTTTTGAGATAACCAAATAAATTAGTTGTCTTCAATTTTCAATTTGAGTTTCTAAAAATGTCTAGAAAATTGTACTGGTTTATAAATTTGATAAATAGAAATGTCAGATTTTGATTTCATATTTTATTTTTTTCTAATAAATGTTATTTGCATATTGAATGTATCAATAAATAATGAAATTAAGCACATAAATGACAAAAGCACTTATTAACAAGTGAAAACCAGAAAACCGTAGATTGACATTCAACTTTATAAAAGAATTATTGATGCATGATGATATAATGAATAATAGATATGTCCACAGATATATCTTTTGACATACTTGATGTAGATGGATTAACTTGATGAATAAAAACAATGACAACATAAATTAGATAATAACATGAAGGTGTCTTCTGGGTAAAAATCAGTAATATAAAGTGTTCATACTATTTTACTTTTCAAAGCATACAAATAAATAACAATGATTACTGTCAAGTAATGCTCAATAATTTCCAACACCACCTAACACTCCTGTTGTTATTACTGTCCAGGGAAACATAATATCTAGTGTCTGGTATTTGTCAGATAATATCATATACTTCACATTAAAATGTTAATATCATATTGACACATGAAATTCTGTCTAAACACACTTTTCCTTGGTCAGATCTTGAACCAAGGTTTTTATTCTCTTGTATATTTAATTCGTACTGTCCTCATGAAGAGCTTGATACTGCTAATTTCTTCAGATGTTCCATAAATACTTGTAAGCTAACGTCATCAGTTAACACAGCTGCCCCAGCATCCTGCTAATATAAAGAAGTCAGTTATTAACTTAGATAGATATAAATGACATGACTATTGATTTAATATACATTGTGTATAGCCTAGAATGAAACAATACCTTTAATCCTGATTTACTATGTTTTTGCAATCAAGTGTGGAAATTTTAATACCACGTTTTCACTTATTAAATGCATTTGATTTGGTTGTTTCTGATAAATTCTGTTTTACTTCTATGATACTAGTCTTACGTGAATCCATTTTTATTATAAGATTAATTTGTTACTGCTAAAATAGCAACAACAAAAAGACAAATAAGTAAGGCTGTCAGTTGACTGTAAACTGGCTTTATCCTGCTTTATGGTCAAATACATATCTCCATAAAAATCACTATAGAAAACTTCAATAAAGAAAACCATTTTTTTGCTGATGGACACAATATGAAAGGGGTTTATTTACTGAACAAGATGTGAAAAAGATAAATCAAATTGATTCAATAGCATTTATATCTATTTAACAAGTTCGTATTATGTGTGTGAATTTACTGAGATTATCTTAATGTATGGTCTTACTCTTAAAATGCTGTGAATTTCACTACAAATACTTCAATATTACACCACATTCTACAGCTTATCGTACCACTTTTCGCCTTTTGAGAACGAAAATGATCATCGATTTATTATTTCCTTGCAAGCAAATAATTTGACCTCGCTTTCTCCGTATGCATCTGACCTTACGAGTGACTGGTAAAAACGAATAATTTGTATTTTGTCGCTTATTAACTGCAAACTTGCATGGTTCTTTGTCCGTAATTAACGCCGACTAAAAGCAGATTCACAGAAAATAAGAGATAAGTGCATTGTTGTACTGATTTAATGACGATTTGGCAAACTCCGTAAACAATGCTGATAATTAATAAGATGGCGTCCATTTCTTGATGATCTCAAAACACGAGCAGTTGCACCTTTTTTCCCCGATGCGCATACATTTCATAGCATGTATAAGTTATGAATTTACTCAATTTGCTCATTAATTTATCTTACTTATATATAAATATTGTGTATTTATTACAATTAAACTTAAACTTGTGACTTCATCTACTTATAAAAGTAACAGTGAACCATACACATACATATGTGATTGTTTCATTCTTATATATTAACATTCTAATGTCAACAGATGTAATATTGTTAACATTTACTATAACCAAGCAGACAATAAGACCTCCCCTTGACCACACATAAACACAGAGTACAATAAGACCTCCCCTTGACCACACATAAACACAGAGTACAATATTAACATACATAAACAGGCACATGCTCATATCAAAGGTCTCCCATTACAACTTTGTGCATATGTCAATCATGTTCAATTCCACTCAAATGAAATGGATTCCATACTTGGATTAAGATTATCCACATTTCATAGTACTCTCAGAAACATGTAATTATATATATTGCATGCACTAAATTGTAAAATCCATGCCATTTTTCATGACATACATGATCTATCTCTAGATATAAATGGTTTATTGACAAATTCCACAACATACATGGCATATTCCACAACATACATGGCATTTTCCACAACATACATGGCATATTCCACAACATATATGGCATTTTCCAAGACATGCATGGTCTAATACATGACACATAGTCTAATCCATGACAAATGGTCTATCCTACCATACATTTGGTCTGTCTCATGACATACATGGTATTATTCTTTGACATAAAAGTCAATTATCATGACATACATGGAATATCCCATAACATAAATGATATATTCCATATAGCGATGATATACATTACATGACTGAAATGCTTTCTTTCACCATTGTTTAACAACATAATTATTCAAATTATGTTCAGAATAAAATATCTTTCAATTCATTATGCATTTTCTATAACCCTTTCCCTGTTAACTGCCACCAAAGTATAAAATAATAAGGTCTACCTCAGAGCTACTACCACTACCAGACACTGATATTATCTGTGGTAAACAATGGCTGTGTTAATATAACTTAAATCATATTGCACAAAAGTAAGCTCCAATTACCATATTTATGGCCAAATAGCCCAAAAAATTATATATTTTTTTACCTTCTCATTATAAGGAGGGACGTATGGTATTTAATGCCACTGTCAACAATATTTCAGCTATATTGTGGCAGTCAGTTTTATTGGTGGAGGAAACCAGAGTAACCGCCTGTTGTAAGTCTCTAACAAACTTTATCACATACTGTTGTATCAAGTACACCTCGCCATGAGCGGGATTCAAACTCACAACTTTAGTGGTGATAGGCACTGATTGCACTGGTAGTTGTTGATCCAACTACCATACGATCACGACCATGAAGGCCCCTCTCATTACAAGGAAATTATTCATACATATTTTAGACATATAGTTGAAAAAAATATGGTTTTAGGACTTTTTAGCATTATGATGAAATGTGTATGTTGTTACACATGATATTGAGTGTTAAATATGTTATACACAATGATGTGTGATAGTTCTGGAGAATTTTTATCTATACTCTATAGTCTAATTGATATTTCTGTCTGTGACCAGCCTAAACTGTGCCCATTGAACAGAATAAAACATGATTAAGTTATTACTATCTTCTAGTGTTATTTCATTAGTGTTTGTTTCAAGAAATTAATAGCAAGAAAAAAAACTTAAGATGTCTGTTTAAGAAATCATTCTTTTTTTTAAATATAAATGTCATTTAGTTAAAAAAAGAAAAATAGCAAACTAAGGGGGACAACTCTTATATTATAAAACCCATTTGTTAGTTTTAGATTCATAAATCTAGTTAAGATTTTCTAACATGCATCACTATTACAACATTAATTTATCCCCTGTATTGAAGTTTAATTAAAACATATACACACCCCTCCTGTCGTGGGCTAGAAGTAAAACATTGGTTTAGTGGAAATGTCACAAAATGTTAAATAAAATACAAAATCAAGTTTCATGCCACACTAAGGGTATGTAAAATTAAACAAACAAAAATCAATCAAGATTTCTCCTTTTTGGCAAGGAGTTCTACTTTCATACACATATACAGTGATTTGTCATACATAATTATCATGACACTGCTTAAGTAAGTTAAGGAGCAGCACGTGCCAGCACTATATTTTTCACCATTTCTTCAACAAATCAAGTAATTACATCTTGTTCAACAAGGCAAGAAAAAATAAAAGTTAGCTTATTATGTCACTAGTAAGATATTATGACTAAAACTGAGCAGTAACCTAAATCAATGGTTTATAGATACTTATCAAAAGACAAGTTCTTTTTGTTGTTCTAAAGTATCAATACTTATAGAATCTAGAATGTAGAAAGTTCCTAATAACAATTTGAAAAGAAAAAAAAAGCTTAATATAGAAATTTGATGTCAAGAGAAAAAGTGATACATGTATTTGCATATGAATATAATAGAGTTATATTATAATGTATATATTAATGTTGTAAATGGTTTAATAAGCTAAAATTTGTATTAAAATTTATATCTTTCACATTTTGCATGAGAAAAAAAACTAAAATAAGTCTTACCTGATTCCATCCATATGCATTGTTATGAGTTTGTGATGGATTTACTCTGGATAATAAAAATCGGGCCTGAAATAGACAAATATTAAATGTTATAACTTCTGTTTTAGTTAAAAACTACATGAAACATAAAGATGAAATACTATTTGATAATAAAATGGTTTATTCTTAAATAACTGTTTAACTATGTTTAACATTATCACAAATATTACATCTACAATAGAAATATCACATTGATTATGACATACCATTAGTACAGACAAAAGCAAACAGGATTCTTTAAGTAAACAGAGGTCATATATTTATAATAACATTAACATCTACAATATTGCTAATTTGCAGCCACTGGAATGATCACGAGAACAGAACAACATACCTGTGATCCTTCGTGTTCTGTATCTATATATCTTGGCATGGGGAACCTTGTCTGTAATATTTCTTGTGCATCATCTACAGGTGCATGAAGTAATTGTTTAAAATTCTCATATTCTGGTTGTTCTTGATAACCTGCCTTTCTCCATTCATGTATTGTCTGTAAAAAAACAAATTCCAGAAAATAAACAACCTTCTGTGTATATAATATTGATCGATTGATTGGTTTGTTATAATGTTGATAATTTGAGTGAGGAAAAATAATCTCTTCTTAGAATCTCATTATTTCTCTTTAGTAAAAATAGGCAACATTTTGCAATAGACTTTCTTAGGGTCTAGGACAAAAGCCCCCCGGACAAAAAGCCCCCCAATAATGAAAAGTACAAGTTATTTATATATTGGTATCTTTGCACACATTTTGGACTTATTGTACCGCTATTTATGGGTTAACATTACTTTTGAATACTATTTTTCATAATAAGTTATTATTGGAACTTGAAGATATCATAAACAATTGAAATATTTATTTAAGAATTATAATAACCCTCATCAAAGAAAGTAAAAATAAAAGTTGTTTTATCTTAAAAAAAAATCATTATAGTATAGCAAAAAGGGTGAGAAAATAACTCACTCATTACTTTTAATAACTTCAAAGATTATAAACGTAATCATCAATTGTTTATCAATAAAAACAATTCCTAATTAACTTTACCTGATTTAATTCCAGTTCAAACAAATAAGCAGTGATAAATGAACATAACAATGAACAAAATGTGGAAAATATGTTTTTTAAAGTATTTTATTTTTTTAGTGTTAATTCCCCCACTCTTCTTTTTTTAATAGGGATGAGTTTTGATCTTTAATATATCTTTAGTTTAATATCACCATCAATATAAAAAATGTAATAAGATTGTATGATTATTTCATTATGGGGGGCTTTTTGTCCTGTTCCCCTTTCTGTTTATTAATAGTATTTGGATTGATGCTTGATAGATATTCAATCCTTTCAATCTGTCATGGACAACAAATGTCTTGGAGATCCCTTAAATTGGTGAATATATTAATATTCAAGAAACACATGCCATTTTTTCTCACATTCATTTACATCCATATAACTCCATTTAAAACTTCTATAGAAATTATGTTTTTTTCTCATTCTTAAATCTATCATTAAACGTTATATATAACATTAATTCTACAGTGACATGAAAATAATGCGACAGTGAATTTCATCTACTTGACTACCCTTCACAAGCACCTGGGTTCACCCTTTGTGTTTGGTGGGTATGTGTTGCTCATCTTTTTAATTTTCAGTGTTGTGTTGTGTTTGTCTTCATCCTGTGTCTTGTATGCACATTGTGTCTCTGGATTATCCATTCATGATTGCCCCCTGGTTTTCTCACATTGTTGTCTGTGTCTCTGGATTGTCCATTCATGATTGCCCCTTGGTTTTCTCACACATTTATTCATTTAAGTATACAACTTTAAGACTGATAACTTACTGAACCATGGTATATGACTATTTGGAAGAAAGTGTCCATTAATAATATTCTGTCAGCTTGTATACTACTGGTATCTAATAATACAGGCTGAAATATACAATTATATTATATTATAGAGGCTTAACATGACTTTCAACAATATATCTGTTGCATTATGTCAGTCTGTTTCATTTGTGGAGGACACCTGAGTACCGGCCTATAAAAACCACAGACCTTTCATTTCATATGTCCCCAAAAAACTTCATCTAAAACTAGATGTGTCTGAACGACACGAATGTCCCCTCAGTAATAGGCTAAGAATAACAAATGAATTTCAAAGTTGATCTGTAACTTATGATTATACACTCTCATACCAAAAATCAAGTCAATATCTCAAATCATAGTGAAATAAAGTGGTGACAACTAAATATTTGGCCAATTTTGAAAGTCCAAAGGCCATAACTCGGCCAAAAATCATTGGACCGGAATGAAATGTAAACTTGATCTGTAACTCATCATTATACACTCATATACCAAAAATCAAGTCAATATCTCCAAACATAGCGAAAAAAAGTGGTGACAACTAAATATTTTGCCAAATTTCAAAGTCAAGGGCCATAACTCGGCCAAAAATCATTGGACCGGAACGAAATGTAAACTTGATCTGTAACTCATCATTATACACCCATATACCAAACATCAAGTCAATATCTCCAAGCATAGTGAAAAAAAAGTGGTGACAACTAAATATTTGGCAAAATTTTAAAGTCCAAGGGCCATAATTCTGCCAAAAATCATTAGACCAGAACGAAATGTAAACTTGATCTGTAACTTATCATTATACACCCACATACCAAATATCAAGTCAATATCTAAAAGCATAGCGGAAAAAAGTGGTCACAACTGTTTTATTTCGGAATTACGGACATGGGTAACACTATATGTCCCGGCCACTTAGTGGCGGGGACATAAAAATTGTATTTAGTACTCAAGTCGTGATACTGTAGATATAAATCCATCTCTTGTACAATCAAAACCACAATGGCCCCAGAAAATGTACATATATTAATAAGAATGTAATACAGAGTATTAGTTTTCAAATTATCTGATCAGGCTAACAGAAGAATTTAATATTTGAAAAGTTGAAAACATGATTATCCATTATAGCTCACAAAACAATTCACAAGTCTTTATAAAACTCATTTTTAAACATCTTAATTATCTTATAATCAAAACTGACTTATTGATCAATAAACCCAAATTACTGAATAATTAGTAATTAACACTGAATTATTGGTAACCAACACTGAATTATCAGTCATTAACACTGAATTATTGGTTGATTTGATTTTTTGGTGTTTAATGCCACTTTCAGCAATATTTCAGCTATATCATGGCAACCAGTTTTAGTGGTGGAAGAAGCCAGAGTACCCGGAGAGAACCACCGACCATGGGTAAGCAACTGGTAAACTTTATCACTTGCGGTTGCGAGTCGGGTGCACCCTTTTTTGTAATTTACAAAGCCGGGCACGAACCCATGCCGTATTGGTGATAGGCTTGTATGAGTTGTTAGGTAATCCAACTACCTAACTCATTGAGCAACCCGGGCCCTGAATTATTGGTAACCAACACTGAATTATCAGTCATTCAGCCCACATTACCGAATATCAGTCATTAACACTGAATTATTGGTAATTAGAGTGGATTTATCAATAATTAACACTGTAATATTGGTAATCAACACTGAATTATTAGTCATTAACACTGAATTATCAGTAATTAACATTTAAATTACTGAAAAGTTACTCATTAACACTGAATTATCAGTCATTAATGCTAAATTTACACCAAGATTATGATTACCCCTAAACGTACATGCCTGATTTAATATGTAAATTAACTTACTTCTGGTGTTCCATTAAATGAATAAGCATATAATATAGGTTGTATCATAATTAACTTACTTCTGGTGTTCCATTAAATGAGTATGAATATAATATAGGTTGTATCATAATTAACTTACTTCTGGTGTTCCATTAAATGAGTATGAATATAATATAGGTTGTATCATAATTAACTTACTTCTGGTGTTCCATTAAATGAGTAAGAATATAATATAGGTTGTATCATAATTAACTTACTTCTGGTGTTCCATTAAATGAGTAAGAATATAATATAGGTTGTATCATAATTAACTTACTTCTGGTGTTCCATTAAATGAGTATGAATATAATATAGGTTGTATCATAATTAACTTACTTCTGGTGTTCCATTAAATGAGTATGAATATAATATAGGTTGTATCATAATTAACTTACTTCTGGTGTTCCATTAAATGAGTATGAATATAATATAGGTTGTATCATAATTAACTTACTTCTGGTGTTCCATTAAATGAGTATGAATATAATATAGGTTGTATCATAATTAACTTAATTCTGGTGTTCCATTAAATGAGTATGAATATAATATAGGTTGTATCATAATTAACTTACTTCTGGTGTTCCATTAAATGAGTAAGAATATAATATAGGTTGTATCATAATTAACTTACTTCTGGTGTTCCATTAAATGAGTATGAATATAATATAGGTTGTATCATAATTAACTTACTTCTGGTGTTCCATTAAATGAGTATGAATATAATATAGGTTGTATCATAATTAACTTACTTCTGGTGTTCCATTAAATGAGTATGAATATAATATAGGTTGTATCATAATTAACTTACTTCTGGTGTTCCATTAAATGAGTATGAATATAATATAGGTTGTATCATAATTAACTTACTTCTGGTGTTCCATTAAATGAGTATGAATATAATATAGGTTGTATCATAATTAACTTACTTCTGGTGTTCCATTAAATGAGTATGAATATAATATAGGTTGTATCATAATTAACTTACTTCTGGTGTTCCATTAAATGAGTATGAATATAATATAGGTTGTATCATAATTAACTTACTTCTGGTGTTCCATTAAATGAGTAAGAATATAATATAGGTTGTATCATAATTAACTTACTTTGGGTGTTCCATTAAATGAGTATGAATATAATATAGGTTGTATCATAATTAACTTACTTCTGGTGTTCCATTAAATGAGTATGAATATAATATAGGTTGTATCATAATTAACTTACTTCTGGTGTTCCATTAAATGAGTATGAATATAATATAGGTTGTATCATAATTAACTTACTTCTGGTGTTCCATTAAATGAGTATGAATATAATATAGGTTGTATCATAATTAACTTACTTCTGGTGTTCCATTAAATGAGTAAGAATATAATATAGGTTGTATCATAATTAACTTACTTCTGGTGTTCCATTAAATGAGTAAGAAAATAATATAGGTTGTATCATAATTAACTTACTTCTGGTGTTCCATTAAATGAGTAAGAATATAATATAGGTTGTATCATAATTAACTTACTTCTGGTGTTCCATTAAATGAGTAAGAATATAATATAGGTTGTATCATAATTAACTTACTTCTGGTGTTCCATTAAATGAGTATGAATATAATATAGGTTGTATCATAATTAACTTACTTCTGGTGTTCCATTAAATGAGTAAGAATATAATATAGGTTGTATCATAATTAACTTACTTCTGGTGTTCCATTAAATGAGTAAGAATATAATATAGGTTGTATCATAATTAACTTACTTCTGGTGTTCCATTAAATGAGTAAGAATATAATATAGGTTGTATCATAATTAACTTACTTCTGGTGTTCCATTAAATGAGTAAGAATATAATATAGGTTGTATCATAATTAACTTACTTCTGGTGTTCCATTAAATGAGTATGAATATAATATAGGTTGTATCATAATTAACTTACTTCTGGTGTTCCATTGAATGAGTAAGAATATAATATAGGTTGTATCATAATTAACTTACTTCTGGTGTTCCATTAAATGAGTATGAATATAATATAGGTTGTATCATAATTAACTTACTTCTGGTGTTCCATTAAATGAGTAAGAATATAATATAGGTTGTATCATAATTAATGACTGTGTTAAATCTTCTACATTCAACATATGTCTGGAAAGAAAACATTAATAATTAAATATTGAGAGTATAATGATTAATTAGGTTTACTGTTGAGTAGTCAACTTTAACTAATAGAAGATATTCATTGACTTTTGAAGGTTTTTATACCTTGTCAGTCACTTCTTATTTTCATTATACAAATTGAGTTTTTGTTGTTCACATGAAAAATTAGGAGAAAAATTTAGTTGTGTCCTACAAATAATAATAAGTCTTGCTAAGTATGTTATATGCAGAAAAAATATGATCTTTGTATGAATAAGTAATTTAAAGTTTTAACCTTCTACATTTTAAAAGAAAAAGCAATTACCATTTACATATATCAAAATTTGTATTGATTGATTGATTTATTGTGTCTAACGCCACTTTCAGCAATATTTCAGCTATATCATGGCAACCAGTTTTAGTGGTGGAAGAAGCCGAAATACCTGGAGAGAACCACCGACCATGGGCATGAAACTGGTAAACTTTATCACATGCAGCTGGAGTCGAGTGCACCCTTTTTTGTAATTTACAAAGCCAGGCCACGCCGTATTGGTGATAGGCTTGTATGAGTTGTTAGGTAATCCAACTACCTAACTCATTGAGCCACCCGGGCCCTTTCAAAATTTGTAAAATCATGGCTTGAATATTTTAGTTTTAAACAATCTATCATTTGCATCACATAGATATAACTGAAGTATTTCAATGCAATCTAATATTTCTACTAGCAAATAAAAGTGATTGTATAAGTATTTTATTCTGAGGAAATGCTGTGTTATCTATTTGTCTGAAATAAAAATATATTTTGAGTCTACTGGTCAATATAAAGTTTCCTCCATTTTTCCCCACTTGGCACTGATAAAAAGTTGTGAATCTCATCTCCAAGTTGTAGACCCTGTCTCACCATCAATTGTGAATACAATCAAATTGTGTGAAATGCATTTATGATCTTTCTTGTAGCATCTAGTTATTACACCATCTTAAGTTAATCAAAAATATTGCACAGAAAAGACATGTCTAATATGATTCACAAATGTTGGCAAGATAGGGTCAGCAGCTAGACCCGTACTTACCTATAATATGATGTTTCATCAGGACTATTATTAAACACTTGTAAAAACTGTGATCTTCTTAAATGGAACATAAATTGTGGATATAAAGAAAAGTTTTCAGAAAATCTAAAGGAGTTTGGATCATCTTTGTGGTAATCTCCAAATTTCTGGCACTGAAAAATAAAAGATTTTTTTTCTTATCAATTTGTATTTTTTAAACAATAAAGATTGGAATTTTAAAAATATTTAAGAATTCCATTATAATGCATGCCATGTATCTGGAAAATGATAAAGACGCCTAAATATAGCATTCATAGAAACAGTTTACAGTCATATCTAATATGGTTTGGTTCAAAATAAAACTTCTTTTCCAATCATTTTTAAATGTGTGCTATTCACTCTGCTGTTGCTATTTCTTACAATTGCCTCTACAAGAATTAGAAGCTCTTTATACCTATAATATACATAACAATAAGTATATACATATCCAATTATCAAGAGGGTTTTATTTAACCGGTTTTAACCCTGCCACATTTTTGTGCTCGTGCCAAGCCTGGACTTGGATTTCCAATGTCATATGTCTTTTTTATGTTCAATGATTTGAGGTAAGAGGTAATTGTTCATTTTGTTGATATTTGTGAAATGGTTGACCATCACTGTTTTAATTTTCTCTTCATAAATTACTACTAAAAACACAATGATTGTAGGATATAATATCTTATTATATAGATAGGTGTGAATTATGGGGATTTATCCATGAAATAAATTCCGGTATCTCACATGCCATGTGAGATATCAGTTTTTTCCCCGCCGGAACTACTTTTACACATCTATAAGTGTAGTGGTTGCGTCCCTTGTTGTGTTATGGTGAATACACATACGATTGTAAACTGAAAAAAATCTGTGAAATGTTATTGATGACTTTGGCACATAACCAAAACGACATCATTGACGTCATATGAAGACTTCCAGTCTGAAACGTCAATATTAGATGTTATTTGGCTTCGTGTACGATTCAATTTTGATCAAATTTAACTAAAACAAGTTTTCAAGGAAAGCATTTTAATTATTTTTGTGCATTGTTGTAAATATGACATGTAGAATTTCACATTTTCATGATGGCAGATCCTTCCAGCTGTACCCCTTAGTATCATTGCTCGAAGATTCATATGCGTGGAATGAAATATACAAATAAAAAAAAATATATATATAAGAAATTTGAAAATCTATATAATAAACAGTATAACTAAATCATACATTTTGAATATCAAATAAGACCACTTGTGTCCGAATACGCATTAATGATTAAACTCGTGGGTGGAACAAGTTCCGCCCACTCACTTAAACTTTCTGCGTACTTCGGTCACTCCTGGTCTTATTTTGGTATTCAAAATCTGCGATTAGTTATACTATATATCTTCATATCTATTTACTAAATTTGTTTTTTTATGCTTTCTTTAAATGCAACCTTAAAATGTACTTTAGTGAGCCTCAATTTCTAATATTAAAAACAATCTTTAACTAGTATTACTGTGAGCACTGCTCACTAAGATATACCCCCCACTCCCCACATCTGTCCAACCTATTTCCATAACCAAAACATTACTGATTGTTCCGACCAAAAATGAAAGCAGCCCTCCTCTCTTCACCGGTAAGCTGCTGATAAAATTTCAAAACATTCTGAGAAACAATACTCAAGTTATCATACGACATAGGGTAAAAATCCTATTTTCCGTCATATCAAGTCCAATAACTCTGGAATGGCAAAAGTGAAAATCGTCAAAAATGAATGGGATCCTCCTCTCGTCACCGGTAAGCTGCTGATAAAATTTCAAAACATTCTGAGAAACAATACTCAAGTTATCATACGACATAGGGTAAAAATCCTATTTTCCGTCATATCAAGTCCAATAACTCTGGAATGGCAAAAGTGAAAATCGTCAAAAATGAACGTGATCCTCCTCTCATCACCGGTAAGCTGCTGATAAAATTTCAAAACATTCTGAGAAACAATACTCAAGTTATCATACGACATAGGGTAAAAATCCTATTTTCCATCATATCAAGTCCAATAACTCTGGAACGGCAAAAGTGAAAATCGTCAAAAATGAAAGGGATCCTCCTCTCTTCACCGGTAAGCTGCTGATAAAATTTCAAAAATTCTGAGAAACACTACTCAAGTTATCATACGACATAGGGTAAAAATCCTATTTTCCGTCATATCAAGTCCAATAACTCTGGAATGGCAAAAGTGAAAATCGTCAGAAATGAAAGGGATCCTCCTCTCTTCACCGGTAAGCTGCTGATAAAATTTCAAAACATTCTGAGAAACACTACTCAAGTTATCATACGACATAGGGTAAAAATCCTATTTTCCGTCATATAAAAGTCCAATAACTCTGGAACGGCAAAAGTGAAAATCGTCAAAAAAGAAAGGGATCCTCCTCTCTCCACTAGTAAACAGCTGATAAAATTTTAAAAGATTCTAAGAAACACAACTCAAGTTATCGTACGACATAGGATTTGTCTACAGACGGACGGACGGACAGACGGACGGACATGGTGAAACCAGTATACCCCCCTACAACTTTGTTGTGGGGGGTATAAAAACATACTTAGATTGGTATTTTTAAGCAGGCATAAGACTTTTAATGACTTTTGAATTCTGAATCAAAATCTGTATCTCTTGTGGCAAACCAGATTCCACATGACTCAATTTCTTTTAGCTGTTTGATAAGTTTGAATCTTTTACTTGAAAACCAACTATCATGTATGTCCTAATTCAAGTAATCCTCAATGGAATAGAAATGAAAATCAACTATAGAACACAAGGCATTACATAATATAAACTTACCAGTCTAATTAACATTCTATCTAGCCATCTAAGTACATCAGGACCATCATCAGTCTCTGCCCTGAACACAGCTAATCTAGCCATTAATACTGCTGAGGCTTCCTGATCAAATCCTGCTGATATATGTTGTAAGTTTGTACTGGCATCAGCCCAACTGAAATAAAACAGACGGGAATAAACATCTTATTGTTCAAATTGACACGTTTTCTTTTTCTCTTCACAACAATCCATCAGTAATGAAATATTGGATGGTAGATAAAGCATTTGTAGTTTCGAGTTCATACTTTAAAACGCTGGAAAAAACCATAACCTACTACATCAGATAAAAATTAAAAGTTAGATGACTTGTGATATTGTTTGATTAATGCCACTTCTAGAACATCTTCAGCTATACTGTGATGACCAACATCTTAACCTGTATAACCCCTCCTCCTCACAACTTGACTTACTTTCTAGCTACTGTTATAACCCCCCCCCCCTCCTCACAACTTGACTTACTTTCTAGCTACTGTTATAACCCCTCCCCTCCTCCTCACAACTTGACTTACTTTCTAGCTACTGTTATGACCCCTCCCCCTCCTCCTCACAACTTGACTTACTTTCTAGCTACTGTTATAACTCCTCCTCCTCCTCACAACTTGACTTACTTTCTAGCTACTGTTATAACCCCTCCCCCTCCTCACAACTTGACTTACTTTCTAGCTACTGTTATAACCCCTCCCTTCCTCCTCACAACTTGACTTACTTTCTAGCTACTGTTATAACCCCTCCCCTCCTCCTCACAACTTGACTTACTTTCTAGCTACTGTTATAACCCCTCCCCTCCTCCTCACAACTTGACTTACTTTCTAGCTACTGTTATAACCCCTCCCCACCCCCTCCTCACAACTTGACTTACTTTCTAGCTACTGTTATAACCCCTCCCCCTCCTCACAACTTGACTTACTTTCTAGCTACTGTTATAACCCCTCCCTCCCTCCTCACAACTTGACTTACTTTCTAGCTACTGTTATAACCCCTCGCCCTCCTCCTCACAACTTGACTTACTTTCTAGCTACTGTTATAACCCCTCCCCTCCTCCTCACAACTTGACTTACTTTCTAGCCACTGTTATAACCCCTCCCTCCCTCCACACAACTTGACTTACTTTCTAGCTACTGTTATAACCCCTCCCCCTCCTCACAACTTGATTTACTTTCTAGCCACTGTTATAACCCCTCCCCCTCCTCACAACTTGACTTACTTTCTAGCTACTGTTATAACCCCTCCCCTCCTCCTCACAACTTGACTTACTTTCTAGCCACTGTTATAACCCCTCCCCCTCCTCACAACTTGATTTACTTTCTAGCCACTGTTATAACCCCTCCCCCTCCTCACAACTTGACTTACTTTCTAGCTACTGTTATAACCCCTCCCTCCCTCCTCACAACTTGACTTACTTTCTAGCTACTGTTATAACCCCTCCCCTCCTCCTCACAACTTGACTTACTTTCTAGCTACTGTTATAACCCCTCCCCTCCTCCTCACAACTTGACTTACTTTCTAGCTACTGTTATAACCCCTCCCCACCCCCTCCTCACAACTTGACTTACTTTCTAGCTACTGTTATAACCCCTCCCCCTCCTCACAACTTGACTTACTTTCTAGCTACTGTTATAACCCCTCCCTCCCTCCTCACAACTTGACTTACTTTCTAGCTACTGTTATAACCCCTCGCCCTCCTCCTCACAACTTGACTTACTTTCTAGCTACTGTTATAACCCCTCCCCTCCTCCTCACAACTTGACTTACTTTCTAGCCACTGTTATAACCCCTCCCTCCCTCCACACAACTTGACTTACTTTCTAGCTACTGTTATAACCCCTCCCCCTCCTCACAACTTGATTTACTTTCTAGCCACTGTTATAACCCCTCCCCCCTCCTCACAACTTGACTTACTTTCTAGCTACTGTTATAACCCCTCCCCCTCCTCACGACTTACTTTCTAGCTACTGTTATAACCCCTCCCCTCCTCACAACTTGACTTACTTTCTAGCCACTGTTATAACCCCCCCTTCCTCACAACTTGACTTACTTTCTAGCTACTGTTATAACCCCTCCCCTCCTCCTCACAACTTGACTTACTTTCTAGCTACTGTTATGACCCCTCCCCCTCCTCCTCACAACTTGACTTACTTTCTAGCTACTGTTATAACCCCTCCCCCTCCTCCTCACAACTTGACTTACTTTCTAGCCACTGTTATAACCCCTCCCCCTCCTCCTCACAACTTGACTTACTTTCTAGCTACTGTTATAACCCCTCCCCCCCTCCTCACAACTTGACTTACTTTCTAGCTACTGTTATAACCCCTCCCCCTCCTCTTCACAACTTGACTTACTTTCTAGCTACTGTTATAACCCCTCCCCCTCCTCCTCACAACTTGACTTACTTTCTAGCTACTGTTATAACCCCTCCCCCCTCCTCACAACTTGACTTACTTTCTAGCTACTGTTATAACCCCTCCCCCTCCTCACAACTTGACTTACTTTCTAGCTACTGTTATAACCCCTCCCCCTCCTCCTCACAACTTGACTTACTTTCTAGCTACTGTTATAACCCCTCCCCCCCTCCTCACAACTTGACTTACTTTCTAGCTACTGTTATAACCCCCCCCCCCTCCTCACAACTTGACTTACTTTCTAGCTACTGTTATAACCCCTCCCCCTCCTCACAACTTGACTTACTTTCTAGCCACTGTTATAACCCCTCCCCCCCCTCCTCACAACTTGACTTACTTTCTAGCTACTGTTATAACCCCTCCCCACAACTTGACTTACTTTCTAGCTACTGTTATAACCCCCCCCCCCCTCCTCCTCACAACTTGACTTACTTTCTAGCTACTGTTATAACCCCTCCCCCCCCTCCTCACAACTTGACTTACTTTCTAGCTACTGTTATAACCCCTCCCCCTCCTCACAACTTGACTTACTTTCTAGCTACTGTTATAACCCCTCCCCCTCCTCACAACTTGACTTACTTTCTAGCTACTGTTATAGCCCCTCCCCCTCCTCCTCACAACTCGACTTACTTTCTAGCTACTGTTATAACCCCTCCCCCTCCTCACAACTTGACTTACTTTCTAGCTACTGTTATAACTCCTCCCCTCTCCTCACAACTTGACTTACTTTCTAGCTACTGTTATAACCCCTCCCCCTCCTCACAACTTGACTTACTTTCTAGCTACTGTTATAGCCCCTCCCCCTCCTCCTCACAACTCGACTTACTTTCTAGCTACTGTTATAACCCCCCCTTCCTCACAACTTGACTTACTTTCTAGCTACTGTTATAACTCCTCCCCTCTCCTCACAACTTGACTTACTTTCTAGCTACTGTTATAACCCCTCCCCCTCCTCACAACTTGACTTACTTTCTAGCTACTGTTATAGCCCCTCCCCCTCCTCCTCACAACTCGACTTACTTTCTAGCTACTGTTATAACCCCTCCCCCTCCTCACAACTTGACTTACTTTCTAGCTACTGTTATAACTCCTCCCCCCTCCTCACAACTTGACTTACTTTCTAGCTACTGTTATAACCCCTCCCCCTCCTCACAACTTGACTTACTTTCTAGCCACTGCTATAACCCCTGCCCCTCCTCCTCACAACTTGACTTACTTTCTAGCTACTGTTATAACCCCTCCCCCTCCTCACAACTTTACTTACTTTCTAGCTACTGTTATAACCCCTCCCCCTCCTCACAACTTGACTTACTTTCTAGCTACTGTTATAACCCCTCCCCCTCCTCCTCACAACTTGACTTACTTTCTAGCTACTGTTATAACCCCTCCCCCTCCTCCTCACAACTTGACTTACTTTCTAGCTACTGTTATAACCCCTCCCCCTCCTCCTCACAACTTGACTTACTTTCTAGCTACTGTTATAACCCCTCCCCCCTCATCACAACTTGACTTACTTTCTAGCTACTGTTATAACCCCTCCCCTCCTCCTCACAACTTGACTTACTTTCTAGCTACTGTTATAACCCCTCCCCCCCTCCTCACAATTTGACTTACTTTCTAGCTACTGTTATAACCCCCCCCCCCCCCTCCTCACAACTTGACTTACTTTCTAGCTACTGTTATAACCCCTCCCCACCCCCTCCTCACAACTTGACTTACTTTCTAGCTACTGTTATAACCCCCCCCCCCCTCCTCACAACTTGACTTACTTTCTAGCTACTGTTATAACCCCTCCCCACCCCCTCCTCACAACTTGACTTACTTTCTAGCTACTGTTATAACCCCTCCCCACCCCCTCCTCACAACTTGACTTACTTTCTAGCTACTGTTATAACCCCTCCCCCTCCTCCTCACAACTTGACTTACTTTCTAGCTACTGTTATAACCCCTCCCCCTCCTCACAACTTGACTTACTTTCTAGCTACTGTTATAACTCCTCCCCTCTCCTCACAACTTGACTTACTTTCTAGCTACTGTTATAACCCCTCCCCCCCTCCTCACAACTTGACTTACTTTCTAGCTACTGTTATAACCCCCCCCCCTCCTCACAACTTGACTTACTTTCTAGCTACTGTTATAACCCCTCCCCACCCCCTCCTCACAACTTGACTTACTTTCTAGCTACTGTTGTCACTCTTATCCTACGTTGTCCACTAGAATGTTGATACTGGGTAATAAACTGTATATAACCTCTTCCTCCTTGTGGTATTGGGGCATTGTGCTGAAATATATATTAAAAAATAGTAATATAAAATCTTGACGTCATTAAAAATTGATTTAAATCTTTAATTTTAACCTCATATATACATGTAGATAAATTTTTTTTTTATTATTTCTTATAAATTTACATATACTGGCTTTACCCATAATGGAGCAACATGTTTCTCTCTCTGGTCTTCCCTATAACTTCCTAATAATTTTCTATGACATTGATTTGTGGCCTTTAAACACTTCCCACTATTTTGATCTTTAACTATTTACATTGTTCAGTATAATACACACCTGGTTTACAACTTCAAAGAAGAAAGCTAAGGTAAGATTAGGATACAATCCACACAACTTCCACTGTGTTGTTCCTCCAAGTCCCATTTCTGTGTCTGACACTGATGGACCTTTAACACCCAGTGACACACAGGGGCCTATTGCTCCTGATACCTTCAGTTCCCTTGATGTCTACAAATATAAAGAAATGTTATAGAACATCAAGTTGATGATCAGAATGCTAGGATTTAAATTTCTGTTCCTTATTCATGCTACTTATCTACACTATAATGCGTTCTAGATTAATCTGTTTTTACTGTATTGTTATGAGATAACAATTTATTGCAATAACACGATTTTCTTTACAAAATATTAAAACATATAACAAAATTATAATTAAAGTTTTGTAAATTTTATTTAAGTTATCGCTGTTATAAAGTTGATTATAAATTAATTGATCAAATCTAGTGAATGAATTAAGACTTACTCGCTCACCACTCAAATTTGAGTAAATCAATGTATTTGTAAATGACAGCATTTTGATCAATTATATTCCTTCATTTTTGTATAAGTTACAGAAGGTACATAAAGCCATATCTTAATTATTAGAAGTTACTTATTTATAGTTTGAAAATCTTACCTTGACCTCTACTGTTGCACCAAATCCCATTCTAAATTCTTGTTTAGCATCTTTAGAAAATACTCTTTGGAAAGTTTGCTTAAACATGGAAGAATTAAAAGAATCTCCCATCACCATGTGGCCACTGAAATTATAAAATTGTAATATTAAGTTAAATTTGGTATGCATTGCAATGTCAATTGTTGTGTTATAAAAAAAAATCAAATATTGAAACATCGACAGAAGTTCCAGAACTTCCTTATGATATTAACAGTTCAGATGATTATTTTATAAACTAATCCAAAAATGATAACTGAAAACTTTTGTATCATTATTTTATAAAATAATCAAAAAGATGAACATCAAAAATGTTCCTATCAACAATTTTATAAACTAACCTATAAATGACATCAAAGATACACATTAATGTGTACATGACATCAAAGATACACATTAACGTGTACAATATGAATACAATGAAAATTCCTATTCAGAAAACTTATATGGTACTTTTACAATAATTTGAAACAGTTATTTTTACCAGTATGTATCTAACTTACCCACTATATCTAGGACAGAACTTCATTTCATGTAATCCTGTCTGATCTAGAGCACAGGAGTATATATCTACTATGTGACCATTGTTGGCAGCTCTGTTAGCCAGACTTTCATAGTGCTGAAAAAAAAATGTGTCAGTATGTACATGTATTGACAAAATCACATTATTACTGTAAAACAACACATTTCCCCATTCAATTTACTATCCACCAGTAATACTAATACTGGCTACATTTTATATTTAAAATTCCCTAGTCTGTACCTTTTGTCTTACTTCTTTACAGGTAAATAAAGTACATTGATAAAAACCATACAATACCAATAAAATTTATTCAATCAACAAAATATCAAATATCATTAAAATGACAATTACCTATAGAAAAAAGAAAAATCAATAAACACGTAATTAGAGTCTTATCGGTTTTATTTATAACAACATAAAATTCACAGTCAATAATCAAATAGATTTACAGGTACAAAATCCAATTATAAAGGTGTGATTCTGTCATATAACCTTTGATCTGTTTATTATGTATAATTGTTGTGTAAACAAATACATGTACTGACCATTATAATAAGACTGTTTACCTGTAAAAGCAATGATTAATACCAGTGCAAAATTATTATTTGTTGTTTTTATATTAAATGCATTTTACTTTATGCTGTTAATATTTAAATTCCTAATTGTAGTTGATATTTACCACTTTGTATATATATGTTAATAAAATATCTGTAGAATTTTATTGATTTAAAAATATACCAGATCCGGACTTATCCATAATCGATTTGGTTTTCAGTACGACATCAAAATATCCGGTAAGTAACAGTAAAAACGTAGTATCGCTGGTTGAAATGAGAACGCTTCCATTTACGTTCTGAATTAACTGACAAAAAAATTAAACACATGGGAACCAAAAGTGACCAAAATTAAACACACTAGAAACGAAAATGGCCAAAATTTCACACACCAAAATAAAACAACCCTCTTTTGGAGAAAAAAGGCCAAAATTTCCCGATTTACGGTATGAATCAAATTGTAATGGTAACATACAGGTCTTCTACCACTGTGAACCTCTATTATTGAGGGTTTGGGTTTATGGTATTTAACTCCATTTTCAACAATATTTCAGTTAAATCGTGGCATTCAGTTTTATTGGTGGAGGAAACTGGAGTACCCGAAAAAAACCACAGACCTGCTGCCAGTCACTGACAAACTTTATCCCATGATGTTGTACACCTCGCAATGAGCAGGATTCAAACTCACAACATCAGTGGTGATATGCATCGATTGCATAGTTAGTTGTAAATCCAACTACCATACGATCATGGCCACGACAGCCCCCTCTATTATTGATAATTAACTAGTAATAGTTATATATCTTATAGTACCTTCATTCCCTTTTTCATATATTTAACATTGTCTTTCTCAATATCATGATGAGATCTGATTGGATGTTTAAGTTCATCATCCACAACCATACCAGGTCCTTGTGTACATGGTCCACCACAGAATAACATGATTCTTGCTCCTGTATTGGGGAACGTACACTGTAAAGGAATAATAAAGTAAAGTATGCTACATGTTGAAATATATTCAATAATTTCCAAAGCCCTGTCACACAAGTGGGAAATATTTGTTTACTATATTGTCTGAAGTCTCTAATATGTATGTATATTTTACATTTATTGTACCATATGACATAATTAATGTGATAATATGTTCCACTTTCAACAATATTTCAGTTATATCTGTAATCATGGCAGTCAGTTATATCATGGCAGTCAGTTAAATCATGGCAGTCAGTTAAATCATGGCAGTCAGTTATATCATGGCAGTCAGTTATATCATGGCAGTCAGTTAAATCATGGCAGTCATTTATATCATGGTAGTCAGTGATATCATGACAGTCAGTTATAT
Source organism: Bathymodiolus brooksi (assembly GCA_963680875.1). Taxonomy (NCBI): domain Eukaryota; kingdom Metazoa; phylum Mollusca; class Bivalvia; order Mytilida; family Modiolidae; genus Bathymodiolus; species Bathymodiolus brooksi. The sequence continues at coordinate 14,885,449 of OY804576.1, forward strand.
CTGGCTGTCTAAATCAATGCAGTCAGTTAAATCATGGCAGTCAGTTATATCATGGCAGTCAGTTTGATTGATAGAGAAAACAAAAGTACCCAGAGAAACCCTAAATTCATGCTGTTAAGCCCATCACAAACTTTATCACATAAGTCGGTACATCTTGCCACAAGCAAGAATCATACTGGCAGCTTTAGCTGTGATTGGCATTCATTGCATTGATATACCATATCATTATAGAAATATACTCTTTTCACCTTTTTGCTGATCATAATAAGAACTTAAGACTGCCATTGTAATTTGATATTAATTACCTCTAATAATCCAACAGCTATAGACAGGGCTACTCCAGTAGACCTGAGGGGACGCTTCCCTTGTGCCACAGGCCAAGGATCCCTCTGAAGTTCTCCAAGCAAATCTGTTAAGTTCATATCACATTTGTGTACTGGCTGTAAAAATCTAAAACAAAATAAACAATACTTTATTGTATTATTCATTATTATTTTAATAGATTATCATCCTTTAAAAATTGGATGTTTTTTCCAATACAGTTATGAAAAGAAAGTATAAACAGTGATGGTCAACAATTCTATTTATACCAACAAAACAAGTAACTACCTCTCACCTCAAATCATTGAACATAAAAAAATGATCATGCCATATGCATATGACTAACTATTCTGGATGTATTTTAGACATGTTTTTAAGCTTAGTCATAAATTGAGATTCCTTGTACTTTTAAAAACAAATCAGCAAAGGGAGGAACATAATTTATTCCAACTAAAATTACAACAATTTGATGAAACTTTATTACCAACATGAACATAAATGTACTTATGTAGTCTAGCAAAATACTGATAGCATAAACCATATCCAAACAAGACTTTTATGTAGAGTGAATGATCCAATTAATTGTACCATGATGAAATCTTGAGCAGTCATGTTTTATATATTTGTAGTTATGAAATATTTTTGGACCCTTAATTTATTGATAAACAATTGTTTGTTGACTTTAATTCTTTTTTTTTTGTATCACATTTAATTTCTATCTTGGTATAATTACCTGTTTGATGGTAACTGATGTTGTTGTGGTCCTTGAGGACCTCCTCTCTGTTGTTGTACTGGGGCTGCTCCTTTACCTATTCCAAGCATTTCCTAAAAACAAAATAAGGAATAAAAATATAAAATTTAGTTCTTATATAAGTTAATGAAAATAACAGTAAGTAATAACATATCACATGGAAACACAAGACCTCAGCTTGTTAATTCACTTTATTGTGGGGGAGGGGAGAATAAAACTTCACAAAATCTTGCTTAATACATGGACTTGCTTTTAATTTCTGACAATGCTATAAGTCATTTTAGATATAACAGCTTTGTCAAACTAAATATATATTTCTTTTCAAAAATAAGACAATACCACAATATTCATGTTTGAAGCATTTGACAGAACTTGAGTTAACAAACTTTCACTATTTACCTGAATCTGTTTAGCATTAAGATCTTTAGTTCCTCTGAAGACATAACTTTTAGAACAACCTTCACATCCAAGTTCATGTACTTGTACCATCTTACCATAAGTTATAAGACCTATCAAGGCATTCTGTGGTAATAAACTTAAAGACATCTGTAATGATTCCTGTAAATAAAATTATCATGTCATACATATCTAACATCTCTATCATTTTGTATTCCATATCAATACGATTTCTTTTTAATATCATTTTCATTTTCCATTAAATTATATCATCATGGTTCTCTATTAAACTTAAAAAGTTTACTAACATACAGCATTAGAACATGATACGTACAATAATTCCATTAGTGGTACATTTTGTAGAAATTTTCTCAGAAAAGTCATTTTAAAATACTTTGATGCCAAACTCTGTTTTGAAGTATACACAGATATACAGTTATATCTGGTTGTGTTGAAGTCAAAAGGACCAATCACTTCAACCAACTATTTCAGTTATCCACGATATATATATTTAAATCAAAGCTACTACAAAAGGACCAAATGTTAACCTTAAGTTATCCATGGAAATTACTGATCCAAGTTCAAGACTTGACTGTAATTAAACCATACCTTCACAGCCTGCAAATCTTCTTCTTCCATGCATGTGTCCAAAACAATCAAAAATACAGGTGGGTGACATTGAGCTCTCTGTAATACATAGTGGATTTTTATTATTTACAGATTATAAATTAAAAGTTCACAGTAATGGTTGAATTTTGCATATTGAAAAATTTAATAAACAGCTGCAACATATACCTTTATAAAATTCCATTAGTATGTTGCACATTTACAACAGCCTATTTTTCATGAGATAAAGTTCCATAAATCTGGAACGACAACAGTTGAAATCATGAAAAGGAACATAGACACAAGACTCTCATTCATAATAATCTTGTACAGTTTGCAGAAATTCGTTCAATGGAAAAATTAGTGGGTAACATGTTTACATCAGACAGACAACTTGATACAATATGTTTCATCTAAAGATGTACACATAAAAAGTGCTATAATTTATTATGATAGTTTCCATGGACTACCCAGGTGTACATAAAACTTATAATCAGGTGTGTTTTAGAGATATATATGTGTGGATACTCACTGTTATTGTATACTCAAGTGTAGAATATGATGGTATAATCTCAGCTGGCTGATGTTGTTCTGAAATGGCTGCATATTGTGGAGGAAACTGAAATAAAAATAAAATCATTATTTTAACAATTTTTTATTGGGTTTAAGCTTTCATGAAAAATTCTGTTTGAAATAAAAGTAACAATTTAATTGATAAAAATATAGAAGTTCTTTACTATAATTGTATTACTTATCTTATATTCCATCTGTGCATTTTTCAACAAAAATCTTACTAAATCAAATCCCTTACATTCAACATCACTAAGGTGTTCTCTTTATATGTAAGGTTATAAACTAAACTACACTAGATTAACATCTTAGAGATCAGCTTTATATAAAATTAGAATCAATGCCCATACACCGTCCATAGAAAAGTGCATGACTCAAATATAACCAAGCAAAATCTAACATTGTGTTTAGTGTTTAATTTATCATACAAGGCAACATATTCCACAATCATTCAGGCAGCATTACATATCTTATCTCTGTATGGATGCAAACTTACAGGGTTTCTCTGGAAACAGAAATTACACGCCCAGATCTTTGCTCTGTAATCCACTTGACTATGAAAAAAATTAAAACATAATATTACACATATAAAGGTAAAACATGTATTTATGTACATAAAACTAAATACAGATATATATGTGATTGATCTGATCAATTTTCCACAAGAATTTTGTCTGTCCACATGTCAAGAGGATATTACATGATATTAATATAAACTCTCATAGAACAATACATATAAATTGTTTTCCTAAGTATAAAGATCTAGTAACAGGACAAAGTGATGGATTTGATACATGATAACATGGTTATAAATTTGCTCATTATAACTTTTCCAAAATATAATGTGTGTCAAAATGTCATTTATTACTATCTATAGTTAACTATGGTTTAGAAATAACACATTCAACTCACCAGAAAGGATTCAGAATAGCTCTACATGAAGGTCTTGTACACAGAACTGGGTCATACTGTATAGGTGGAAGGTCTGTCCTTTCTTTAATTGGTGTTAGTAGACATCCAAGTGGAATAACCATTCGTGTTGCCTCAATACGACTAGATGGCCATACATTCCAACTGAATCTTGTCCCATCACGGTCTTCATTTTGCTGAATAAATTCTTGGTATGTCGCCATTTTGGCTCTAAAAATAAAATTTGTTTGAAGTCTAAGAAATTTGTAGTCCAGTTTTTGTTTGCATATCATGAAATTTAATAGCATTGATGCAGTCATACATTATATAAACAAATCCTTAGAATAAATAAACGGATAGACAGAACATAGCTGAGGTTATGTACCACCATGACCAATATCAGTATACATTTTGTACATTAATAATGGCTTATCAAAAGTTTTGTTTCTTAATGTTTTGTCATAAAATACATCCAACAGTGTCAATATTCTATTCACGACTTCTACATCTATACGGTTGATCTGCAGTGGTAATTCCATAACACAGATACTGCTGTGCAAACGTCAACCTGGGTGCTCGGTATTTACAAGTGCAAGTAAAATGCGGATAAAAACAGATGGTTCACTGTTTACGTCTGCAGTCTCTGGATGATCTCATTGAAGCTCTCTGGTGTGGTAGCCTGGTAAGCTTCTGGATGAAGGCTGTTCCAGTCGGTTATGGTTCGTGGAAGGAAGCTGAACTTGTATGCATCTGTAGAAGTACTGATCTGGGAGAATTTGCCAGGGTAGTATTGCCGTGTAGATATGGAGGGTCTTCTGATGTAAGATGGAATGTTAATGGCAGCTTTATCATGGGTGGCTTTATAGAGGAGAGTCAGTCTGCTAGTTTTTCGCCTTGACTGAAAGAGAAGGCCAGCCTAGGGTGTTCAAGATGTTAGTGACCGTCCCTGGTTTTCGACTGTATGTAGATGTGGCGAATCGGGCAGCTCTTCTCTGGACCATTTCGATGGAGTTGATATGTTGTTTTCTGTATGGGTCCCATACTGCTGATGAGTATTCAAGGTGTGGGCGAAGAAGTGTCAGGTAGGCTTTTTCCTTGATATCCTGTGGGCATTTGCCGATGTTTCTTCTCATAAAACCAAGGACTTTGTTTGCCTTTGAGATTGCCTTGTTGATATGTGGCTCCCATCCCAGGTCTTCTGACAGTTCTACTCCTAAGTATAGGTATTGGTGTACAGTTGATAGAATATGTCCCATCAGTATCTGCGTTATGGAATTACCACTGCAGATCAACCGTATGGATGTAGATGTAGGTGGTGTAACTGTATCTAAAAATCTTACATATGGAAAACTTAGCATGTAATACACTTCACAATTCTAAGTGCCAAGTCAAACGAAATCCATGATGTTATCAAAATTCACATAGGGATAGGCCTACTATCTAATCTAAAAAATGGAAGAAATATATGTACCACATTTGTCCAGATTGTCATTATACACATAATAAACAGTCATACGAGCACTGAAGTCTGAATATATTTTCTTTTAAAAAAAATGTAAAATTAACATAATTGCTTACTTGGACAAAATATCAACTTTCATTTTCTGAAAATTCAGGTTTCAAAATATGTTTACAACTAACGACAATCCTTCTCTCCAATTTCTGAATGAATAGATTTAGATTCCGATACGAGAGTGATAAATAAAAACCTCCTGTTTTATGAGTGGTACTAGATCTATTTTAGAGTTTATATACAATATGGTAAAGAAACGGGTCATTTGTTTAAGATATTGGGGTATACTTACTTCCACAGACACCTAAATGACGTTTAACTTCACCGGTTGTCAATTTACACGTCTGAAATATTTTTTGTGATGCCACGTAAATATCCCAAAATGCACCAGATGATGTAAATTGTATTTTTTCGGGAAATCCCTTCCGGTTCAAAGCACAGAAATCTTGAACCTTTTTAAAGGGTTTTAAATCGTTAAATATTCATAAATTTAATATTCAAAATGATTGCAATACATGCAGGTAAAATCACCAACTCCAATTATTGAAATAAATTTATCGAAATTTCAAACTGATGTGAGTAAAAGTTGATTTGCTACAAATACAAATACATGACAAAAATTGAGAAAAAAATCAAAGTAAAAGTGAAATGAGTGACGGTCAATGTTAGTCTCCGGAAAAAATGAATGTGTTAGAAAACATCAAGAATTAATGAAAAATAAAAGTGTGCGGGAAACAATGGTAGAAAGCATATTATTTTAAGAAAAGTTTGAAGATAGCAAAGGGATATTCAGAAGCACAAACAATACAAAATTGTCAAATCAAGTTTTATTTAAAGTCGAAATATCTATAACACATAACATAAGCTCTAGTGAGCTTTTGAATCGACTATTACATAAAAAGCACATACAAGTATAAAATAACTTTACAAGCACATATTACATGACTTCACAAAGCGAAAAAACCTAAACATGCATGCATAGACATTAGTATAAAACATAAGCTCATGTATACATAGTCATACATAAAAGCAAACTCGTGCATACATAAAACACAGTTACATATAAAATTAATCAGAACTGAATCTAAAAGCAAAAGGACAAACAATGACCTACCATGTCCACTAGACACCATATCGGTAAAATTTCCATGCAGTCAATGGTGTTTTGTGTTATATAAAAAAGAGAAGGCTTCCAATGCAAACATGTTAACAATCCTGTTTATGTTGTGTGAACAGTTTTTCACATTTAAACTGAAGTATTTTTAGATGTAGGACTACTTAATGTTTCCTCCACCACATGATTTATTGGATTACATCAAAACAAGCCACTTTTGTCATGCTGCTGATGAAGGAAGATTTCTCTTTAATCTGACATGATTGTGATATCTGCACCGAATATATATATACCAACTTAAAAAAGTCAAGAAATTCGTTTTTCCTACTTTTATATATCCTTTTTTATTAAGCAAAAATAGAGCACATATAGAAATATGTAATAGCTTTTTATATGACTCTGCAGTCTATTAGATAATAGTAAAGAATACCACTCTGACATCTGTAGTCTAGGGGGGACACATCACATTCACTTTAAAGCATGTATTATGTTCATTTAATCAATATTGTAGACCTGATAGTGATTTTAGCTGTGATACAAAGGTAAACAATAAAAATGCTGAACTTTAACTATTGAATTTTACTTGAGGTGAATTTTCTGTCATAAACACCCAAATATGTTCTTGTAATAATCTTATACATGTATTTATATTTTTTAATCAGGTGCAGGATATCACTCTGAATCCAAGTCAGAAATTTACAGGACAATTTGTATACAAGCTTGTCTGAAGGTAAAGTTTGCAGCTTAAAATATAAATTCTACCAAACTAGTAATTTTTAAGACTATCAAATAATGAAAGTATTTTATTATTATGAAAACAAAGTTTAAAGAATGAAGGACAACAATTCCACCAGGTTATTAATGAAACAAATTACTACCTCCACCAGGTTATTAATGAAACAAATTACTACCTCCACCAGGTTATTAATGAAACAAATTACTACCTCCACCAGGTTATTAATGAAACAAATTACTACCCCCACCAGGTTATTAATGAAACAAATTACTACCTCCACCAGGTTATTAATGAAACAAATTACTACCTCCACCAGGTTTTTAATGAAACAAATTACTACCTCCACCAGGTTATTAATGAAACAAATTACTACCTCTCACCTCAAAAAAGATATATAACCACAACAAAGATCACTATATACCACAAACTAAGGAAATTTTCACTAATTTATTGTTGAAAACATCCACAGTGAGGTATTGATTAGCATGCTGATCTCAAGAAGTGAGGAAGAATGTCAGTTCAACCCCATGTCATGTCAAAGCAAAGACTATAAAACTGGTATTTGGTGCTTCTTCACTAAGCATGCAGCATTAAGGAGTTAAAAACAATAACTGGTTGACTTGGAGCCAGGATAATGTGTCAGAGTGGAGCAACATGTTAACCTGCACTCTGTTTCATGTTTCAGCAAGCTAGCAGAATTAATATCTATCTCGGCATGTTGATCTAGTAAAAAAAACATGAATGATCCTTTCATTAGAAAGAGGCTTGTTCTTGTCATTTTGATTTTCATAGAATTTTATTTAAAGGGAATAGAAGCATTAAAGAATGGATCTAATGCAGTAGATTGTGTAACGACTGTTGTTAAATGTTTAGAGGTATGTACAATGTAATAGTTTACAGCATTGTTTAACTATATCTTTAGAGTTTATGCTTTTGTGTCATATTTGAAAGTTATTAGGAGAAATATAAACTTCACTTGAGTGTAATTATAATGTAGTTATTTTAATATACCCTTGTTTAACTTGCCCATGTCTACATTCTGTGCCTGGTGTTGCCTTTATTAATTTAAGTATAGTGTATACATGAAAATAGATTTATTCTGCACCATTTTGAAAAAGATGTACAAATTTCATTGTTCGATATTAGATATAGATTATCTTCAAAGTTTACCTTGAAGATTCTACTATCTTGAATGCAACCATAATCTAACCCCAATGTTTAAAATTGTTACAAATTCAACCTGTCTAATTTAGTCCAAGCAATGTCTGTTTGAGAAACGTTTTACTACACCAGAATCTTTGCTACATTTAAGGATTCTCCACAAACCAATGCAGGACTGGGGTCCAATCTGACCATTAATGGAACTGTAGAATGTGATGCTAGTGTTATGGATGGATCGTCACTTCAGTTTGGTGCTGTTGGTTGTGCTTCAGGTGTGGTATATACTAGATTGTTAATAAGAAATTAATTTACTACAACAGCTAACAAAGTTATCTCATTGTCAAATGTCTTGTAGGATATACAGAGTTGTGGTGATCTAGTGATCTCTGTTTTGTTGGGATAGTGATCTAAGTTGAACAATGGTAAAATAACTGTTGATAAAGAGAGTTAAACAGTGATGATCAGCAATCTCACCAACCATAAAACATGCCCAGTGGTTAACCCAATCATTGTTATGATAAAACTCACACATTTAATTTATGTTGTGTAAATAAAGTAAGAACTCAATAAATCTAATTTACATAATTATGATGATAGAGTGAGTGAGTGATTGTTGTTTAGCACCAATTCAGAATTTTTCAGCTATATCATGGCGAGTTCAAGTTAATTTTCAATGAGATGATGACGAGGTTCGCTTTGTACTTGAGTTGGATTTTTATAGTGCTAGCTCACTGAAACAACAGTCCGTGGGCAGACATGTCACTCCACTCTAACACATTATTCTGATTCAGAGCCAACCAGTCTTTGCTCTTTCTCCTTAATGCTGCATGTTTAGCGGAGAAGCAACAAATACCAATTTTATAGTCTTTGGTTTGACCCGACCGGGGCTCGAACTCACGATCTACCGCACTCGAGGCGAGCACGCTAACCATTACGCCACTGATGCGGTTAAATGATGATAGATATTTGTAATATGATAATAAAGTAAAAGAATATGAATTAAAAAAGTCTAGTCACTACGATCTTATTGATATTGTAGGAATTCAAAATCCAGTAGAGGTAGCTAGATTACTGATAGAAAAACAGAAAGCAGGAAATTTGTCTTTAGGCAGAATTCCACCAAGGTAGGTTCATGAAAAAAATGTAAAACAGTGAGCCCTGTCCAATATTAACACAGCTGTATCTAAAGAATGTCAAACTGAGTCACATTTTAAAATATCTTTTCTTTGTTTCAAACTTTAAAAATGGTTTGGTATTATACAGTTTTTTCCTTTGTTGCTATGGATATAAAAATGGCATCAAACTCTTAGAATCATCCCACACAGAGAAGGGAGGACAAAATTCTTGAAAAAAGAATGAAAAACGTCCCGATAAAATATAGAAAAAATGCAGTAAATTATATCAAGAGATTTAGTATTCCTACTGTATTGATGGTCTATTCCTACTGTATTGATGGTCTATTCTTACTGTATTGATGGTCGATTCCTACTGTATTGATGGTCATGTTTATCGTGTGTTACATTTGTTGATTCACTCTACATGAACTTGTATTTTGATGTTATTTCAAATTTGTGCCTTCATAGAAATGATCAAGTTGTTTGAATACAAACATCACTTTGTATTATTGTTATCACCTGATTTTGTCATTTGTTTATCTTACTACCAGCTCACTCAAAATAAGTGTAAACACATTTTCTTTTATCAATGGAATTCTTGACCCTTTTACTGGTAACATCGTTGATAATGTAATGCTATCCACGTGACAATACATGCCAAATGCAAAAAACTAAATCACAACAAAGCAAGATTGAGAAATGTTGAAAATTGGTTAACTGTAGGGTGATACCCAAGTCATCTCCCTACACTTTGTCACAATGCACCCAGATTTTCACCTGAGTTATAGTAGTTTAGTCTGCAAGTACAAAAACGTTATGATAATGTTGCAAAAAGAACAAGAAAATCACTAAAAATCTGTTTTTATTTTCAAACTGGAGATAAAATCATTATCTACGTGTCTACCCATGGGCATTGAGATTGTATCACCCTTCAGCAATACTGTGCAACCTTCGGCTTCACCTCAGGCTAAACAGAAATGCTTCAGGATGGTACCATTTTCAATGCCCATAGTTATGTATACACATGTAGATAACTGATACATGTATTACCTGTATAAACAAAACTCACAATCAGAATCCTGTGTTAAAATATACATGTAGTTCTAATCCTAAAATCTGTATCACATGCAACCTGTCTAATCTGAATACCCTGTCTATTCTGGACAAATAGATTGATCAGAAGGGTATTTGGTTTAGACAGGTTTCAATATAAGTTCAAGTGTAAGTTTAGAATTTATGACTTTAGGTGCATTCTCATGTTTATCATATTCATCACTAACAATTTATTTTTACAGTATATTAGTTGGCAATGGAATACAACAGTGGCTGCAGGAAGCAGATGATAATATTAAAACCAACTATTATATGCTGACAGGTATAATATGTTTTATTGTTGTAGTGTCAAATGCAGAAAATAAAATATTTAATACTAACTAATATATTACATGAGCCAGGGGTAGTATAAGTAGTGTTTCAATGTATTTCAGAATTTGATATTATTACCCCATCATTTTATTGAATGAATCCATAACAATGTACACTTTTTTAATTCAATACTGGTATACAATTCTGTTTCCATGTACTTTTATAATATTTGTTGGATACTTGTTTTCATGGATTTTTTGGGGTACTAACAAACTGCAAAAATCACTGTATGAAAGTAACATTATACTAAAGGGTTCTCTATTTTATGTTATGGTGGATGTCAAAGTAGCATTATACTAAAGGGTTCTCTATTTTATGTTATGGTGGATGTCAAAGTAACATTATACTAAAGGGTTCTCTATTTTATGTTATGGTGGATGTCAAAGTAGCATTATACTAAAGGGTTCTCTATTTTATGTTATGGTGGATGTCAAAGCAGTGTACAAAACGTTTGCTAGTATTTGTGTGAAAAACAACAAATATGAAATATTGATTCACTGTTATACATCTTTAATATAGCAATATCTAATATTTGCATATCTTTAAATGCTTGTTAAAATTTGATAAGACTTAAAACTTTTACTAGTTTGAAAATGGAGCAAAAACTTTGTTGTTAAAAAATGCAACAGAAACATCTATATAAGTCAAATAAAGGGGTCGTCTTGGTCGTGATCGTATGGTAGTTGGATTTATAACTACCTATGCAATCAGTGCCTATCACCACTAACGTTGTGAGTTCCAACCCATCATATGTGATAAAGTGTGTCAGTGCATTGTGACAGGTCCGTTGTTTTCTCTTGGTACTCCGGTTTCTTCAGCCAATAAAACTGACTACCTCGATACAGCTGAAATATTGTTGAAAGTGGCATTAAACACCATAACCCTAACCCTATAAGTCAAGTATATGTAACATAGATAAAAAGTGGTACAAATAAGTTTCTGTCACAATCTAATTCATTTTTATCTTTTTGGATTGCAATGTCACATCAATGTTTTTTTAATTCTAGATGAATCAATAAGGGTGTTTCAAAAATACAAAAGAAAACTAGAGTTGCATGAGAAAAAATATAGCAACAAAAGAAAAAAGATTGACCAAAAATCTACAAAAACAAATGAACAGGAGAAGGTTAGTATTATAAAATGTAAGAAAATAAAATTTGTCCTTCTTGACTTGTTATTTAGAATTTAAATAATTCTAGATAGAAGCTAAATCAACTGTATATTAATTGAAAAGTCACCAGTAATGAAATTCAGATAGAGAGAATACAAACTAGTTTTATTTTCTGACTGTTTTAAGACACCCAAGTTTTTCTATGGGTCAAACATTTTCTAAAAGGAGGATGCAAATATTTCATAAAATTTGAATTGGCATCAATCTCAAAATTAGGCAGAATTGTCAGTCTTCTACCATTTATCTACTTGGTAAGATGATGGTTTTTTTTTTTATTATTATTTTTTTGCATCTGTTTATCTCCCCTTGAATTTCATGTTACAATAATAATTCAAACAAGAAATAAGGATTGCAATATGAGAGTCATTATGTTGAATGACTTCAGATTATATTTCCACTTAAATCTCATATTTTTTTTAGTAAACATTGAATTTATTAATATTAGTCATTCTTATTTAAAATGTAATTTCAATCGTTTGAAGGAACTGAATCAGATTGAAATAAATTTCTTCTAGTTATCTGCCGTTAGACCGTTACATATTTTCCCGCCGTCCATGAAAATATTATTCAGCACGACAGGGCTGACTCGATTGGACATGTTTTATTTAGTTAATTAAATTTGATCTTGTTTCGAGGATATTTTGTCTTTTTTATTCAATAATTAACATTTCATAACGTTTTTTGTTTTTTGCAATTGCACTGTCGTGTGGCTATTCAATTTGATTATTGTTTTCTGGTTGTGGTTGGTTGGTTTATGGTGTTTAACGCCACTTTCAAGAGTATTTCAGTTATATCGTGGCGGTTAGTTTTATTGATGGAGAAAAGCGTAGTACCCGGAGAAAACCACCGACCTGTCGCAAGTCACTGACAAACTTTATCACATAATGTTGTATTGAGTACACCCCGCTGTGGACGGGGTTTGAACCCAGAACTTTAGTGGTGATAGGCACTGATTACACAGGTAGCTGTAAATCCAACTACCATACGATCATGACCACGGCGGCCCCTTGATTATTGTTTTCTAATTATTGGCCTATGTATAGATATTTATGAGTAGGTTATGTTGTGTATGGGTTTTTGATTGTTGTCTAGAAGAAGTTGAATTAATATGTAGTTTATTTTACTTATGACTGTCAAGAAAAAATGCTGTTAATTTTTTTTTTTAATCATAGGAGAGAGATGTTAACGGTGACTCAGAAGATGAATCACAACATATACAAGACACAGTTGGTGCTATCGCCATGGATACTTCTGGTAACCTAGCAGCAGCCGTGTCTAGTGGTGGAATATCCCTTAAGCAAGGTGGCAGACTAGGACCAGTTGGTATATTTATATTTTTTATGTATATTTCAAATGCATTTTGTATGTATGAATTGATGAAAACTTTTTGCAAATTTAGAATTGAATCCAGTAATAGCACATGGATCAATAACTAAATTTCAAATACATGATAATGTTATTTTTTGTTTCTGTTTGCACAATTCTGACAGGTAAAGTGTTTGTTATAGGACACTGAATAATGCCTAAAAATCTTATTTGAATCCAAACTTAACTATTAAAATGTCTCAGAATCTTAATACTAAAAGTTGGAAAGTGTGGATATACATATTTTTATATGTTAATATTAGATTATATAAATTTTCAAACATTATTACCATATCAATTAAGTCATAAAATTTGGTTTACTCTTGTAAAAAATACTGATTTTAAACCATCATTTTATTGTAGGCAGCAACTTATGGTTCAGGATGTTGGGCATACAACTGGTCATCAGACAATAAACCTGGAGTTGCTATAGCAGCATCAGGTAAAACCAAAATCCATTAGGTTTTTTAATTTTCTTTTCTATCCTGTAATTTACTAGCTATTAGTTCTGGAATCCTCCATCATTTTGATTATGTTAATCACCAAATTTTCAACGTCATGGTTACTGTTAAGAACCTTAAGGTAAAGAATTAATAGATAGTCATTTTACTGTTAGAAATGTTTGTTCATATTAACTCTGTACCAGCAGTTTTCATCAACTAGTTACTCCAGTATAAATGTATTACAAATATTTCACCCATTATTCTTCAGTAAATGTACAGACGACCCATATTGAACAAGCTTTCATGCTAATGTATCATATGAATTGTCCAATGAAATGTCAGTGCCTATCACCACTAAGGTTGTGAGTTCGAACCGAGTTCATGGCGAGGTGTACTCGATACAACAATATGTGATAAAGTTTGTCAGTGACTTGAGACAGGTTGGTGGTTTTCTCCGGGTACTCCGTTTTCCTCCACCAATAAAACTGGCCGCCATGATATAACTGAAATATTGTTGAAAGTGGCGTTAAACACCATAAACCCATAAACCAACCAATAAAATGTCACTGAAGAGGTTAACTCAAAATTAATATGATAATACTTGTGAACATAATTAATTCAACCAGTTTAACCTCGCCACATTTCTGTGCCTGTCCCAAGCCTAGACCTGGATTTCCAACAACGTATGTCATAGTTTTTTATGTCTTCAATGGTGTTAAGTGACAGGCTGTTGTTTCATTTTGTTAACATTGGTGGATTACTGGACCATCATCACTGTTTAAACTCTCTTTTCATACTGTTAACAATATAAATCTCTCATCAATGAATACAAAGAGAAATTATGTCTTTTTCTATCAATCTAAATCTTTAAAAACATTTTTTTTAAATATTTTTCAGGTAGTGGAGAACATTTAATGAAAACCTTATTTAGTAAAGAATGTGCCAATTGTATACAATGTATGGACAATGCTAGCCTAGGTCTCAGTCAAGCTTTTAAAGATCATTTTCTAGGTACTGTATGACAATTCTTAGATGCAATATTAAAATGTCAGGAGAAAAACAATAGATATTGCACTAAAAACTTCTAATAGTTTTAAAAATTTAATTTACGTCTATATACTATAAATATAGTACATTGGTAAATCACTTTAAGAAAACTGTTCAGATGTAATAATTATGTAGTTAATTGTTTTTGTAATTTTAAATTGATTGCTGGATTATTAGTGTTCAACAAAATTTTAGAAATATAATATTTTTTGGAGTCAAATATAATATAATATTGTGGCAGTCAGATTTTTGTTGCTTTGAGAAACCAGAGAACAATAATAAAACCACTGATCTGACTTGATCATGGACAGGAAACAAACTTGCTATTTTGCAGTTGCTATAGGCAGATTACATAGGTGTTGGGTTTACAGCAGATTTAATGTCTGCCATAGTGATGTAATAGTTATTATGGAGTAGATGTCAGATCCCTGGTCATGTCTGCCATAGTGATGTAATAGTTATTATGGAGTAGATGTCAGATCCCTGGTCATGTCTGCCATAGTGATGTAATAGTTATTATGGAGTAGATGTCAGATCCCTGGTCATGTCTGCCATAGTGATGTAATAGTTATTATGGAGTAGATGTCAGATCCCTGGTCATGTCTGCCATAGTGATGTAATAGTTATTATGGAGTAGATGTCAGATCCCTGGTCAAGTCTGCCATAGTGATGTAATAGTTATTATGGAGTAGATGTCAGATCCCTGGTCAAGTCTGCCATAGTGATGTAATAGTTATTATGGAGTAGATGTCAGATCCCTGGTCATGTCTGCCATAGTGATGTAATAGTTATTATGGAGTAGATGTCAGATCCCTGGTCATGTCTGCCATAGTGATGTAATAGTTATTATGGAGTAGATGTCAGATCCCTGGTCAAGTCTGCCATAGTGATGTAATAGTTATTATGGAGTAGATGTCAGATCCCTGGTCATGTCTGCCATAGTGATGTAATAGTTATTATGGAGTAGATGTCAGATCCCTGGTCATGTCTGCCATAGTGATGTAATAGTTATTATGGAGTAGATGTCAGATCCCTGGTCATGTCTGCCATAGTGATGTAATAGTTATTATGGAGTAGATGTCAGATCCCTGGTCATGTCTGCCATAGTGATGTAATAGTTATTATGGAGTAGATGTCAGATCCCTGGTCAAGTTTGCCATAGTGATGTAATAGTTATTATGGAGTAGATGTCAGATCCCTGGTCAAGTCTGCCATAGTGATGTAATAGTTATTATGGAGTAGATGTCAGATCCCTGGTCATGTCTGCCATAGTGATGTAATAGTTATTATGGAGTAGATGTCAGATCCCTGGTCAAGTTTGCCATAGTGATGTAATAGTTATTATGGAGTAGATGTCAGATCCCTGGTCATGTCTGCCATAGTGATGTAATAGTTATTATGGAGTAGATGTCAGATCCCTGGTCAAGTTTGCCATAGTGATGTAATAGTTATTATGGAGTAGATGTCAGATCCCTGGTCATGTCTGCCATAGTGATGTAATAGTTATTATGGAGTAGATGTCAGATCCCTGGTCATGTCTGCCATAGTGATGTAATAGTTATTATGGAGTAGATGTCAGATCCCTGGTCAAGTCTGCCATAGTGATGTAATAGTTATTATGGAGTAGATGTCAGATCCCTGGTCATGTCTGCCATAGTGATGTAATAGTTATTATGGAGTAGATGTCAGATCCCTGGTCATGTCTGCCATAGTGATGTAATAGTTATTATGGAGTAGATGTCAGATCCCTGGTCATGTCTGCCATAGTGATGTAATAGTTATTATGGAGTAGATGTCAGATCCCTGGTCATGTCTGCCATAGTGATGTAATAGTTATTATGGAGTAGATGTCAGATCCCTGGTCATGTCTGCCATAGTGATGTAATAGTTATTATGGAGTAGATGTCAGATCCCTGGTCATGTCTGCCATAGTGATGTAATAGTTATTATGGAGTAGATGTCAGATCCCTGGTCATGTCTGCCATAGTGATGTAATAGTTATTATGGAGTAGATGTCAGATCCCTGGTCATGTCTGCCATAGTGATGTAATAGTTATTATGGAGTAGATGTCAGATCCCTGGTCATGTCTGCCATAGTGATGTAATAGTTATTATGGAGTAGATGTCAGATCCCTGGTCAAGTCTGCCATAGTGATGTAATAGTTATTATGGAGTAGATGTCAGATCCCTGGTCATGTCTGCCATAGTGATGTAATAGTTATTATGGAGTAGATGTCAGATCCCTGGTCATGTCTGCCATAGTGATGTAATAGTTATTATGGAGTAGATGTCAGATCCCTGGTCATGTCTGCCATAGTGATGTAATAGTTATTATGGAGTAGATGTCAGATCCCTGGTCATGTCTGCCATAGTGATGTAATAGTTATTATGGAGTAGATGTCAGATCCCTGGTCATGTCTGCCATAGTGATGTAATAGTTATTATGGAGTAGATGTCAGATCCCTGGTCATGTCTGCCATAGTGATGTAATAGTTATTATGGAGTAGATGTCAGATCCCTGGTCATGTCTGCCATAGTGATGTAATAGTTATTATGGAGTAGATGTCAGATCCCTGGTCATGTCTGCCATAGTGATGTAATAGTTATTATGGAGTAGATGTCAGATCCCTGGTCATGTCTGCCATAGTGATGTAATAGTTATTATGGAGTAGATGTCAGATCCCTGGTCATGTCTGCCATAGTGATGTAATAGTTATTATGGAGTAGATGTCAGATCCCTGGTCATGTCTGCCATAGTGATGTAATAGTTATTATGGAGTAGATGTCAGATCCCTGGTCATGTCTGCCATAGTGATGTAATAGTTATTATGGAGTAGATGTCAGATCCCTGGTCATGTCTGCCATAGTGATGTAATAGTTATTAGATGTCAGATCCCTGGTCATGTCTGCCATAGTGATGTAATAGTTATTAGATGTCAGATCCCTGGTCATGTCTGCCATAGTGATGTAATAGTTATTATGGAGTAGATGTCAGATCCCTGGTCATGTCTGCCATAGTGATGTAATAGTTATTAGATGTCAGATCCCTGGTCATGTCTGCCATAGTGATGTAATAGTTATTATGGAGTAGATGTCAGATCCCTGGTCATGTCTGCCATAGTGATGTAATAGTTATTATGGAGTAGATGTCAGATCCCTGGTCATGTCTGCCATAGTGATGTAATAGTTATTATGGAGTAGATGTCAGATCCCTGGTCATGTCTGCCATAGTGATGTAATAGTTATTATGGAGTAAATGTCAGATCCCTGGTCATGTCTGCCATAGTGATGTAATAGTTATTATGGAGTAGATGTCAGATCCCTGGTCATGTCTGCCATAGTGATGTAATAGTTATTATGGAGTAGATGTCAGATCCCTGGTCATGTCTGCCATAGTGATGTAATAGTTATTATGGAGTAGATGTCAGATCCCTGGTCATGTCTGCCATAGTGATGTAATAGTTATTATGGAGTAGATGTCAGATCCCTGGTCATGTCTGCCATAGTGATGTAATAGTTATTATGGAGTAGATGTCAGATCCCTGGTCATGTCTGCCATAGTGATGTAATAGTTATTATGGAGTAGATGTCAGATCCCTGGTCATGTCTGCCATAGTGATGTAATAGTTATTATGGAGTAGATGTCAGATCCCTGGTCATGTCTGCCATAGTGATGTAATAGTTATTATGGAGTAGATGTCAGATCCCTGGTCATGTCTGCCATAGTGATGTAATAGTTATTAGATGTCAGATCCCTGGTCATGTCTGCCATAGTGATGTAATAGTTATTAGATGTCAGATCCCTGGTCATGTCTGCCATAGTGATGTAATAGTTATTATGGAGTAGATGTCAGATCCCTGGTCATGTCTGCCATAGTGATGTAATAGTTATTAGATGTCAGATCCCTGGTCATGTCTGCCATAGTGATGTAATAGTTATTATGGAGTAGATGTCAGATCCCTGGTCATGTCTGCCATAGTGATGTAATAGTTATTATGGAGTAGATGTCAGATCCCTGGTCATGTCTGCCATAGTGATGTAATAGTTATTATGGAGTAGATGTCAGATCCCTGGTCATGTCTGCCATAGTGATGTAATAGTTATTATGGAGTAGATGTCAGATCCCTGGTCATGTCTGCCATAGTGATGTAATAGTTATTATGGAGTAGATGTCAGATCCCTGGTCATGTCTGCCATAGTGATGTAATAGTTATTATGGAGTAGATGTCAGATCCCTGGTCATGTCTGCCATAGTGATGTAATAGTTATTATGGAGTAGATGTCAGATCCCTGGTCATGTCTGCCATAGTGATGTAATAGTTATTATGGAGTAGATGTCAGATCCCTGGTCATGTCTGCCATAGTGATGTAATAGTTATTATGGAGTAGATGTCAGATCCCTGGTCATGTCTGCCATAGTGATGTAATAGTTATTATGGAGTAGATGTCAGATCCCTGGTCATGTCTGCCATAGTGATGTAATAGTTATTAGATGTCAGATCCCTGGTCATGTCTGCCATAGTGATGTAATAGTTATTAGATGTCAGATCCCTGGTCATGTCTGCCATAGTGATGTAATAGTTATTATGGAGTAGATGTCAGATCCCTGGTCATGTCTGCCATAGTGATGTAATAGTTATTATGGAGTAGATGTCAGATCCCTGGTCATGTCTGCCATAGTGATGTAATAGTTATTATGGAGTAGATGTCAGATCCCTGGTCATGTCTGCCATAGTGATGTAATAGTTATTATGGAGTAGATGTCAGATCCCTGGTCATGTCTGCCATAGTGATGTAATAGTTATTATGGAGTAGATGTCAGATCCCTGGTCATGTCTGCCATAGTGATGTAATAGTTATTATGGAGTAGATGTCAGATCCCTGGTCATGTCTGCCATAGTGATGTAATAGTTATTATGGAGTAGATGTCAGATCCCTGGTCATGTCTGCCATAGTGATGTAATAGTTATTATGGAGTAGATGTCAGATCCCTGGTCATGTCTGCCATAGTGATGTAATAGTTATTATGGAGTAGATGTCAGATCCCTGGTCATGTCTGCCATAGTGATGTAATAGTTATTATGGAGTAGATGTCAGATCCCTGGTCATGTCTGCCATAGTGATGTAATAGTTATTATGGAGTAGATGTCAGATCCCTGGTCATGTCTGCCATAGTGATGTAATAGTTATTATGGAGTAGATGTCAGATCCCTGGTCATGTCTGCCATAGTGATGTAATAGTTATTATGGAGTAGATGTCAGATCCCTGGTCATGTCTGCCATAGTGATGTAATAGTTATTATGGAGTAGATGTCAGATCCCTGGTCATGTCTGCCATAGTGATGTAATAGTTATTATGGAGTAGATGTCAGATCCCTGGTCATGTCTGCCATAGTGATGTAATAGTTATTATGGAGTAGATGTCAGATCCCTGGTCATGTCTGCCATAGTGATGTAATAGTTATTATGGAGTAGATGTCAGATCCCTGGTCATGTCTGCCATAGTGATGTAATAGTTATTATGGAGTAGATGTCAGATCCCTGGTCATGTCTGCCATAGTGATGTAATAGTTATTATGGAGTAGATGTCAGATCCCTGGTCATGTCTGCCATAGTGATGTAATAGTTATTATGGAGTAGATGTCAGATCCCTGGTCATGTCTGCCATAGTGATGTAATAGTTATTATGGAGTAGATGTCAGATCCCTGGTCATGTCTGCCATAGTGATGTAATAGTTATTATGGAGTAGATGTCAGATCCCTGGTCATGTCTGCCATAGTGATGTAATAGTTATTATGGAGTAGATGTCAGATCCCTGGTCATGTCTGCCATAGTGATGTAATAGTTATTATGGAGTAGATGTCAGATCCCTGGTCATGTCTGCCATAGTGATGTAATAGTTATTATGGAGTAGATGTCAGATCCCTGGTCATGTCTGCCATAGTGATGTAATAGTTATTATGGAGTAGATGTCAGATCCCTGGTCATGTCTGCCATAGTGATGTAATAGTTATTATGGAGTAGATGTCAGATCCCTGGTCATGTCTGCCATAGTGATGTAATAGTTATTATGGAGTAGATGTCAGATCCCTGGTCATGTCTGCCATAGTGATGTAATAGTTATTATGGAGTAGATGTCAGATCCCTGGTCATGTCTGCCATAGTGATGTAATAGTTATTATGGAGTAGATGTCAGATCCCTGGTCATGTCTGCCATAGTGATGTAATAGTTATTATGGAGTAGATGTCAGATCCCTGGTCATGTCTGCCATAGTGATGTAATAGTTATTATGGAGTAGATGTCAGATCCCTGGTCATGTCTGCCATAGTGATGTAATAGTTATTATGGAGTAGATGTCAGATCCCTGGTCATGTCTGCCATAGTGATGTAATAGTTATTATGGAGTAGATGTCAGATCCCTGGTCATGTCTGCCATAGTGATGTAATAGTTATTATGGAGTAGATGTCAGATCCCTGGTCATGTCTGCCATAGTGATGTAATAGTTATTATGGAGTAGATGTCAGATCCCTGGTCATGTCTGCCATAGTGATGTAATAGTTATTATGGAGTAGATGTCAGATCCCTGGTCATGTCTGCCATAGTGATGTAATAGTTATTATGGAGTAGATGTCAGATCCCTGGTCATGTCTGCCATAGTGATGTAATAGTTATTATGGAGTAGATGTCAGATCCCTGGTCATGTCTGCCATAGTGATGTAATAGTTATTATGGAGTAGATGTCAGATCCCTGGTCATGTCTGCCATAGTGATGTAATAGTTATTATGGAGTAGATGTCAGATCCCTGGTCATGTCTGCCATAGTGATGTAATAGTTATTATGGAGTAGATGTCAGATCCCTGGTCATGTCTGCCATAGTGATGTAATAGTTATTATGGAGTAGATGTCAGATCCCTGGTCATGTCTGCCATAGTGATGTAATAGTTATTATGGAGTAGATGTCAGATCCCTGGTCATGTCTGCCATAGTGATGTAATAGTTATTATGGAGTAGATGTCAGATCCCTGGTCATGTCTGCCATAGTGATGTAATAGTTATTATGGAGTAGATGTCAGATCCCTGGTCATGTCTGCCATAGTGATGTAATAGTTATTATGGAGTAGATGTCAGATCCCTGGTCATGTCTGCCATAGTGATGTAATAGTTATTATGGAGTAGATGTCAGATCCCTGGTCATGTCTGCCATAGTGATGTAATAGTTATTATGGAGTAGATGTCAGATCCCTGGTCATGTCTGCCATAGTGATGTAATAGTTATTATGGAGTAGATGTCAGATCCCTGGTCATGTCTGCCATAGTGATGTAATAGTTATTATGGAGTAGATGTCAGATCCCTGGTCATGTCTGCCATAGTGATGTAATAGTTATTATGGAGTAGATGTCAGATCCCTGGTCATGTCTGCCATAGTGATGTAATAGTTATTATGGAGTAGATGTCAGATCCCTGGTCATGTCTGCCATAGTGATGTAATAGTTATTATGGAGTAGATGTCAGATCCCTGGTCATGTCTGCCATAGTGATGTAATAGTTATTATGGGAGTAGATGTCAGATCCCTGGTCATGTCTGCCATAGTGATGTAATAGTTATTATGGAGTAGATGTCAGATCCCTGGTCATGTCTGCCATAGTGATGTAATAGTTATTATGGAGTAGATGTCAGATCCCTGGTCATGTCTGCCATAGTGATGTAATAGTTATTATGGAGTAGATGTCAGATCCCTGGTCATGTCTGCCATAGTGGATGTAATAGTTATTATGGAGTAGATGTCAGATCCCTGGTCATGTCTGCCATAGTGATGTAATAGTTATTATGGAGTAGATGTCAGATCCCTGGTCATGTCTGCCATAGTGATGTAATAGTTATTATGGAGTAGATGTCAGATCCCTGGTCATGTCTGCCATAGTGATGTCATAGTTATTATGAGTAGATGTCAGATCCCTGGTCATGTCTGCCATAGTGATGTCATAGTTATTATGGAGTAGATGTCAGATCCCTGGTCATGTCTGCCATAGTGATGTCATAGTTATTATGGAGTAGATGTCAGATCCCTGGTCATGTCTGCCATAGTGATGTAATAGTTATTATGGAGTAGATGTCAGATCCCTGGTCAAGTCTGCCATAGTGATGTCATAGTTATTATGGAGTAGATGTCAGATCCCTGGTCATGTCTGCCATAGTGATGTCATAGTTATTTATGGAGTAGATGTCAGATCCCTGGTCATGTCTGCCATAGTGATGTAATAGTTATTATGGAGTAGATGTCAGATCCCTGGTCATGTCTGCCATAGTGATGTAATAGTTATTATGGAGTAGATGTCAGATCCCTGGTCATGTCTGCCATAGTGATGTAATAGTTATTATGGAGTAGATGTCAGATCCCTGGTCATGTCTGCCATAGTGATGTAATAGTTATTATGGAGTAGATGTCAGATCCCTGGTCATGTCTGCCATAGTGATGTAATAGTTATTAGATGTCAGATCCCTGGTCATGTCTGCCATAGTGATGTAATAGTTATTAGATGTCAGATCCCTGGTCATGTCTGCATAGTGATGTAATAGTTATTATGGAGTAGATGTCAGATCCCTGGTCATGTCTGCCATAGTGATGTAATAGTTATTAGTAGATGTCAGATCCCTGGTCATGTCTGCCATAGTGATGTAATAGTTATTATGGAGTAGATGTCAGATCCCTGGTCATGTCTGCCATAGTGATGTAATAGTTATTATGGAGTAGATGTCAGATCCCTGGTCATGTCTGCCATAGTGATGTAATAGTTATTATGGAGTAGATGTCAAGATCCCTGGTCATGTCTGCCATAGTGATGTAATAGTTATTATGGAGTAGATGTCAGATCCCTGGTCATGTCTGCCATAGTGATGTAATAGTTATTATGGAGTAGATGTCAGATCCCTGGTCATGTCTGCCATAGTGATGTAATAGTTATTATGGAGTAGATGTCAGATCCCTGGTCATGTCTGCCATAGTGATGTAATAGATATTATGGAGTAGATGTCAGATCCCTGGTCATGTCTGCCATAGTGATGTAATAGTTATTATGGAGTAGATGTCAGATCCCTGGTCATGTCTGCCATAGGATGTAATATTTATTATGGAGTAGATGTCAGATCCCTGGTTAATAGTTTATGGAGTAGTGTCAGATCCTGGTCATGGGGTCGCCATAGTGAGATAATAGTTAATATGGAGTAGATGTCAGATCCCTGGTATGTTGCTAGGATGTAATAGTTATTATGAGTTAGATGTCAGCTCCCTGGTCATGTTGCCATAGTGTGTAATAGATTATTATGGAGTAGATGTCGATCCTTGGTCATGTCTGCATAGAAAAACAGATGTAATAGGTA
>OY804576.1:14909676-15267478 GCA_963680875.1 Bathymodiolus brooksi
GGTGTGTAGTATCTCAGTAATAAATTAATACTTGTATTGTACAATAACATGTACTGATACTGATACTGCCTGTAATGTAAATATGTAGACATCAACATGGTGTGTAGTATCTCAGTAATAAATTAATACTTGTATTGTACAATAACATGTACTGCTACTGATACTGCCTGTAATGTAAACATGTAGACATCAACATGGTGTGTAGTATCTCAGTAATAAATTAATACTTGTATTGTACAATAACATGTACTGATACTGCCTGTAATGTAAACATGTAGACATCAACATGGTGTGTAGTATCTCAGTAATAAATTAATACTTGTATTGTACAATAACATGTACTGCTACTGATACTGCCTGTAATGTAAATATGTAGACATCAACATGGTGTGTAGTATCTCAGTAATAAATTAATACTTGTATTGTACAATAACATGTACTGTACTGATACTGCCTGTAATGTAAACATGTAGACATCAACATGGTGTGTAGTATCTCAGTAATAAATTAATACTTGTATTGTACAATAACATGTACTGCTACTGATACTGCCTGTAATGTAAATATGTAGACATCAACATGGTGTGTAGTATCTCAGTAATAAATTAATACTTGTATTGTACAATAACATGTACTGCTACTGATACTGCCTGTAATGTAAACATGTAGACATCAACATGGTGTGTAGTATCTCAGCAATAAATTAATACTTGTATTGTACAATAACATGTACTGCTACTGATACTGCCTGTAATGTAAATATGTAGACATCAACATGGTGTGTAGTATCTCAGTAATAAATTAATACTTGTATTGTACAATAACATGTACTGATACTGATACTGCCTGTAATGTAAACATGTAGACATCAACATGGTGTGTAGTATCTCAGTAATAAATTAATACTTGTATTGTACAATAACATGTACTGCTACTGATACTGCCTGTAATGTAAACATGTAGACATCAACATGGTGTGTAGTATCTCAGTAATAAATTAATACTTGTATTGTACAATAACATGGTGTGTAGTATCTCAGTAATAAATTAATACTTGTATTGTACAATAACATGTACTGCTACTGATACTGCCTGTAATGTAAACATGTAGACATCAACATGGTGTGTAGTATCTCAGTAATAAATTAATACTTGTATTGTACAATAACATGTACTGCTACTGATACTGCCTGTAATGTAAACATGTAGACATCAACATGGTGTGTAGTATCTCAGTAATAAATTAATACTTGTATTGTACAATAACATGTACTGCTACTGATACTGCCTGTAATGTAAATATGTAGACATCAACATGGTGTGTAGTATCTCAGTAATAAATTAATACTTGTATTGTACAATAACATGTACTGATACTGATACTGCCTGTAATGTAAACATGTAGACATCAACATGGTGTGTAGTATCTCAGTAATAAATTAATACTTGTATTGTACAATAACATGTACTGCTACTGATACTGCCTGTAATGTAAACATGTAGACATCAACATGGTGTGTAGTATCTCAGTAATAAATTAATACTTGTATTGTACAATAACATGGTGTGTAGTATCTCAGTAATAAATTAATACTTGTATTGTACAATAACATGTACTGCTACTGATACTGCCTGTAATGTAAACATGTAGACATCAACATGGTGTGTAGTATCTCAGTAATAAATTAATACTTGTATTGTACAATAACATGTACTGCTACTGATACTGCCTGTAATGTAAACATGTAGACATCAACATGGTGTGTAGTATCTCAGTAATAAATTAATACTTGTATTGTACAATAACATGTACTGCTACTGATACTGCCTGTAATGTAAATATGTAGACATCAACATGGTGTGTAGTATCTCAGTAATAAATTAATACTTGTATTGTACAATAACATGTACTGATACTGCCTGTAATGTAAACATGTAGACATCAACATGGTGTGTAGTATCTCAGTAATAAATTAATACTTGTATTGTACAATAACATGTACTGATACTGATACTGCCTGTAATGTAAATATGTAGACATCAACATGGTGTGTAGTATCTCAGTAATAAATTAATACTTGTATTGTACAATAACATGTACTGATACTGCCTGTAATGTAAACATGTAGACATCAACATGGTGTGTAGTATCTCAGTAATAAATTAATACTTGTATTGTACAATAACATGGTGTGTAGTATCTCAGTAATAAATTAATACTTGTATTGTACAATAACATGTACTGATACTGCCTGTAATGTAAACATGTAGACATCAACATGGTGTGTAGTATCTCAGTAATAAATTAATACTTGTATTGTACAATAACATGTACTGCTACTGATACTGCCTGTAATGTAAATATGTAGACATCAACATGGTGTGTAGTATCTCAGTAATAAATTAATACTTGTATTGTACAATAACATGTACTGATACTGATACTGCCTGTAATGTAAATATGTAGACATCAACATGGTGTGTAGTATCTCAGTAATAAATTAATACTTGTATTGTACAATAACATGTACTGCTACTGATACTGCCTGTAATGTAAACATGTAGACATCAACATGGTGTGTAGTATCTCAGTAATAAATTAATACTTGTATTGTACAATAACATGTACTGATACTGCCTGTAATGTAAACATGTAGACATCAACATGGTGTGTAGTATCTCAGTAATAAATTAATACTTGTATTGTACAATAACATGTACTGCTACTGATACTGCCTGTAATGTAAATATGTAGACATCAACATGGTGTGTAGTATCTCAGTAATAAATTAATACTTGTATTGTACAATAACATCTACTGATACTGCCTGTAATGTAAATATGTAGACATCAACATGGTGTGTAGTATCTCAGTAATAAATTAATACTTGTATTGTACAATAACATGTACTGCTACTGATACTGCCTGTAATGTAAATATGTAGACATCAACATGGTGTGTAGTATCTCAGTAATAAATTAATACTTGTATTGTACAATAACATGTACTGATACTGCCTGTAATGTAAACATCAACATGGTGTGTAGTATCTCAGTAATAAATTAATACTTGTATTGTACAATAACATGTACTGCTACTGATACTGCCTGTAATGTAAATATGTAGACATCAACATGGTGTGTAGTATCTCAGTAATAAATTAATACTTGTATTGTACAATAACATGTACTGATACTGATACTGCCTGTAATGTAAATATGTAGACATCAACATGGTGTGTAGTATCTCAGTAATAAATTAATACTTGTATTGTACAATAACATGTACTGCTACTGATACTGCCTGTAATGTAAACATGTAGACATCAACATGGTGTGTAGTATCTCAGTAATAAATTAATACTTGTATTGTACAATAACATGTACTGATACTGCCTGTAATGTAAACATGTAGACATCAACATGGTGTGTAGTATCTCAGTAATAAATTAATACTTGTATTGTACAATAACATGTACTGCTACTGATACTGCCTGTAATGTAAATATGTAGACATCAACATGGTGTGTAGTATCTCAGTAATAAATTAATACTTGTATTGTACAATAACATCTACTGATACTGCCTGTAATGTAAATATGTAGACATCAACATGGTGTGTAGTATCTCAGTAATAAATTAATACTTGTATTGTACAATAACATGTACTGATACTGCCTGTAATGTAAATATGTAGACATCAACATGGTGTGTAGTATCTCAGTAATAAATTAATACTTGTATTGTACAATAACATGTACTGATACTGCCTGTAATGTAAACATGTAGACATCAACATGGTGTGTAGTATCTCAGTAATAAATTAATACTTGTATTGTACAATAACATGTACTGCTACTGATACTGCCTGTAATGTAAATATGTAGACATCAACATGGTGTGTAGTATCTCAGTAATAAATTAATACTTGTATTGTACAATAACATGTACTGATACTGATACTGCCTGTAATGTAAATATGTAGACATCAACATGGTGTGTAGTATCTCAGTAATAAATTAATACTTGTATTGTACAATAACATGTACTGCTACTGATACTGCCTGTAATGTAAACATGTAGACATCAACATGGTGTGTAGTATCTCAGTAATAAATTAATACTTGTATTGTACAATAACATGTACTGATACTGCCTGTAATGTAAACATGTAGACATCAACATGGTGTGTAGTATCTCAGTAATAAATTAATACTTGTATTGTACAATAACATGTACTGCTACTGATACTGCCTGTAATGTAAATATGTAGACATCAACATGGTGTGTAGTATCTCAGTAATAAATTAATACTTGTATTGTACAATAACATGTACTGATACTGATACTGCCTGTAATGTAAACATGTAGACATCAACATGGTGTGTAGTATCTCAGCAATAAATTAATACTTGTATTGTACAATAACATGTACTGCTACTGATACTGCCTGTAATGTAAATATGTAGACATCAACATGGTGTGTAGTATCTCAGTAATAAATTAATACTTGTATTGTACAATAACATGTACTGCTACTGATACTGCCTGTAATGTAAACATGTAGACATCAACATGGTGTGTAGTATCTCAGCAATAAATTAATACTTGTATTGTACAATAACATGTACTGCTACTGATACTGCCTGTAATGTAAATATGTAGACATCAACATGGTGTGTAGTATCTCAGTAATAAATTAATACTTGTATTGTACAATAACATGTACTGATACTGATACTGCCTGTAATGTAAACATGTAGACATCAACATGGTGTGTAGTATCTCAGTAATAAATTAATACTTGTATTGTACAATAACATGTACTGCTACTGATACTGCCTGTAATGTAAACATGTAGACATCAACATGGTGTGTAGTATCTCAGTAATAAATTAATACTTGTATTGTACAATAACATGGTGTGTAGTATCTCAGTAATAAATTAATACTTGTATTGTACAATAACATGTACTGCTACTGATACTGCCTGTAATGTAAACATGTAGACATCAACATGGTGTGTAGTATCTCAGTAATAAATTAATACTTGTATTGTACAATAACATGTACTGCTACTGATACTGCCTGTAATGTAAACATGTAGACATCAACATGGTGTGTAGTATCTCAGTAATAAATTAATACTTGTATTGTACAATAACATGTACTGCTACTGATACTGCCTGTAATGTAAATATGTAGACATCAACATGGTGTGTAGTATCTCAGTAATAAATTAATACTTGTATTGTACAATAACATGTACTGCTACTGATACTGCCTGTAATGTAAACATGTAGACATCAACATGGTGTGTAGTATCTCAGTAATAAATTAATACTTGTATTGTACAATAACATGTACTGATACTGCCTGTAATGTAAACATGTAGACATCAACATGGTGTGTAGTATCTCAGTAATAAATTAATACTTGTATTGTACAATAACATGTACTGATACTGATACTGCCTGTAATGTAAATATGTAGACATCAACATGGTGTGTAGTATCTCAGTAATAAATTAATACTTGTATTGTACAATAACATGTACTGATACTGCCTGTAATGTAAACATGTAGACATCAACATGGTGTGTAGTATCTCAGTAATAAATTAATACTTGTATTGTACAATAACATGGTGTGTAGTATCTCAGTAATAAATTAATACTTGTATTGTACAATAACATGTACTGATACTGCCTGTAATGTAAACATGTAGACATCAACATGGTGTGTAGTATCTCAGTAATAAATTAATACTTGTATTGTACAATAACATGTACTGCTACTGATACTGCCTGTAATGTAAATATGTAGACATCAACATGGTGTGTAGTATCTCAGTAATAAATTAATACTTGTATTGTACAATAACATGTACTGATACTGATACTGCCTGTAATGTAAATATGTAGACATCAACATGGTGTGTAGTATCTCAGTAATAAATTAATACTTGTATTGTACAATAACATGTACTGCTACTGATACTGCCTGTAATGTAAACATGTAGACATCAACATGGTGTGTAGTATCTCAGTAATAAATTAATACTTGTATTGTACAATAACATGTACTGATACTGCCTGTAATGTAAACATGTAGACATCAACATGGTGTGTAGCATCTCAGTAATAAATTAATACTTGTATTGTACAATAACATGTACTGCTACTGATACTGCCTGTAATGTAAATATGTAGACATCAACATGGTGTGTAGTATCTCAGTAATAAATTAATACTTGTATTGTACAATAACATGTACTGCTACTGATACTGCCTGTAATGTAAATATGTAGACATCAACATGGTGTGTAGTATCTCAGTAATAAATTAATACTTGTATTGTACAATAACATGTACTGATACTGCCTGTAATGTAAATATGTAGACATCAACATGGTGTGTAGTATCTCAGTAATAAATTAATACTTGTATTGTACAATAACATGTACTGATACTGCCTGTAATGTAAACATGTAGACATCAACATGGTGTGTAGTATCTCAGTAATAAATTAATACTTGTATTGTACAATAACATGTACTGCTACTGATACTGCCTGTAATGTAAATATGTAGACATCAACATGGTGTGTAGTATCTCAGTAATAAATTAATACTTGTATTGTACAATAACATGTACTGCTACTGACACTGTCTGTAATGTAAACATGTAGACATCAACATGGTGTGTAGTATCTCAGTAATAAATTAATACTTGTATTGTACAATAACATGTACTGATACTGATACTGTCTGTAATGTAAACATGTAGACATCAACATGGTGTGTAGTATCTCAGTAATAAATTAAGACTTGTATTGTACAATAACATGTACTGATACTGATACTGCCTGTAATGTAAACATGTAGACATCAACATGGTGTGTAGTATCTCAGTAATAAATTAATACTTGTATTGTACAATAACATGTACTGATACTGATACTGCCTGTAATGTAAACATGTAGACATCAACATGGTGTGTAGTATCTCAGCAATAAATTAATACTTGTATTGTACAATAACATGTACTGCTACTGATACTGCCTGTAATGTAAATATGTAGACATCAACATGGTGTGTAGTATCTCAGTAATAAATTAATACTTGTATTGTACAATAACATGTACTGCTACTGATACTGCCTGTAATGTAAACATGTAGACATCAACATGGTGTGTAGTATCTCAGCAATAAATTAATACTTGTATTGTACAATAACATGTACTGCTACTGATACTGCCTGTAATGTAAATATGTAGACATCAACATGGTGTGTAGTATCTCAGTAATAAATTAATACTTGTATTGTACAATAACATGTACTGATACTGCCTGTAATGTAAACATGTAGACATCAACATGGTGTGTAGTATCTCAGTAATAAATTAATACTTGTATTGTACAATAACATGGTGTGTAGTATCTCAGTAATAAATTAATACTTGTATTGTACAATAACATGTACTGATACTGCCTGTAATGTAAACATGTAGACATCAACATGGTGTGTAGTATCTCAGTAATAAATTAATACTTGTATTGTACAATAACATGTACTGCTACTGATACTGCCTGTAATGTAAATATGTAGACATCAACATGGTGTGTAGTATCTCAGTAATAAATTAATACTTGTATTGTACAATAACATGTACTGATACTGATACTGCCTGTAATGTAAATATGTAGACATCAACATGGTGTGTAGTATCTCAGTAATAAATTAATACTTGTATTGTACAATAACATGTACTGATACTGCCTGTAATGTAAACATGTAGACATCAACATGGTGTGTAGTATCTCAGTAATAAATTAATACTTGTATTGTACAATAACATGTACTGCTACTGATACTGCCTGTAATGTAAATATGTAGACATCAACATGGTGTGTAGTATCTCAGTAATAAATTAATACTTGTATTGTACAATAACATCTACTGATACTGCCTGTAATGTAAATATGTAGACATCAACATGGTGTGTAGTATCTCAGTAATAAATTAATACTTGTATTGTACAATAACATGTACTGCTACTGATACTGCCTGTAATGTAAATATGTAGACATCAACATGGTGTGTAGTATCTCAGTAATAAATTAATACTTGTATTGTACAATAACATGTACTGATACTGCCTGTAATGTAAACATGTAGACATCAACATGGTGTGTAGTATCTCAGTAATAAATTAATACTTGTATTGTACAATAACATGTACTGCTACTGATACTGCCTGTAATGTAAATATGTAGACATCAACATGGTGTGTAGTATCTCAGTAATAAATTAATACTTGTATTGTACAATAACATGTACTGCTACTGACACTGTCTGTAATGTAAACATGTAGACATCAACATGGTGTGTAGTATCTCAGTAATAAATTAATACTTGTATTGTACAATAACATGTACTGATACTGATACTGTCTGTAATGTAAACATGTAGACATCAACATGGTGTGTAGTATCTCAGTAATAAATTAAGACTTGTATTGTACAATAACATGTACTGATACTGATACTGCCTGTAATGTAAACATGTAGACATCAACATGGTGTGTAGTATCTCAGTAATAAATTAATACTTGTATTGTACAATAACATGTACTGATACTGATACTGCCTGTAATGTAAACATGTAGACATCAACATGGTGTGTAGTATCTCAGCAATAAATTAATACTTGTATTGTACAATAACATGTACTGCTACTGATACTGCCTGTAATGTAAATATGTAGACATCAACATGGTGTGTAGTATCTCAGTAATAAATTAATACTTGTATTGTACAATAACATGTACTGCTACTGATACTGCCTGTAATGTAAACATGTAGACATCAACATGGTGTGTAGTATCTCAGCAATAAATTAATACTTGTATTGTACAATAACATGTACTGCTACTGATACTGCCTGTAATGTAAATATGTAGACATCAACATGGTGTGTAGTATCTCAGTAATAAATTAATACTTGTATTGTACAATAACATGTACTGATACTGCCTGTAATGTAAACATGTAGACATCAACATGGTGTGTAGTATCTCAGTAATAAATTAATACTTGTATTGTACAATAACATGGTGTGTAGTATCTCAGTAATAAATTAATACTTGTATTGTACAATAACATGTACTGATACTGCCTGTAATGTAAACATGTAGACATCAACATGGTGTGTAGTATCTCAGTAATAAATTAATACTTGTATTGTACAATAACATGTACTGCTACTGATACTGCCTGTAATGTAAATATGTAGACATCAACATGGTGTGTAGTATCTCAGTAATAAATTAATACTTGTATTGTACAATAACATGTACTGATACTGATACTGCCTGTAATGTAAATATGTAGACATCAACATGGTGTGTAGTATCTCAGTAATAAATTAATACTTGTATTGTACAATAACATGTACTGCTACTGATACTGCCTGTAATGTAAACATGTAGACATCAACATGGTGTGTAGTATCTCAGTAATAAATTAATACTTGTATTGTACAATAACATGTACTGATACTGCCTGTAATGTAAACATGTAGACATCAACATGGTGTGTAGTATCTCAGTAATAAATTAATACTTGTATTGTACAATAACATGTACTGCTACTGATACTGCCTGTAATGTAAATATGTAGACATCAACATGGTGTGTAGTATCTCAGTAATAAATTAATACTTGTATTGTACAATAACATCTACTGATACTGCCTGTAATGTAAATATGTAGACATCAACATGGTGTGTAGTATCTCAGTAATAAATTAATACTTGTATTGTACAATAACATGTACTGCTACTGATACTGCCTGTAATGTAAATATGTAGACATCAACATGGTGTGTAGTATCTCAGTAATAAATTAATACTTGTATTGTACAATAACATGTACTGATACTGCCTGTAATGTAAACATGTAGACATCAACATGGTGTGTAGTATCTCAGTAATAAATTAATACTTGTATTGTACAATAACATGTACTGCTACTGATACTGCCTGTAATGTAAATATGTAGACATCAACATGGTGTGTAGTATCTCAGTAATAAATTAATACTTGTATTGTACAATAACATGTACTGATACTGATACTGCCTGTAATGTAAATATGTAGACATCAACATGGTGTGTAGTATCTCAGTAATAAATTAATACTTGTATTGTACAATAACATGTACTGCTACTGATACTGCCTGTAATGTAAACATGTAGACATCAACATGGTGTGTAGTATCTCAGTAATAAATTAATACTTGTATTGTACAATAACATGTACTGATACTGCCTGTAATGTAAACATGTAGACATCAACATGGTGTGTAGTATCTCAGTAATAAATTAATACTTGTATTGTACAATAACATGTACTGCTACTGATACTGCCTGTAATGTAAATATGTAGACATCAACATGGTGTGTAGTATCTCAGTAATAAATTAATACTTGTATTGTACAATAACATCTACTGATACTGCCTGTAATGTAAATATGTAGACATCAACATGGTGTGTAGTATCTCAGTAATAAATTAATACTTGTATTGTACAATAACATGTACTGATACTGCCTGTAATGTAAATATGTAGACATCAACATGGTGTGTAGTATCTCAGTAATAAATTAATACTTGTATTGTACAATAACATGTACTGATACTGCCTGTAATGTAAACATGTAGACATCAACATGGTGTGTAGTATCTCAGTAA
The DNA here is from genome assembly GCA_963680875.1 of Bathymodiolus brooksi. Classification (NCBI taxonomy): domain Eukaryota; kingdom Metazoa; phylum Mollusca; class Bivalvia; order Mytilida; family Modiolidae; genus Bathymodiolus; species Bathymodiolus brooksi. Next base: position 14,920,430 of record OY804576.1, read on the forward strand.
TAAATTAATACTTGTATTGTACAATAACATGTACTGCTACTGATACTGCCTGTAATGTAAATATGTAGACATCAACATGGTGTGTAGTATCTCAGTAATAAATTAATACTTGTATTGTACAATAACATGTACTGATACTGATACTGCCTGTAATGTAAATATGTAGACATCAACATGGTGTGTAGTATCTCAGTAATAAATTAATACTTGTATTGTACAATAACATGTACTGCTACTGATACTGCCTGTAATGTAAACATGTAGACATCAACATGGTGTGTAGTATCTCAGTAATAAATTAATACTTGTATTGTACAATAACATGTACTGATACTGCCTGTAATGTAAACATGTAGACATCAACATGGTGTGTAGTATCTCAGTAATAAATTAATACTTGTATTGTACAATAACATGTACTGCTACTGATACTGCCTGTAATGTAAATATGTAGACATCAACATGGTGTGTAGTATCTCAGTAATAAATTAATACTTGTATTGTACAATAACATGTACTGATACTGATACTGCCTGTAATGTAAACATGTAGACATCAACATGGTGTGTAGTATCTCAGCAATAAATTAATACTTGTATTGTACAATAACATGTACTGCTACTGATACTGCCTGTAATGTAAATATGTAGACATCAACATGGTGTGTAGTATCTCAGTAATAAATTAATACTTGTATTGTACAATAACATGTACTGCTACTGATACTGCCTGTAATGTAAACATGTAGACATCAACATGGTGTGTAGTATCTCAGCAATAAATTAATACTTGTATTGTACAATAACATGTACTGCTACTGATACTGCCTGTAATGTAAATATGTAGACATCAACATGGTGTGTAGTATCTCAGTAATAAATTAATACTTGTATTGTACAATAACATGTACTGATACTGATACTGCCTGTAATGTAAACATGTAGACATCAACATGGTGTGTAGTATCTCAGTAATAAATTAATACTTGTATTGTACAATAACATGTACTGATACTGATACTGCCTGTAATGTAAACATGTAGACATCAACATGGTGTGTAGTATCTCAGTAATAAATTAATACTTGTATTGTACAATAACATGGTGTGTAGTATCTCAGTAATAAATTAATACTTGTATTGTACAATAACATGTACTGCTACTGATACTGCCTGTAATGTAAACATGTAGACATCAACATGGTGTGTAGTATCTCAGTAATAAATTAATACTTGTATTGTACAATAACATGTACTGCTACTGATACTGCCTGTAATGTAAACATGTAGACATCAACATGGTGTGTAGTATCTCAGTAATAAATTAATACTTGTATTGTACAATAACATGTACTGCTACTGATACTGCCTGTAATGTAAATATGTAGACATCAACATGGTGTGTAGTATCTCAGTAATAAATTAATACTTGTATTGTACAATAACATGTACTGCTACTGATACTGCCTGTAATGTAAACATGTAGACATCAACATGGTGTGTAGTATCTCAGTAATAAATTAATACTTGTATTGTACAATAACATGTACTGCTACTGATACTGCCTGTAATGTAAACATGTAGACATCAACATGGTGTGTAGTATCTCAGTAATAAATTAATACTTGTATTGTACAATAACATGTACTGATACTGCCTGTAATGTAAACATGTAGACATCAACATGGTGTGTAGTATCTCAGTAATAAATTAATACTTGTATTGTACAATAACATGTACTGATACTGATACTGCCTGTAATGTAAATATGTAGACATCAACATGGTGTGTAGTATCTCAGTAATAAATTAATACTTGTATTGTACAATAACATGTACTGATACTGCCTGTAATGTAAACATGTAGACATCAACATGGTGTGTAGTATCTCAGTAATAAATTAATACTTGTATTGTACAATAACATGGTGTGTAGTATCTCAGTAATAAATTAATACTTGTATTGTACAATAACATGTACTGATACTGCCTGTAATGTAAACATGTAGACATCAACATGGTGTGTAGTATCTCAGTAATAAATTAATACTTGTATTGTACAATAACATGTACTGCTACTGATACTGCCTGTAATGTAAATATGTAGACATCAACATGGTGTGTAGTATCTCAGTAATAAATTAATACTTGTATTGTACAATAACATGTACTGATACTGATACTGCCTGTAATGTAAATATGTAGACATCAACATGGTGTGTAGTATCTCAGTAATAAATTAATACTTGTATTGTACAATAACATGTACTGCTACTGATACTGCCTGTAATGTAAACATGTAGACATCAACATGGTGTGTAGTATCTCAGTAATAAATTAATACTTGTATTGTACAATAACATGTACTGATACTGCCTGTAATGTAAACATGTAGACATCAACATGGTGTGTAGCATCTCAGTAATAAATTAATACTTGTATTGTACAATAACATGTACTGCTACTGATACTGCCTGTAATGTAAATATGTAGACATCAACATGGTGTGTAGTATCTCAGTAATAAATTAATACTTGTATTGTACAATAACATGTACTGCTACTGATACTGCCTGTAATGTAAATATGTAGACATCAACATGGTGTGTAGTATTTCAGTAATAAATTAATACTTGTATTGTACAATAACATGTACTGATACTGCCTGTAATGTAAATATGTAGACATCAACATGGTGTGTAGTATCTCAGTAATAAATTAATACTTGTATTGTACAATAACATGTACTGATACTGCCTGTAATGTAAACATGTAGACATCAACATGGTGTGTAGTATCTCAGTAATAAATTAATACTTGTATTGTACAATAACATGTACTGCTACTGATACTGCCTGTAATGTAAATATGTAGACATCAACATGGTGTGTAGTATCTCAGTAATAAATTAATACTTGTATTGTACAATAACATGTACTGCTACTGACACTGTCTGTAATGTAAACATGTAGACATCAACATGGTGTGTAGTATCTCAGTAATAAATTAATACTTGTATTGTACAATAACATGTACTGATACTGATACTGCCTGTAATGTAAACATGTAGACATCAACATGGTGTGTAGTATCTCAGTAATAAATTAAGACTTGTATTGTACAATAACATGTACTGATACTGATACTGCCTGTAATGTAAACATGTAGACATCAACATGGTGTGTAGTATCTCAGTAATAAATTAATACTTGTATTGTACAATAACATGTACTGATACTGATACTGCCTGTAATGTAAACATGTAGACATCAACATGGTGTGTAGTATCTCAGCAATAAATTAATACTTGTATTGTACAATAACATGTACTGCTACTGATACTGCCTGTAATGTAAATATGTAGACATCAACATGGTGTGTAGTATCTCAGTAATAAATTAATACTTGTATTGTACAATATCATGTACTGCTACTGATACTGCCTGTAATGTAAACATGTAGACATCAACATGGTGTGTAGTATCTCAGCAATAAATTAATACTTGTATTGTACAATAACATGTACTGCTACTGATACTGCCTGTAATGTAAATATGTAGACATCAACATGGTGTGTAGTATCTCAGTAATAAATTAATACTTGTATTGTACAATAACATGTACTGATACTGATACTGCCTGTAATGTAAACATGTAGACATCAACATGGTGTGTAGTATCTCAGTAATAAATTAATACTTGTATTGTACAATAACATGTACTGATACTGATACTGCCTGTAATGTAAACATGTAGACATCAACATGGTGTGTAGTATCTCAGCAATAAATTAATACTTGTATTGTACAATAACATGTACTGCTACTGATACTGCCTGTAATGTAAATATGTAGACATCAACATGGTGTGTAGTATCTCAGCAATAAATTAATACTTGTATTGTACAATAACATGTACTGCTACTGATACTGCCTGTAATGTAAATATGTAGACATCAACATGGTGTGTAGTATCTCAGTAATAAATTAATACTTGTATTGTACAATAACATGTACTGCTACTGATACTGCCTGTAATGTAAACATGTAGACATCAACATGGTGTGTAGTATCTCAGCAATAAATTAATACTTGTATTGTACAATAACATGTACTGCTACTGATACTGCCTGTAATGTAAATATGTAGACATCAACATGGTGTGTAGTATCTCAGTAATAAATTAATACTTGTATTGTACAATAACATGTACTGCTACTGATACTGCCTGTAATGTAAATATGTAGACATCAACATGGTGTGTAGTATCTCAGTAATAAATTAATACTTGTATTGTACAATAACATGTACTGCTACTGATACTGCCTGTAATGTAAACATGTAGACATCAACATGGTGTGTAGTATCTCAGTAATAAATTAATACTTGTATTGTACAATAACATGTACTGATACTGATACTGCCTGTAATGTAAATATGTAGACATCAACATGGTGTGTAGTATCTCAGTAATAAATTAATACTTGTATTGTACAATAACATGTACTGCTACTGATACTGCCTGTAATGTAAACATGTAGACATCAACATGGTGTGTAGTATCTCAGTAATAAATTAATACTTGTATTGTACAATAACATGTACTGCTACTGATACTGCCTGTAATGTAAATATGTAGACATCATCATGGTGTGTAGTATCTCAGTAATAAATTAATACTTGTATTGTAGAATAACATGTACTGCTACTGATACTGCCTGTAATGTAAATATGTAGACATCAACATGGTGTGTAGTATCTCAGTAATAAATTAATACTTGTATTGTACAATAACATGTACTGCTACTGATACTGCCTGTAATGTAAACATGTAGACATCAACATGGTGTGTAGTATCTCAGTAATAAATTAATACTTGTATTGTACAATAACATGTACTGATACTGATACTACCTGTAATGGAAATATGTAGACATCAACATGGTGTGTAGTATCTCAGTAATAAATTAATACTTGTATTGTACAATAACATGTACTGCTACTGATACTGCCTGTAATGTAAATATGTAGACATCAACATGGTGTGTAGTATCTCAGTAATAAATTAATACTTGTATTGTACAATAACATGTACTGCTACTGATACTGCCTGTAATGTAAACATGTAGACATCAACATGGTGTGTAGTATCTCAGTAATAAATTAATACTTGTATTGTACAATAACATGTACTGCTACTGATACTGCCTGTAATGTAAACATGTAGACATCAACATGGTGTGTAGTATCTCAGTAATAAATTAATACTTGTATTGTACAATAACATGTACTGATACTGATACTGCCTGTAATGTAAACATGTAGACATCAACATGGTGTGTAGTATCTCAGTAATACATTAATACTTGTATTGTACAATAACATGTACTGCTACTGATACTGCCTGTAACGTAAACATGTAGACATCAACATAGTGTGTAGTATCTCAGTAATAAATTAATACTTGTATTGTACAATAACATGTACTGCTACTGATACTGCCTGTAATGTAAATATGTAGACATCATCATGGTGTGTAGTATCTCAGTAATAAATTAATACTTGTATTGTACAATAACATGTACTGCTACTGATACTGCCTGTAATGTAAACATGTAGACATCAACATGGTGTGTAGTATCTCAGTAATAAATTAATACTTGTATTGTACAATAACATGTACTGCTACTGATACTGCCTGTAATGTAAATATGTAGACATCAACATGGTGTGTAGTATCTCAGTAATAAATTAATACTTGTATTGTACAATAACATGTACTGATACTGCCTGTAATGTAAATATGTAGACATCAACATGGTGTGTAGTATCTCAGTAATAAATTAATACTTGTATTGTACAATAACATGTACTGATACTGCCTGTAATGTAAATATGTAGACATCAACATGGTGTGTAGTATCTCAGTAATAAATTAATACTTGTATTGTACAATAACATGTACTGCTACTGATACTGCCTGTAATGTAAACATGTAGACATCAACATGGTGTGTAGTATCTCAGTAATAAATTAATACTTGTATTGTACAATAACATGTACTGATACTGATACTGCCTGTAATGTAAATAATACATGTTTATGTATTACACATACAAATACTTTTGCAAATGTAACATTATTTTTTGTTTATCTTATGGCATATATATTACTTGTAATAAAACCCAAAACTTTCACAACACATATGATGTAAGTATAGATTTGATCACTAGGAATAACTTGCAGCTGACCTAAACAGATTAATGAAGAGCTACATCATCATTTACTCACCTGTCTAAAGCAGCCAGGAAGATCATTTACCCAGTGCAAACTGAAATAAACATACTATATCATTAAAAACAAGACTTGCTTTCTGTTTGTGCAGTATAAAATATGCATTAAACAGATAAGATTCCTTTCACCAGTATCACTGGTTGCCACAATATATCTTATATACTGTTTAAAGTGTCATAAAGGACCTATATAATCTTATTGCATTAGTATCAGTTGCCAAAAGACAGCCATTCTTGAAAATAAGTCACCAGAATGAGAAATAATAACAAATCTGGTAATTACAATAAGATTTTAACAAAATTACATTAATGTAAGTACAGGAAACATAAGTTATTCCCCTTGTTGTGAGGTCTTTACTTCTGTATTGAGAGAGAAGACAATATGTACATATGTAGGATATTGTACTAATCTATATTTTACCTTAAACTGCTAACATATAAATCCACATAATTTTCTTTAAATGGTATAAATTCTTCATCTACGACAAGTCTATGTGTCACAATATCTTCTGGTTTTTCACACTGCTCCTGCATTATAAACATGAATATTAAACAATGTTTGAATTTCTACTATATGTTTATAGTTTGTATAAATGCTCATAGAAAATATTTGTTTAGTAAACTAGAGACAGTCAGCATCTCTCACATGGTAAAGCAGATTTACTCTCAGGATCATCCTGGTGGCTCCAATTAACTAGTCTGTGCTACTGTAGTAACACATTTCATCTTGCAATATAATTAAGAGAAAACTACAGACTTGTCGTATGTAACTAACAACATTTCTCACATGTGCCAGTAAAAAGAATACATTGTGACTACCAACTTGGAATATGGATCAGTGGAACCTTGTTTACCTCCTTATATAACAGTCAACAATATTATTGTACTCTACATTCACTTAGTTGTATCAGGAAATAAGGTTGAGGTGGAAGATGTCAATAAAAACACAAAGCATCAGACAGTAAACACTATCACTTGAGTGGGTCACATGGGCACATATTTCTTGATTCATAGTAAGTCACTATTAGACAAACTTACAAGCACTAATTCTGAGTTATCACACTGATAAAGAGTTTTCACCATTTCCTTTTGGAGATGTTTTGAAACATATCCTCTGCCACAGCCTAGGTCCACAACTACATCAAAGTTCCTAAACAAAAAAATAACTACCAGGTTGCTATGTATGTATTTTATAGATTAAACAAAGGAATAAGATTAGAAAATTTATATTCTGATATGAAATGTTCAGTCAAAATTATACAGATATTTACATCATGTGTAGGTACTAATGTATCATTTCTGTCTGCCCTGATATTTTTTGTATACTGTATGGAAGATGATTTTGTATTTCAGTAATGAATTGAAACTTCCTGTTGATATATAGTACTGTTTTCTTTACTGTTGTAAACATACATTTTAAAAAATCATCTTGTTCATGTCATCTTCTTTTTAATGAAAAGTTGAGGATAGTCTTCACATAAGTTTAGCTAAAACAATTTTTTTAAACAAAACATTTCTTGTATTAATAACAAATTAAACATACCTTTTTATGTCACAGATTCTGTCAAATGTTCTGTAACCAATCTACAACAATAATATATATTTTATTAAGAAATATACCTCAATACATGTTTGAAATCAAAAAGTAAAACTGCAATAAAAAAAAACAATGTAACAGGAAGGCGAGTCATAAAGATTTTTCAACATGGTACAGTGAAACCTGCCCACACGGTTACCTCTATGAAGCAGTCACCTGTATTAACAGGTGATCTATGTCTTTTTTTCCAGTAATAGAAAAATCAGATGTAATAAACCCCTGCCTTAAAAGACAACTTTTTCTTTGTTCTAAATTAAATGTGTCTTAATACAGGTTTGACTGAATATGGATTGAACATCATAAATAGGATGAATTGATGGGGGGGGGGGGGGGGGACTCATCCATTATCTTACCAAAATATCACCACTATTTTACCTAAAGAACTCATCCATTATCTTACCAAAATATCACCACTATTTTACCTAAAGAACTCATCCATTATCTTACCAAAATATCACCACTATTTTACCAAAAGAACTCATCCATTATCTTACCAAAATATCACCACTATTTTACCAAAATGCCTCTACTTTTTTCCAAAAAAAAAAAAAAAAAAAAAATCATTTGACCAAAATGCCCCATATATATTAGAACCAGGGGTTAATTGCACTGAACTTTGCCTCTGCATTGAAGTGTAATAATCATTAATTTTCATTTGATCTCTATTGAAATCATTGTATTAAATTCATGCTTATTTTACTACTCATAAGGGTGTCTTGATTGACATGAAATTATATTTATAAAAAAAACTCCAATTATTATCTGTTTTTGTGATTCAAAAGTTATCAAATTACTTAAGTCACTTAGTGTCACTGTGTGATCATTTTTGTTGGTATTTTTTGCTGTGAATCCTAATGGAGACATGTACACTGCCAGAGAATCGTTCTCAGACAATATTATTAGCTCATGGTAATCGTCCAACTTCTAAGTTTTCGTGAACCTATCTTTACAGTTATATTAAGGACTATATTTTACTTTGGATCCATTTCATAAAGTTAAAGTTTTATTTTGAATGAACTTTTAATGTTAACTGTTTTATGTGATCAAACATTTGTTACTAGTTTCTTTTGACAACGACATTCTGATAAGGAATAATTGAAATAATATATATAATAGATAATAAAAATTACAGTACATTAATCGGAAACGTTGTTTAACTCTGTCGGTTAAGTGAGGGCAATGATTTAAATACTATACAAATCCTTGGTGAGGGTAATTAATTGTATCCATATTCTTTTAATCAAGCATTTCTTTGTAAAGTATAGATGCACTGTTTGTGTAATAATTAATTAGCTACCAATCGGAAGCACATCAAGGAGATCCAAGACAATGATACATATTCTTGATATTGCAATAAAAACTTGTTGCGAAGCCATAAGCTTGTCCAAGCTGGTAATGAAATTATATAAACCTGCTACCATCATGACTGGCATTTAACACAATGGCCAGTGATTTCATAGAGTGCAAGCAGGTCGTTAGACACAGGAAAAGAAGCAATCCAATGCAATGGTTGTGGGAAATAGCAACATCGAACATTACACTGAATATTGAAACACATGAAACACAATGTGTTGAAATATTTGCAATTACAAATAACATCATTCACAGATAGACATGTCGACCCACATGGACACATTATCCTGATTCCGAGTCAACCAGTCTTTGTTCATTCTCCTTAATACTACTGCGTGCTTAGCGGAGAAGCAACAAATACCAATTTTATAGTCTTTGGTTTTACCCGATCAGAGCTCAGTCACAATCTACCGCACTCGAGGGGAGCACGCTAACCATTACACCACCGATACAGTTAATATTTCAATTAAAACACCACAAAGATACACAAAATATGAAAGATTTAATAATTTAAGAATACATTAAGAATATCAAACTGATTTACAAACAATAATGAAAACATATACAAAAACATCATAGAGGGCAAACTTATTGTACATATCTCGATTTTATAATCAAATTAATTTCTTCATTATATTAATTAATGGGGGCGATTTTGATAAATGTGGGGGCAATATTGATGGGGACGATTTTGCAGTGGGGCGATTTGACTTGCATTCGTGTGTTATACTGTTGAAAACAGGTGATACCAGGATATTTTTCATTAGGTGCCCTTATGGTCCTTGGCCACTTTTCTGACATTTGCGGACCATATCAGAAAATTGCCCAAGGATCATAAGGGCTACGGTTCCGCAGCTAATTTTTCATGAACAGTGACAAGCCCTCCCAATTATCCCCTCATTTTGGGGGCGCTTTAGTCAAATGATTTTTTTTTAAAGTGGGTGCGTTTTGGTAAAAAACCAGAGGCTCCCAGGAGCCTGTAATCGCTCACCTGGATCAAAGCTGCTTTCAATAACAACGCAACTGCACTGTGGCGGCCATCTTGGTGGGAGAGCGCAACTGCCGGACACCATTTTGGAAGAGGATCATCCAATGACTATTCCATCAAAGTTTGGTTTTAATTGAGCTACTGGTTCCAGACAAGATGGTTTTTATGTGAATTTCTGGGTCCTATGTTAAACTAAGTACAGCTGTGCAGCCATCTTGGTCAGAGGGCGGGACCACCAGACACAAATTTGGTTCAGCGGTTTCAGAGGAGAAGATTTAAATGTGATCTTTTATCAAAATATGCCTAATTTGAATAATCGGTATAAATCGGCTGAAAGAAAAATTTCAAAAAAAACCCCCGATCATATGCTAAACTACTCCTTGCCATGTAGCTGCAGTTCAAATTTGAGCTCATTTCGACTTATACTAAAGCAGCAATGGACAATTGAAGAAATTTCTATTTTTAGTAACAGTGGCCATCTTGACTGGAGGGCGGGGCTGTCAGACACAATTTTGAAAGGGACCCACCCAGGGACCATCCCTGCCAGGTTTGGTTTAATTTGGTTCAGCAGTTTCAGAGGAGAATATTTAAATGTGATCTTTTATCAAAATATGCCTAATTTGCATAATCGGTATATATCGGCTGAAAGAAAAATTTCACAGAAAAACCCGGAATATATGCTAAACTACTTCTTGCCATGTAGCTGCAGTTAAAATTTGAGCTCATTTTGACTTACACTAAAGCAGCAATGGACACTTAAAATTTCATCCCCCCTTTTTTCTATTTTGAGCTTGGCGGCCATCTTGGTTGGAAGTCAGGATCACCGGACACAAATTTGGAAGGGGGCCATCCAAGAATCATTTCAGCAAAGTTTGGTTGAGATTGGCTCAGTAGTTTCAGAGGAGAAGATTTTTTTTAAATTTCATCCCCCCTTTTTTCTAATTTGCATAATCGGTCAAAATCGGCAAAAGTTCAAAGTTCATAAAAAATCCTGTCATACATGCTGAAAAGCTCATCATTATGCTTATACAGTTCAAATTTGGGCACATTCTGGCTTAAAATAGAGCAGTTTTGGCCATTTGAAGAAATTTCTATTTTTAGTAACAGCGGCCATCTTGAATGGAGGGCGGGGCTGTTGGACACAATTTTGAAAGGGACCCACCCAGGGACCATCCCTGCCAGGTTTGGTTTAATTTGGTTCAGCGGTTTCAGAGGAGAAGATTTAAATGTGATCTTTTATCAAAATATGCCTAATTTGCATAATCGGTATATATCGGCTGAAAGAAAAATTTCACAGAAAAACCCGGAATATATGTTAAACTATTCCTTGCCATGTAGCTGCAGTTAAAATTTGAGCTCATTTTGACTTACACTAAAGCAGCAATGGACAATTAAAATTTCATCCCCCCTTTTTTCTATTTTGAGCTTGGCGGCCATCTTGGTTGGAAGTCGGGATCAACGGACACAATTTTGGAAGGGGGCCATCCAAGAATCATTTCAGCAAAGTTTGGTTGATATTGGCTCAGTAGTTTCCGAGGAGAAGATTTTTTTAAATTTCATCCCCCCTTTTTCTAATTTGCATAATCGGTCAAAATCGGCAAAAGTTCAAAGTTCATAAAAAATCCTGTAATATATGCTAAAAAGCTCATCATTATGCTTACACAGTTCAAATTTGGGCACATTCTGGCTTAAAATAGAGCAGTTTTGGCCATTTGAAGAAATTTCTATTTTTAGTAACAGTGGCCATCTTGAATGGAGGGCGGGGCTGTCGGACACAATTTTGAAAGGGACCCACCCAGGGACCATCCCTGCCAGGTTTGGTTTAATTTGGTTCAGCGGTTTCAGAGGAGAAGATTTAAATGTGATCTTTTATCAAAATATGCCTAATTTGCATAATTGGTATATATCGGCTGAAAGAAAAATTTCACAGAAAAACCCGGAATATATGTTAAACTACTCCTTGCCATGTAGCTGCAGTTAAAATTTCAGCTCAGTTTGACTTACACTAAAGCAGCAATGGACAATTAAAATTTCATCCCCCCCCTTTTTTCTATTTTTAGCTTGGCGGCCATCTTGGTTGGAAGTCGGGATCACCGGACACAATTTTGAAAGGGGGCCATCCAAGGACCATTCCACCAAAGTTTGGTTGCAATTGGTCCAGTGGTTTCTGAGGAGAAGATTAAAATGTGAAATGTTGACGGACGGACGACGGACGAAAAGTGATGACAATAGCTTTAGGCCAGGTGAGCTAAAAATAGGGGTGTTTTAACCGGTCATACTTAAATACGCCTGCAGTAGTAACCAGGTAAATATATACGCCTGTGTGAAAAGGTATATGCCTGCAACTATATGGTTCACTTTTTTTCTTTTCTTTTTTATATAAACTAGTAAAAGGAATATATCAGATGTTGTTTTCAGCTTTTATATCTATAATTTAGCCGTATGGTGTATAATATTGAGGGTTCCATCCTGAAGCCCATCAATATCCATGTCAGTATATACGGCTTATTCGCCTGTGTGAAAAGGTATATGCCTGCAACTATATGGTTCACTTTTATTTTTTTTTTTTTATATAAACCAGTAAAATGAATATATCAGATGTTGTTTTCAGCTTTTATATCTATATTTTAGTTGTATGGTGTATAATATTGAGGTTGACATCCTGAAGCCCGTCAGTAGCCGCGTCAGTATATATGCCTCCATAAAAAAGTGTACGCCTGCGACTATATGGTTCACTTTTATTTTATTTATTTTATATAAACTAATAAAATGAATATATCTGATGTTATTTTCAGCTTTTATACCTATAATTTAGCCGTATGACGTATAATATTGACGGTACTATTTGCCTGAAGCCCGTCAGTATATACGCCTGTCGTTCATATTTTATAAATATATTTCAATTTTAAGTCATATTTCTAAAATGTTTTGACCTTTATATATTTCTGATCTATTTAAATTTACGTTAAAATTATTTTTAATGCATGTCAATAGCGTCTTTTGATTTATACCAACATTATTAAACCACGGCATTTAACCGTATGATACATTTTCCCGACATTGACAATGAAATGAATTCAAAGGAGCTATTTTTTTTTTTTATTAAATAAGTGCAAAATGTAGAACTCTTAGTCATACCTTGAAAGGATATGCTTCCAGACCCAACGACAAGGACGTGGTTCTACTTATGGGTCCTAATTTATTTTATTTTATTTCTTCAGGCCTCAAACATATACAAAAATTATGAAAAAGTAATGCACTGATAAGAAATAATATGAATTGAACACATATTAATAAAAAAAAAAGTTTATTTATTAAGATCATTCTTTTTTTATACAGTAACACCTCACAATAAATTAATATTAAAACAAAATAATTAAAGATAATATTTTGATTAGGACAGAGAAAACATTAGTCTTTTTTATGTATATTTCAACATTATGAAATAATACTTTTAGCTTCATCCATGCACATCCCTCAGGCAGAGGAGGAAAAAGCCAAAAAAAAAACAACAACAAAAACGAACTGCTTATTATCTGGTTTTGTTATCTATCCGAAAATTATATTATCGAACTTTTTATTAATTTCAAAATAAATTTTATACTTTATTATTATATCCAAATGAGTAATAAATTATTTCTTTTTTTATACATTTCAAATAAGGTGATAAAAGAACAATTATTAAGACAGGATAAATAATACAGAAAATTTACTTCCAACATTATGAAAAAATATAATTTCAGCTTAATCCATGCACATCCATCAAGCGGAGGAGGAAAAAGCCAATAAACTAGAGGCTCCCAGGAGCCTGTATAGCTCACCTGGGAATAATAACAACATCAGTCAATAAAACTTGATAACTTCGGTAAAAAAAATTAACAAATGTAGCCCTCGTCATTGCAGACCCCTTCTACAAAAGAATTTGGGCAGGGGCTCCCCCTTTAATGTAAGTTATCAAAATTGCTGTAAAAAAATCATATATGTCAATGATTCTCAACATTTTGTAATAGAGTTACTTCCCTTTGATTATTTGAGTAACCAAAAGCAGTGAGTCAACAAAAAAAGGCATTTCAAGAGGAATAACTCTTCACAGTTGTCGCACATTTTCAACTGTGGGATATTTTTTGTAGATCTTGACATGGTGAACATTTTTGCAGTTTAAACTTTCCCTCTATCTCTAATAGTTTTTGAGATATAAGATGAAAGTATTAAAATTTAGAACATTTTGATGAAAAAAGGGCAATAACTCCAAATTGGGTAATGGGATTTACTTCAAAATTGCGGGGTAGGTAGATCTTGACATGCTGAACATTTTGGCAATTTAAACTTAACTTTTATCTCTTATAGTTTTTGAAATATAAGACGAAGTCTCAAAATTTTACAAATTTGATGAAAAAAGGGCAATAATTCCAAGATGGGTAATCAGATTTACTTCAAAATTGCAGGGTAGGTAGATCTTGACATACTGAACATGTTTGCTGTTTAAACTTAACATATATCTCTTATAGATTTTGAAATAAAGGACGAAAACTATTAAAATTTAGAAAATTTGATGAAAAAAAGGGCAATAACTCCAAAATGGGTAATGGGATTTACTTAAAAATTGCAGGGTAGGTAGATCTTGACATACTGAACATGTTTGCTGTTTAAACTTAACATATATCTCTTATAGATTTTGAAATAAAGGACGAAAACTATTAAAATTTAGAAAATTTGATGAAAAAAAGGGCAATAACTCCAAAATGGGTAATGGGATTTACTTAAAAATTTCAGGGTAGGTAGATCTCGACATGGTGCACATTTTTGCAATTTAAACTTAACATCTATCTCTTATAGATTTTGAAATAAAGGATGAAAAGTATTAAAATTTTGAAAATTTGATGAAAAAAGGGCAATAACGCCAAAATGGGTAATGGGATTTACTTCAAAATTGCAGGGTAGGTAGATCTTGACATGCTGAACATTTTTGCAATTTAAACTTAACATCAATCTCTTATAGTTTTTGAAATATAAGACGAAAAGTATTTAAATTAAAAAACAAATTGATGAAAAAAGGGCAATAACTCCAAGATGGGTAATCAGATTGACTTCAAAATTTCAGGGTAGGTAGATCTTGACATGCTGAACATGTTTGCAGTTTCAACTTACCATCTGTCTCTTATAGTTTTTGAAATAAAGGACGAAAAGTATTAAAATTTTGAAAATTTGATGAAAAAAGGGAAATAACTCCAAAATGGGTAATGGGATTTACTTCAAAATTGCAGGGTGGGTAGATCTTGTCATGCTGCACATTTTTGCAATTTAAACTTAACCTTTATCTCTTATAGTTTTTGAAATATAAGACGATAAGTATTAAAATTTTACAAATTTGATGAAAAAAGGGCAATAACTCCAAGATGGGTAATCAGATTTACTTCAAAATTGCAGGGTAGGTAGATCATTTTTACCCCATGTCACATTTTGGATATTATTAACGGTTTTTGAGTTATTACCCAAAAGCTGCAATTTTACCATATGTTCTATTTTTAGTAACAGCGGCCATGTTGGTTGGTGCACGGCATCACCAAACACAATTTTGAAACTAAACACCCTAGTGATGATTCAGACCAAGTTTGGTTTCCATTGGTCTAGTACTTTCTGAGGAGAAAATTTTTGAAAAAGTTTACGACCTATGACGGACGATGGACAAGTGATGGCAATGAGCTAAAAACGAAACTGCTTACCGGTATTGTCGTAGTTTTGTTATCTATTCGAAGATTATCAAACTTTTTATTAATTTCAAAATAATTTTACACCTAAGCATTTATTATTATATTTAAATGAATAATAAGTTATTTCTTTTTTGTTTATATACATTTCAAATAAGGTGACAAAAGAACAATTACAGAAAAAAATTACAGAAAAATTTATATCAACACTGTGAAAAAAAGTTCAGCTTAATCCATACACATCCGTCAAGCGGAGGAAGAAAAAGCAAAAAAAATAATAATTTACAATTTAGGACGCTTGTTATTTGTCGTGGTCTTACAGTTTCTTACCCGCTTTATCTGGCCAGGTTTTTTTGCCAGTCCGGGCTGTGACTGGTACTGTTAAATGTCCGTCAGTTGATTCAAGAGCACCAACACTTGGACGGAAACGTAAAAATTTATTATGAACTTTGTGGCGTTGTTCGTCCGTCAAGTCAACCCAAAGATCATGCATAACCCTAAGGTGCTTTGCCCTATCTGAAAGTTCTAAATTCCCCCTACCATGTAAAGCACCTCTTATTTCAAAAGTTGAGACTCGTATTCGATCAATGAGATCTGTAATTTTTGACACTTTCCAATCTCCCAACATTTTGATTTTGTGGTTCATTGACTCACAATTATTGTTTTTCCAATCAGGCGGAATTATGTGATTTGACTGACTCGGGAGAAAGATTTTTTCTTTTAATGTATGGAGCAATTTATCTTGGAGATATTTGCCCCCGACATGCCCGAAATTTTCCAAACTTCTGATTCACGTTCGAAATATGAAATACGTGAATCAGAGTATATAAGCCCGGTTTTGCCAAATATTGCTGAAATTATTCGGTTTCTAATTTCTTCCGGGACATTATGGTTTAAAAAATTTTCTGTGCATTTTCTTTTAAATGCCTTGTACATAAAATATGTTGGGAAGATGGAAAATTTGTTTTAATGGCATTTACTAAAGCCAATGCCTCGTCGGTGCCAAAGACTAATTTCTCGACAGGAATACGATAACCCAAAGCTGAACGAATTTTTGATAAAAAATCACAATAGGTAGGATACAAACCATCCCAGTGAAGAAAGACAGGACCAAGCATGATAGGTGCCATCTGTGTGCCTTTCACACTTTTGGTGAAACCATTTGTCACAATTGTCACAGGCAATTGTTTTTTCGCCTTCACATTCTAAAAAGCATTTACCGCATGGGAATGAAGCCATGATAAAAAAAATCTGAAAAAGGTAATATACAAAGTAAAAATACAATAAATTCTGGCAGATCCGTGGACTTATGCGACCGAAGAGGAACATCTTAGTTGACGGCATTCATTTAAATGAAGATGCAATAATAAAGTATGCAGCACAAGTGAGAATGGCAGTAAAGTGTGATGATTTTAGGGTGTGAAACTGTTTACGTGTGACTAGCTATTAATTTGCTTTGATTGCCTATAATCATGTGTATTGAAAATAAATAGATTTGTTTGAACATTACCACGTTTATATTATTATTTGATAATAAAATTTATTCAAAATGTATTGACTATGATTTAACATCCTTTTGCTTCTACATGCATATTTACTCTGGATTTTCAGTCATAACCCTCAAAATGAAAGTCAAAGCGGCCACATATTTTAAATAGAATATATTTTTTGTTAAAAGATTAATATATAATTCTATTTTTAATGTTGAACTTTTTAATGGATCAAGGAACTTAATTAATGATTAATTTATGATATAATTAAGTGGTTAGTAATTGACGTAAAACGTGATTGGCGACAATTACTTAATAATCTTTATATTGCATAGTAACATTCTTTGATGATTATACTCTATTGTCTATAAATAGGCCTTAATGAGAACAGAGAGCATCTAAATAACAAAGCCAAGAAAAACAACTCGAGATTGAGAAATTCTTTGTTTTGCAGCATTCAAGTTACAAAAGAGAGTCAAAAGCCGAGTAACGGTCAGGCGATAATTACAATACAAAAGAACATTTACCATGAACCTCTATAATTACTCAGTTTTTCTATTGTCAACAAGACACTTACTTAAATCACAGTGATATAGATAAAAGTATCAAAATATGATATACAATGTAATTTATTCAACCTTTTAAGAATATAATAATTAAATAAATGTTAGAGAATACCAAAGGAGCAAACTGGTAACACAGGGTACACAAGACGAAGACACACTAAACACAAATCAAATTCCTTAATAGAAGATGTTTGATAATCAATAATCAGTTATCTTCATTTGATTCTTAATATACATAACGTACATTTGTATATGGGGGATGATTTGACCTGGGCCGATTTGACAATTAATTGGACGGGTTTAAGGAAAATGACAACCTCAATATTATATGCCATACGACTAAAATATAGATATAAAAACTGAAAACAACATCTGATATATTCCTTTTACTGGTTTATATAAAAAAAAAAAAGTGAACCATATAGTTGCAGGCGTATATTCTGACGGGCTTCAGGATGGAACCCTCAATATTATACACCATATGGCTGTAATATAGATATAAAAGCTGAAAACATCATCCGATATATTCTTTTTACTAGTTTATATAAACAAAATCAGTAACGCACGGCGAGTTGCGAACATATGGATGGACAATGCCTAGTTATATAATTCTGAATCTTCTTTGCTGTGATATTTATTTATTTTGTTTAGTGCTAGAATCTGCTTGCTTGATTTCTAGAGCTTTTTATTTGCAAGTCTGTTTCTTTTATTTGTATGTGCTTGAGTTTTGTTGCCAGCTCGCTTATAGTATCAAATTTTTGTTCTATTTTTAGAAGTTGTGACCTTGACCTTTGATCTACAAACCTCAATATCAATAGGCTTCCTCCTCTCACCATCAGGCATGTGTGTACCAAGATTCATTTAGATCCGACATTTCGTTCTTAAGATATCGTGCGGAAACAAAAAAAGTATCTAATTTTTGTTCTATTTTTAGAAGTTGTGACCTTGACCTTTGTCCTACAAACCTCAATATCAATAGCCTTCCTCCTCTCACCGTCAGGCATATGTGTACCAAGTTTCATTTAGATCCAACATTTCGTTCTTATCAAATTTTTGTTCTATTTTTAGAAGTTGTGACCTTGATCTGTGTCCTACGATCCTCAATATCAATAGGCTTCCTCCTCTCACCACCAGACATGTGTGTACCAAGTTTCATTTAGATCAGACATTTCATTCTTAAGATATTGTGCGGAAACGAAAAAGTTGACGCCCGAACAACATTTATCATATTATAAGCAGAGTTCGACTTTGTCGCAACTCAGCTAAAAATTAAATAAAAGTGAACCATTTAGTTGCAGGCATATACCTTTTCACGCAGGAGTATAAGCCGTATATACTGACGGGCTTCAGGATGGAACCCTCAATATTATACAACATACGGATAAAATATAGATATAAAAGCTGAAAACAACATCTGATATATTCCTTTTACTAGTTTATATATATAAAAAAAAAAAAGTGAACCATATAGTTGCAGGCGTATACCTTTCTGTGTTAGTGGTAGACATTTTTTTTTATTAGCCACTGTGGCTAATGGGTAATAATTTCTTTTAGCCACACTAAATATAAACAGAGCATAAAACAGTTGAAAGTTCAAAACTTTATTATTTATTTAACTAACAATAATAATTCATATATTATCATGATAAACAACAAACTTTGAACATTAGATAAACAGAACATTCAATATTCGTATGATTTTGTTGTTTTTTGCTGTGTGTGGCCGTTGGCGTTGCCAAAAAAGGATAAAATAGATCCTTGGCGCTTGGCCATGCTTGACCTTCTCGTTGTCAAATAATTTACTGGTTTTAGATTCAAGCATAGACAGAAGGACAGACAGAATAAAGCGTAATTTAGGAAAACAGTCTGTCGGTGACCTGCTTTTTAAAATCATTTTGGATATTATACATCAATCAAATCATTGTCTATAACACGTTTTATTCGAAGATGACTTTCTCCATAATAAAAGATTGTTGTCTGATGCACGCTCTAAAAAATTTTCGTTCGCCAGTGTGACTACTGCTACACAAATTATCCTTGCCACACTACCGTTATATTCGCAAAATGCGACGTGGCGATCATCTACCGCTAACACAGCCTTTTCACACAGGCGTATATACTGACGTGGCTACTGACGGGCTTCAGGATGTCAACCTCAATATTATACGTCATACGGCTAAAATATAGATATAAAAGCTGAAAACAACATCTGATATATTCTTCTTACTAGTTTATATAAAAAAAAAAGAAAAAAAGTGAACCATATAGTTGCAGGCATATACCTTTTCACGCAGGCGTATATATTTGCCTGGTTAAATACTGCAGGTGTATTTAAGCATGACCCGTTTTAACATGCATTTGACATTTTATTTTGATTTGTTTCCTTGTTTGTTTGATGGTGTTTAAACTTTAACGCCACTTTCAACAATATTTCAGCTATATCGTGGAGGTCAGTTTTATTGGTGGAGATACCTGAACGCCCGGAGAAAACCACCGACAAACTTTATCACATAATGTTGCACACCTCGCCCTGATCAACCTATCTATCTCTATCTCTATCTTTCGATTCTCATGTCACACCTACTCTTAATAAGCGAGAAGACTATTTCACCTCTTCCTTTATGTAATCGTAAACTTTGTAGTCTTTCATCAATGCAGTCCTATCTTTCTGCAGTCTCTTTGCTTTCCTGTCGAAAACGTTCATTATTGTATCTGGGTTTTGTGTTGCGAAGCATCTTTTTAGTGATGATAATGTTGTGTCCGGTAAAAATTTGAACCCTTTTTTATACAGCTGTGAATACCGGCTCCACGAACAACCCAAAGAACCTGGCACAATCATATTTGATCAAGATGAATTTTTATATCCTCCATTTTACCATTTTAACCGAACTCTCGTAATAAGAGCACTCACGATTGGACAGTACTGTTTTGGTTAATGGTATAGCTGAACACCATTTAAGCTTTTTAAAATAACGTCTAACATAAATTTAGGTTTTACTTTATAATAGTTTATGGTGTCTAACGCCACTTTAAGCAATATTTCAGTTATATCGTCGCGATCAGTTTTATTGGTGGAGGAAACCGGAGTACCCTGAGAAAAACCACCGACATATATGTTAATTAAACTTTGATAATTTCAAAGTAAATGATCAACAAATAAACTAATATAAATAAATAAATAAATATAAATAATAAATAAATAAGCTTTATTTAGAGTCGGCACGGTTAAAACAACATACAACATAAGCTCTGTTGAGCTTTTAACCGACATACACAGACACAGAATAAATAACAAATAACAAGCATGCAACATACAGCTAAAATACAAGACTAAGTATGCACTACATGTAAAATACTAACAGTTACAAGATAAGCAAAAAAGCAGATTAAAAGCTGATGTTATAAGCTAAGCATACCAAGAGCTAATGTAGCAAACTATGAACAACTAAAAGCTGATATTATGAGCAAAGCATAAAAATTTTATAAGCACAATAAATAAAAACTGGATATGACCTAGATGGTAGAAATTTAAACAAATTTAAAAGTCAGCACAAACTGAACATTTACATACATTTCCATTCCAAGATTTTAAAATATTCTTAAACTGATTAAAATTGGAGATTTTTCTAAAATCATCAGGTAGGTCATTCCATAAAACAGCTGCTGCATATTTAAAACTATTCTTACCGTAGGTAGATGTTCGCACCCTAGGTATATCTACAATATTGGAATATCTAAAATTATATTTACAATCTTTAAAAACAACTAAATCATGTAAACAAGATGGTGAAAGTTTGTTTAAAATCTTAAAACATTCAATAGCCATGGTACGCATTCTTCTAACTTTCAGAGATGGAACTTTAGCTTTTTCTAATAACTCATATGTGCTCTCATAGTCCTCGTATATAAATCGTAAAGCCCTCGCCTGGATTTTTTCTAATTTAGAGGTATTACTTTTATTGCAAAAATGCCACGCCAAAGGACAAAAATTAAAATTAGACAAAATGAAAGTATGAAAAATTGTTAATTTATTTAATTTTGAAAGAAAACAACCAATGCGCTTTAAAACATTCAACTGTTGAGAAGCTTTACGACATATATTTTTAATATGATAATTGAAATTAAGTTGGTAATCAATATCTATTCCTAGTAATTTTACCACTTCATCACAAGTAATTTCAGCTGAATCTATTTTAAATACTGGTGTCTTGGCATGTGTCTTATTGCCAACTGCAATGGCTTGAAACTTATCTGGATTAGCCTGCATACAATTGAATTTGAACCAGTCTATCAATACTGAGCTTTCTTTTTCAAGTATATCAATTAATTTCTCATAATTATCATTTACATAAGACAAGGTGTTATCATCAGCATAATTATACAATGTACCATATTCAATAAAATAAAAGATGTCGTTAATAAAAAATTTAAATAACAAGGGGCCAAGTATAGAGCCTTGAGGTACCCCTTTTTGTATATCAGCCCAACTGCTGAGATCTCCCTGAAGTTTGATTTGTTGTTTACGACCAGTTAAATAATTTCTAAGTAATTCCACAGATTTTGGAGATAGGCCGTATGCAGACAGCTTACAAAGGAGAATGTCATGTGGCAGACAGTCAAAAGCCTTCGAAAGATCCATAAGAATTGCTGCCACATACTGATTTTTTTTCTAGAGCTGTTTTCCAATCTTCAAGGAGTCTCAGCAAAGTTGTCTGACAACCATGACCTTTTCTAAAAGCGCATAAAAAAGTAAGAAAAATATTTTCAAATAAATCAGTTAGTTGGTCAGATAAAACTATTTCATAAACTTTAGAAATTGTGGGTAAGATGCTAACTGGCCGGTAGTTCTTTTTGTCTAAAGGGTCATTTTTTTTTATGTAGTGGAACAACCTGAGCTTCTTTTAACCTGGTTGGAAAAACACTGGTTTTGATAGTGTTATTAAAAAGTGTTGTTATATGCTTGTTAAGTACAGGTGCACCAGCACGTAAAAGTTTAGATGAGATCTGATCTACACCAGTAGCTTTCTTGATGTTTATTTTGCTAACCAGTTTGTTTATAGTGTCAACATCTGTAGGTTTAAAATCAAACAGTGTATTATGTTGTGTATTGTTCTTAATTTTCAATATACTAGGGTGACTATTTCCATAAAAAATAACATCTTTGCCAATGTCATTTGCAACATTTACAAAAAAGGTGTTAAAGGTATCACATATATCTTTAGTGTTGTTTACAATCTTATCATTTTCTACTAGAACAATTTTCTGTTGATTACCTGTAGATTTTTTTGATAGAAATGGTTTGACTGTGGTGTAAAAATGTTTAGATTTTTGTCCACCAGTACATCTTTCTTGAAAATATGTGTTGATAGATTTTCTTTTTAGTTTGGTAACAAGATTTCTTTGTTTTCTGTATGCTTCCCAGGTTTTATTTGTTTTGTATTTCTCAAATTTCGATCGTAGCATTTGTTTTTTGTATATGGCTTTTCTCAGCTCTCTGTTCATATACGGTACTGAGTTTTTTCGAGGGTATCTATACTTTATGGGTGCATGATGATCAATGACCTGCGAGACTTTAGTTTCAAAATCATTATACATAGTGTTTATATCATCTACACACTCACTAGAATCATGTAAATAAACAGTATTATCTAGATCACTAATATATTTATTAACATCAAAATCTTTAAAACTTCTATATTGTATCTTGCTGTTTACACAATTTGGTGTATTACCTTTAATAAATGTCGATATCATATGATGACAATCACTGACTCCAGTATTAAATTTAAGTGTCTTAAAACAAAGATTGTTTTTATTAGTAAGTATAACATCTACTAATGATGGTTCATATCCTTTCATAAAACATGTAGGATTTTTAACAATATTTGTTAAATCAAAAATATCACATAAATCATCAAGTACCTGCGATTTATCAGGAGTCAAAATATCATAGTTAAGATCACCAATAACCATGTAATTTTCTATAAATTTAGAACCTTTATCTAATAAAATGTTCATATGGTTAGTGAAAATATCATTAGCCATTGATGGGGGTCTATAAATAGCATATATTAACCATTTGGTTTTATCAAGAGTAACTTCATACACAATATTTTCAAGAGTTTTACATTCAATGTCAAAACGTCTCCGTGCTGGTATGTCGGCACGCATGAAAGTAGCTATGTCCCCTCCGTGGTCAGTACGGTCTCTCCGCTGAAGTTTGTAGCCATCAACCTCAAATATGGAAACTTTAAAAGATGAATCTAATTTAGTTTCTGATATTATGAGACAGTCAACAACTTTATCTAATAAAATATCTTTGATTTCGTCATATTTGTATCTCAGACTGTTTATATTCAGGTGACAAATTAGAAAATTTTTCGTATGTTTCTTTCTGGCATCTATTAGTTCGGTGAAAATGTTAATATTTGAACCTTCTGAAGATAACGACAGAGAGCTTATATCTGCATTTTGTAACGAATTGTCAAAAAATGAATCAGTGAATTTGAAGGAGTTGCATTCACCGCATAGCCATGGCTCATCAGAATTACTCAACGATATATACTCGGTTGGTGAAACCTTAGCACATTTGATGTGGCTCCAGTAGTTGCAGGCCTCGCACAATACAGCACGATGATTTTTCGCAACTGGCTTATAGCAATAGCCGCATGGATGTTTGGGTGGTCCAGGATTTACCGAAATGTCACCACTGAGTATCAAGATAAGTAAAAGTCTATGGTGTCTTTGCTTAAACTCAACAGGGATTGAGAGTGGAACTATCCTGTTGTGTTTTAGGTGTAATATGTAATTCTAATGAAAAACTTGGAATGTTTAAAGTTTATAGACAGGTTGTAATTGCTGAATAAACACACAAAGATAAATTTATTATTAATTTAGTCCACTCAAATTGAACGCCAACGTATTTCACATAGATCACATAGTTTACAAAATGGTAAGATTTCTTATGAAGAATGATTAAGGTTCAACATTATGAATAATATTTTCAGACGGTAAAAATTTAATGAAATTTGATGACCAAGTTCCTTACTTTTACGTTATTCTAACATATTATGTTAGAAATGAGAAACCCTATAATAAAAACTGTTGTGTATATATGTGTTCTTATATGTTTTTGAATACATATCAACTAGTTATACAAATATATTCATATTTTATTTTTAAAATAAAAATAAAAAACATTACGTCGGTAGCATTCCACCTCCAATATATAAATGGTGAGGTAGAATGCCCTTTTATCACGGAGGGGGAGGGGTCATTTTCTATATAAACGTATATCCATGTTTACCTGCCGCTGAAATGGGCAGACTTGTTCAGTTCTCTAACATATGATTGCATCGTAAATTTTCCACTTAAATATATTAATTAAAACCCCAATCCCATCTACAACATGAGATGGTAACAAAAGGAGCTAACCTTTTTTTATGTTTACAATTCATAGGGGTTTATTGGATTTTTTCTAAATCTGGCGTGGCAAGCCCTTTATCACGGATCACGGGGAGCACCTGGTGTTTTTAATTCTCAAACTTGTTTATGGTTGAAAACAAGCTGAAACACGTTTAAATCATGAACCATAAACATGTTTAAGATAGATAAAAAAACGCAATGGCTGAAGAACAATATTTAATTCATGTCGTAAGTCACTGACAAACTTTATCACATAATGTTGTACACCACGCCATGAACTCACAACGTTAGTGATGATAGGCACTGATTGCACAGGTAGTTGTCAATCCAACTACCATGCGATCACGACAACGACGGCCCCTCGGGGGAAATTTATAGAAACCATAAAGTATTAATTTGAATCACTATGACATTAGTATGAACTCTTTGCCATATTTCGAATAAGATCTTGTGGTATAAATATTGACGATGCATAGCAAGTCGAAGAGAACATACACTTTTTTTGTTTGTTTATTATATCTATATTACACCTGTGAACAATTTACCTCTGGGTGCCAGGAAACCTCAAAGGTTTACAAATATTTACAATGAACAATATAATTAAATAAATAAATACTGGTACAGTTGTAGTAAGAATACAATACCATAAGCAAATAAATCATATTTTATCTCTCATATTCAATTTATAAACATACATTTTTACACAGTAAACAATGAAAGGAATTATTAATACAACTAAATTCATAATGTATCCAATAATAGCTGTAATTTCCTAATATTATATAAGTTTCGAACTTCTGGGTTCTTAATCATCATTTGTATATTACTTCTGAGTTCATTTTTGAGATTTGTGATAACTATTGCTTCCCTGTAAGTGCTTTTATTATATTTTATATAATTTCTTGTTTTCCAAATTACCCATTTTAATATACAAATTACTAAATTCATTAAAAGTATATCTTCAGTTATTTCTCCCTCATACACCCCAATGATTAAGTTTTCCTCAACAAGTACTATATTTTTTTCAAAAATGCTATTAAAAATGTGTTTTAATTCATCTAAGACATGTTTAATTTTATGACACCTGTAAAACAAATGCATAAGGGACTCTATTTCATTTTTACAAAAATGACATTGACCATTTGATTTTCCCATTTTTTGTAATCTATATTCTGAATAGACAATGTTATGCAAACATTTCCATTGGAACTGGATAATGCTTTGTTTACATTTAATCTTGTTCAGTATATACCAAATTGATATCCAGTTAAATTTCTTTTCCTTAATTGTATCCATTTGAATTGACATTTTGGCATAATTGGTTTACGTATTTCTTTCTGGATATTCTTCAGTTTCAGCTCTTTTGGAACAATGATTTTATTATTATGATTTCTAATATTCAAATTACTATCTATTTTTAAACCTAATGATTTTTTTATCTTTTCGTTATCATCGGATTTTAATTTCTTAACAAAATTTTCTGGTATTGATTTTTTTACACTTTTTGATATTACAAAATCAATTTATAATATAATAACATGTTTTCTAATATTAGGAGTTGCTTTCCATTATTAAGAACGACATTGAAAGGGTGTCTTCAACCTACGCCAACATTTTGAAATATCATATTCAAGGTATGCCAACAAACATTATATTACAGGTGTTTATATAACAATTAATGACAGTTATAGGTAAGTAAATTTGGAAATGCAGGTATCAAAAGTGAAATATACATGTGTATTATAAAAAAAAAAAACTAAGCAAAAACAATCTAAAAATATAAGAATAAGTCTGTTAAAATTTAACAACTTGAAAAAAAAAATTAATTAAACTTTTGTAAAAAGGTCTCAAAAGTGAAATTTATTATAAAAAATTTTGAAGAGTATTTTTTAATTGCTCACTCCAAGCTAATTAATCATAAGATAATTCAGTTCACTCCAAGCTAATTATTTATAAGATAATTTGAAGTATGATAAAAAAAAATATCTGTGCTTATAATATTCTAATTTATTTTCATGAAGTATGATATAAGAAGGACCATTTACATAAATACTGTAAAGAATGGTGTTTAAAAGTTAACATTAACAAATCTAAAGTGATTGTTTTCAATAAAACCGGTAGGATGATCAACCATAATTTCAAAATTGATACTGAAAACCTAGAATGTGTAAATAAATATAAGTACCTAGGTGTCATCCTATCTGCCTCTGGAACATTTAAGGAGACGAGAACTGCTTTGTTTAATAAAGCAATGAAAGCATCTTTTAAATTATATAAAGATTTAAAGAATGCTGACCCCCAAATTAAAACCTTACTACACCTTTTCGATCATATGATTAAACCCATTGCCCTTTATGGTGTTGAAATATGGGGGTTACTTACCCCAGCAATGTTAAAGAAAAAGCTTGAACTTTATGATCTATTCAAGGATTGGGAATATGAGAAACTCAATCTTAAATTTTGTAAATATCTACTTGAGGTAAATAAAAGAAGCGCCAATATTGCTGTTTTATCAGAATTGGGTAGAATGCCACTTTTTATATCACATATTACTGCTATGTTTACATTTTTACATAGATTAGAAAACTCTGACTGCAATTCTTTAGTATATCATGCACTGAAAGAAAGTATATCATTGCACACAAATAAAGTTAACTGTTGGTTCTCCACTATAAGTTGCTTGAGAGAAAAACTAGGATTAGACCTAGATGTTTGTAAGAAAATGAAATTATATAAATTTAAAGTAGAGCTAAAAAAAGTACTAAGAAAAAACTTTATGATATATTGGCACAAAATAAAGGACATTTCCATAAATACTGGCAAATTATGCACATATTTTACTTATAAAGACACTTTTAAATTTGAAGAATATTTACATATAAACAAATTTACATACAGGCAAATATTATGCAAATTTAGAATCAGTGCCCATAGTTTACGAATTGAAACTGGTCGCTACGAAAAAACTAAAGACAGTTCTGGAAATTCAAAATTGGAAAAGGAGAATCGGATATGTAAATTCTGTAATCTACGTATGGTAGAGGATGAATTTCACTTTTTACTAAATTGTCCTTTATATAGTGATATTAGACATACTTTTATTGATAATATACAAAGAAATTGTAATAATTTTTATCACCTTTCTGAAAAAAATAATTTTTTACGGATTCTAACAAATGAAGATAATAATATACTTTTAAAATTATGTGATTTTTTTATTGAAAGGGTTTAACTTGAGAACAGTTACGTCTATATGACCAACAGGATATACTTTATATTGGTTTAAGGTTGCAATTATTTTATATTATAGTTTATTTTATCAACTTGAATACATTTACATTTGTAAATAATATTATCATCAGGATATTTGTGCTTTAATTGATCTGATTTATTAATAACTCTTCATAATTGTCAGTGTTAGCATTTATTATTGTGCTTTGACTTAAATGTTTTTTCCATCAGCTGTGGTATCAACCCTAGAATAACATTATATTACAAAATATGTCATGTCTTCTTTATTTGTTTTTTTTTCCATTCTTTTATATGTTGATCTTTGTATGCCCCTTGTGGGCCCAAAATTGGAAAAATAAAAATTCTTGATTCTATACTTATAATATCCTATTTTATTTTCATAATGATTGATGTTAAAATATATGTGCTTATAATATCCTAATTATTTTTATAAAGTTTGATATTAAATATATGTGCTGATATACCGATTTTTTGTTTTTATTCACTCAATACTCACACAAAAACAAGACAACCTTACATATTCTTTATTTTCTCTTAAACCATAATACATACAGGTATAGAGATATGAAAATATGTACACTATTTACAATATATACAGACAGGTCATAACAAGAGGTTAACCGGGAGTCGACACACCTTTATTAATAATTCTGACAAAACGACATAATTTTTGGAGTTCTATTTTTGAAGTTGATGTCATTAATAGTTTGAACTTTATTATGTTTGGATTTATACGAATGTTTTTCTTTATATAAATTTTTCTTTGATTGCCGAAATACTGACATTTAAATAGATAATGAAATTCATCTCCAATTTCTCCATTATTACATAAGGGACATATTCTATTCTCTCTGGCTATGTTTTTCCATCTACCATTTTCGACTGGTAACTTATGGTTTGTTGTTCTAAATTTACTTAATGTCAAATTATCCTTATCATTTAAAATATTTAAGTAGTTTTCGAAAACCAAATTATCTTTATATATTCTGTAATTCAGTGCCTTCGGAGAATCGTTTACTGAAGAAAGCCACGTTTGGAGATATTGATCAGTGAGATTTTGTTTAATTGAGTGTTTCAACCACAATTCATTAATAAAAGTTTGTGACTCCCAAATATAATTAAAACCACAATTACACAATATATGTTTTACATGTTTCAACCACATAAAGTTTCTATCTCTCACTCGCAACATATTATACATACATTTATAAATGATAGCAGATAGTTTTGTTTGCTTTCCACTGATTAGTTTAGCCCAAAAAGATATTGTTCTAACTTTTATATCAATGTCTAGGGGATATCTACCTAGTTCCCCATAAACCATGTAACTTGGTGTGGAAGTTTTAAAATTAAGTAATAGTTTACAAAATCGCAAGTGTACCCTTTCTATAATTTCGTTTTTTGAAAACCCCCAAACTTCACACCCATACAATAAAATAGGTTTTATTATTTTATCAAATAAGTCTAACTGGCACTGAATTGATAGGTTAAAAATGAATTGTGGCTTGGAGTACATTGACATCTCCCCCGATTTTACACTAATTAAACATGACTAGTCATGTTTATATAACAATTAACCTATTCAACCTATGCCAACAATCTTTTTTACCTTTTTATATATTATTTTTTTAGATGTTGGCATAGGTTGAATGAACCATTGAAAGCGACGGTGAAGGTGACATTTTTAAATGAGTGAGTGGGTGATTGTTGTTTAACGTTAACTCGGCAATATTTCAGCCATATAATGACGAGAAGAATTTAATTATCGATGAGATGACGATGAGACCCGCTTTGTATTCGATCAACACGTTTAGTTGGATTTTTATAGTGCTAGATCACTAAAACAATAGTTCGCGGATAGACATGTCGCCCATTTGAACCTAGTTCTTCAATTCATTTACAGATCAAGGCACTGCTTCAAGAATTATTAAACGGCTCTCCTGAAATTATTGAATGCGAAGTTTGTGATCAATTACAACTCTTAAGTGATTTCAACCTCTCTATAATTCATTTGAAGAGAGGTATTGCTATCTATTTTTTTAATCAATTGAAGTGAACAATAAATATTAGATGCACACGACAATTTTAATATTTTTGTTTTAATGTGTTTTCTATCACATCCGTGTTAACAATATCACCATATTTTAAATTACACAAGTGTCCTTACAATGTTTTAAAATCCACCTGTGATGTAAATCTATTGTCTAAACTCTCCATTATTTTCAAGGAATGGAGAGTTATGAGCAATGTGGACAGGGGCGGAGTTATTGTTCTCTTTGTACTTTTGTACTTTAATAAAGTACAATGGGTGGATTTTAAGTTGGAGAATGTCCTCGTATCTCTCCATTCCTTAAAAACAATGGGCCTCGGCCCCTTCGAGGCCTCGGCTCCATTATTTTTAAGGAATAGAGAGTTACCTGGACATTCTCCTATACATATTGCTGAGTCTGCCATGAAACCTCTTTCCAAAATATGAACATATATTCTATCAATTGTCAAAACCGGGCTTCAGAGTTACTGTAACACTAGCTACTCAAGGGGTGGTGTGAATCAGATGTGGATTCAGAGTTACTGTAACACTAGCTACTCAAGGGGTGGTGTGAATCAGATGTGGATTCTGAAGAATTCTAAAGATCTATTAGAGTACATATAATCAAGGTCCCTCTCCTCCTGAAATAGCATTACACATTTGACTTCTCTACCTTCTACACAATTATTCCCCGCTCGAAACTGAGACAGATTAAGGAAGTTGGTCCAACTGTGTTTCATTAAAAAGAATGGCCAACGTAGATACAGATACGTACCTAGTTATAGGAACATATCTTATTTTGATTCTACCAAAACGTTCTTTGAAACTGATATCATCAAAATGGTCGAGTCTTTGATTGACATATTTGTTATGTTTGGTGGATGTGTTTTTCAACCTATGGGTACAAATTGTGCTCCTCTTCTCGTCGCATAGTTCCTTTGTTCGCACGAGGTAGACGTCATAAAGGAGCTTCTCAAGAAAAACGAAAAGAACGTTGCCAGATCCTTTAATTTCAAGTTCCGCTATATAAATGATGTCCGTTCACTAAATAAATCTAGGTTTGGTGATTTTGTTGATCGCATCTATCCCACTGAGCTTGACATAAAGGATACCATAGATACATATCTGCTTCATACCTTCACCTACACCTCTAAATTGACAGTGAGGGCCGGTTAAGAACGAAACTTTACGACAAAAGAGATGATTTCAATTTTCCCATTGTGAACTTTCCATTTATATGTAGCAACATTCCAGCAGCACCTGCATATGGAGTATATCTCTCGGTTGATTCGATATTCCAGAGTTTGTGGTTCCAATCAGGATTTCCTTGATATGGGGTTGCTCCTATTAAGGAAGTCAATGAACCAAGGGTTTCTATTGGTTAAGTTGAAGACATCACAACGAAAGTTTTACGGTCACCACCATGACTTTGCTAACCGTTACGGAACATCTGTGTCACAAATGACCACGGATTCGTTCCACTTATCGTAAACACTTTCCTCATTCATGAATTATCACCAGGGTTGTAACTAGAGTAGCACGATGGGAGCCACTATTGGAACAGGAACTGCTTGCCCTTCCTGAGCACCTGAGTTCACCCCCAGTTTTTAGTGGGGTTTATGTTACTCGATCTTTAGTTTTATGTGTAATGTTTTGTAGATCATTGTTTGTCCTTTTGTCCTTTTTCCTTTGGCCATTTTGTTGTCTGCCCTTATTCGATTTATGGATTCTGATTACCCCCTTTGGTATATTTACACTCTTCTTATTAATTCGGGGGACCTGAAATGAAATTTCAGGAAAAGAAGAGTAACGGTAACGCTCATTTTTCAGAGGTAAAACATGCTCTACTGTTACAGAACGATATGAAGAGTAACGGTAACGCTCATTTTTTAGAGGTAAAACATGCTCTACTGTTACAGAACGATATCGGGTACAAACAATGGTTCAAAAATAAAGTGAAGTACAAATAGATTAATGGTACAGTATATGAATGTATTGTGGCAAATATATGGTCAAACTTTCAATCCCCCCTCCCCCCCCCCCCCTGATAAATAATAGCATGAAACTTGTCGAAACTATATTCTATAAAGTAAATTTCTTCTCAAATTTTGGTAAAATTTTACACGTAACAAATACGTTTTTCCTAATAGCGTTGGTTTATTAAACAACAGTATTAAGAAAAAACTGCTGGAACGCGCTAATCTGGGTCACGGGTCACTGTAATCGGGCGGCTGTATCTAGAAACAGATACGAACTGTATACTGGTTTTATTTATATACTTGTTTTATAATAAGGAAACATGGGATATTTGCTCTAAAGAATAATTTAATCTTATTGAATCTGCCGTTCAATTAGATGCCGGTCAAATAATTACAGGGCTTAGAAAGGGAACACCAAGGTTAAGAATATACAATGACCTTGGATGGGATTATCTCCATAATAGACGACTAAAATGAATTGTTATATTTTCATAAAGTAATTTCTGAAGAAATTCCAGACTTCTTAGCTGCAGATGTTCTTTCATATACAAATGATAATTTCTAGTACAATCTGCGAAGTCAGAGGGAATTTACAACCCAAGATGTCTAACAATATGTTATAAAGATAGCTTTGTCTCATATACTCTTGATAAGTGGAATTCACTTGATGAAAATATATATTCGCCAGAGGTATGAATTGTTTGAAAAATTAAGGAAATTTGATACAACCATAGATCTTTATGTCTTGATTTTTGGAAACCCAGCTCTTAATTCTGACCAAAATGAAGAAATATGTTCAAGAATGCATTCAATACTCGATGATTACCACCCCCCCCCCCCCCCCCCCCCCCCCCCGATTCTCTTAATTCTAATGCAAGCATCAAAACTATGTGACTGTTCAGCCTACCATTTCATTTACTCGACGGGGCCGTCGTGGTCGTGATCGTATGGTGGTTGGATTTACAACTACCTGTGCCATCAGTGATTATCACCTCTAAGGTTGTGAGGTTGAACCCTGTTTATGTGGTGTACTCGATACAACATTATGTGATAAAGGTGTCAGTTACTTGCGACAGGTAGGTAGTTTTCTCCAGGTACTCCGGTATCCTCCACCAATAAAACTGACCTCCACGATATAATTGAAATATTGTTGAAAGTGGCGTTAAATACCATAAACCTAAACCAAACCATTTACAGGATATGTACTCCATACTTTAATATAAATTCTTCTTTTTTTCTCCCTACTTGCAACTACTTTATTTATTTTACATATTTTTTTATTAATAATTCTCAAATGTTAGGTAACATGAATCACATGATGAATACAATAAATTAATTGTCAATGTCGACAGTACATTTATAACAAAATGCTTATTTACAAAATACATATATAAGTCAGTTATATTGCAGTAGCTCAGTACAGCTTAATTCTTTTTATTTGATAATGTATTTTTTGTCTGATGTAACCCTCGGTGAAGATTCACCTACTGACATTTAATAAGGAAAAATATCCATAAATTTATTCTTGAAGGTAAATTGTCTCCCCTGATTGTTTGCAAATTTTTGTATGTATGTGTGTATTCAATTATTACGGTTATTATTCTACCTTCTTGTATGGGAAAGGATTTTTATAGGCATTGACTTTTATCCAATCAATTTGTTTATACTAATTAAAAAATAAAATATTTTTAATTGAATTCAACGTTAAATTGTAAATAAACGGGAAATAATCTCATTTTAAGAATGTGTTATATCTGATTTTGATTTTCATGTATTCAAAATTTAGTTGTCATTAATTTCGGTATTTTTTTTGGTATATTTCTCTGAGTCAGGACCATCATCAGTGACATTCAGAATTAATTTTAAAGCGTAAAGTGCATGCAAACTAATTTTTATTTTCAGCTTCTGATGTACTTATACACACATTATATACTAGACAACATATATTTGTTGAGTGGCAACTCCCTTCCTGTTACTTAATATAATACAATAAACATCTATTTTATCATCAATATTTACAAGTACATGTATTTTGCACGTGATATGCCACCTTGTTATTATTAACTACACGTTCTCGTACCGCCTTACGTAATTTACGTTATGTAAATTAGTTACCCATTGGCACTTTATTTTGTTTTTATTCGATGGGGATCTTAAATGTCACCAGTGACTTTTTTTTCTCTAAGCTACAAGTTTAAAGCAAATTGTTTATTATTGTGGGGATGGAAATCTTGCCGTTTATTATTAGAGACATGAATAAGGAAAAGAGCACTTAAATTGGTAGCAAATACATAGATATCAAAGTTAGTACGCATGACGCGTTTCTGGAACAACCATCACCAGGTGACGCTCAAAATCGTAAGATTGGACAGACAAATAATTTAAAGTTTTGGGAGTAATAAAACCAAGGGCATAAACAAGAGAGCCAAAATCGGCAAAGGTCACCTATGTCCGAGGGAGGAAAACCTTAATTTTATTAATAATTACATTATTTAAGAACTGTAAATTTCAGTAATAAATACATATAATAAACCACGTCAGTGCCGAAGCACAGATTACTGGGCGGATGATATGTTAATGTCTACGCCGACAAGGGCCCTAACAATATTGTTGTTGTATGTAAATCACATTACGTAGACTGCTTGATAAAGGAACTATATACTGGCAATTCATTTGTCAACCCTACATATACCCCGACGACACTTACGAAAGAGGAAATCCTGGACAATCATAGGTCTGTTTTATGTTCCTTTGGAATTTCAACCAAGAACTGGATCTACCATCACTCTACTGGATTCCTAAATTACACAAGTGTCCTTACTAACAGTTATATTGCTGGGTCTGCCAAATGCTCTACGAAACCTCTTTCAAAATTATTAACATGTATTCTATCAGCGGTCACAACCGGGCTTCAGAATTACTGTGACACTAGATACACGAGGGGTGGTATGAATCAGATGTGGATTCTGAAGAACTCTAAATATATGTTAGAGTACATACAATCTAGGCCCTCTCCTCCTGCAATAGCCACAGGCGCATGGGGCATGGATTTCGTTTCCTCCTCCCCCCTTTTCTCTACTACCCCCCCCTTTTTTCAAAATTTTCATATAAATCATTCCTTTTTCAAAATTTTCATAATCATTCGTTTTTTCTTTATTTGACAATATCAGTAGACGTCATACATCATGAATAATACGTGTATTCTGTGTCCACAGTTTTTCGACTGATACAGTATAAGAGAGTAGGTATGCAACTCCATTTTCATATTTCGCGCCATATCGCTCACCTCGGTTGGGAAACCCCCGTGTTTTTTTACACTTTTTACCTTGTCTACATATGGCACTGTCGTATCAAACTGTTTCTAAGACACTTACCTAATTGCCCATGTTCGAATTTCAGTCTGTACCTCGATCTTTTCCAAGAAATCTCACCGAGAATAGCGAGGCAGCTTCGTTTCTAGGTCAAACTACATCATATGAGACGGAAGTGCAAGAACGGGAACCCTGGGATTTTTACGAATGGATTACCTGCAATGAAAAACCCAGATGCGCTCTGAATATTTTTCCCATAATGTTTTGGCGGGAAATATAAACCGCTGAAAAAACATAACAGCAGACGGATTATTTCGTAAAAATGGCACAACGACCATCTGAATATGGAAACATTGAAATAATTTGATGGTAAATAACTGTTCAAAAAGAAATTCAAAGTGAGAAATAGATGATTGAATGGTTAGAACTGAAGTCAAAATTTCAATGAAAAAGAAATATTCAGCTTGCCTCTACTTCAAATTATTAAAATCATACCCAAACAAATACATATACAACTAAAAAAAAAAAAAAAAAAAATAAAAAAAAACAAAGGAAGAAGAAGCTGAGAACAGCTATTGAATGGGACTATGGCATTTTACCCCCTTCCTCAATAAAAGGGCTCCCAACTGATAAAAATGTGTAAGGGAGCCGGAGAGACCATTTAACTAAGGGGGCTATTTCTTTTTCATTTCATGTCACTGAT
Organism: Bathymodiolus brooksi; assembly: GCA_963680875.1. Lineage (NCBI taxonomy): Eukaryota > Metazoa > Mollusca > Bivalvia > Mytilida > Modiolidae > Bathymodiolus > Bathymodiolus brooksi. The sequence continues at coordinate 14,957,119 of OY804576.1, forward strand.
TTTATAAAACAATAATCTGTCTTACAGGGGTAAAAAATAAATAACTTGTGTAACTCCACTTTTCAGCAGTGACAGAAATCAGTGTTGAAATCCAGAAAAAAAAATCCTATTTTACCGTATAAGTGGTTATTTTGGTGGGTATTTAATTTTCGCTTTCTTCGCGAGGATGTTAAATGCGCGAAATAAGTTCACGAATTATTATTTCACGTTCAAATAGTTAAACAAGTTATTTATTTTTTACCCCTGAAAAAGAAATAGCCCCCTTAGTTAAATGGTCCCTCCGGCTCCCTTACACATTTTTATCAGTTGGGAGCCCTTTTATTGAGGAAGAGGGTAAAATGCCATAGTCCCATTCAATAGCTGTTCTCAGCTTCTTCTTCCTTTGTTTTTTTTTTATTTATTTTTTTTTTTTTTTTTTTTAGTTGTATATGTATTTGTTTGGGTATGATTTTAATAATTTGAAGTAGAGGCAAGCTGAATATTTCTTTTTCATTGAAATTTTGATTTCAGTTCTGACCATTCAATTATCTATTTCTCAGTTTTAATTTCTTTTTGAACAGTTATTTACCATCAAATTATTTCAATGTTTCCATATTCAGATGGTCGTTGTGCCATTTTTACGAAATAATCCGTCTGCTGTTATGTTTTTTCAGCGGTTTATATTTCCCGCCAAAACATTATGGGAAAAATATTCGGAGCGCATCTGGGTTTTTCATTGCAGGTAATCCATTCGTAAAAATCCCAGGGTTCCCGTTCTTGCACTTCCGTCTCATATGATGTAGTTTGACCTAGAAACGAAGCTGCCTCGCTATTCTCGGTGAGATTTCTTGGAAAAGATCGAGGTACAGACTGAAATTCGAACATGGGCAATTAGGTAAGTGTCTTAGAAACAGTTTGATACGACAGTGCCATATGTAGACAAGGTAAAAAGTGTAAAAAACACGGGGGTTTCCCAACCGAGGTGAGCGATATGGCGCGAAATATGAAAATGGAGTTGCATACCTTCTCTCTTATACTGTATCAGTCGAAAAACTGTGGACACAGAATACACGTATTATTCATGATGTATGACGTCTACTGATATTGTCAAATGAAGAAAAAACGAATGATTATGAAAATTTTGAAAAAGGAAAGATTTATATGAAAATTTTGAAAAAAGGGGGGGGTAGTAGAGAAAAGGGGGGTGGAGGAAACGAAATCCATGCCCCATGCGCCTGTGGCAATAGCATTAAAACATTTGACGTCTCTACCCTCTACACAACTATTACTCACGCTAAGCTGAAGAATAGAGTAAGGGAAGCTGGTCCAACCGTGCTTCATAAAAAAGAATGTCCAACGTAGATACAAATGCATTGTGGTAGGAAGGGACAGATCTTATTTGTAAAAAAAACCACTCCGATTCTACCAAGAACCTCTCTGAAACTTATATCATCAACATGCTCGAGTTTATGATTGACAACATATTTGCTATGTTTGGTGGACGTGTTTTTCAACCGACAGTTGGCTTACCTATGGGTACAAACTGTGCTCCTCTTCTAGCCGACTTGTTCATTTATTTGTATGAGGCAGACTTCATACAAGGGCTTCTCAAGAAAAACGAAAAGAAGCTAGCCAGATCCTTTAATTTCACGTTCCGCTATTTAGATGATGTCCTTTCACTAAATAATTCTAGGTTGTTCTGATTTCGTTGATCGCATCTATCCCATTGAGCTTGAAATAAAGGATACCATAGATACAGATAGGTGATTTCAATTTTCCCATTGTGAACTTTCCATTTATATGTAGCGACATTCCAGCAGCACCTCCATATGGAGTATATATCTCTCGGTTGATACGATATTCCAGAGCTTGTGGTTCATATCGGGATTATTTCCTTGATAGAGGATTGCTGCTAACAAGGAAGCTACTGAACCAAGGATTCCTCTTGATTAAGTTGAAGTCATCACTTCGAAGTTCACCCCCGGTTTTTAGTGGGGTTCGTGTTACTCGATCTTTAGTTTTATATGTATGTTTTGTAGATCGTTGTTTGTCCTTTTGTACTTTTTCTTTTGGCCATTGTGTTGTCTGTTCTTCTTCGATATACGGATTCTGATTGCCCCTTTGGTGTCTTCAAACTCTTCTAACGGTCGCCACCATGATTTGATTGATCGTTATGGAATATCTGTGTCACAAATGACCATGGACATGTTCCACTTGTCGTAAACACCTCCTGGTCCTTTCCTCATTCATGACCTATCACCGGATTTGTTACTAGATTAACACGACGGGTGTCACTAGTGGAGCAGGAACTGCTTACCCTTCCTGAGCACCCGAGTTCACTCCCGGTTTTTAGTGGGGCTCGTGTTACTCGATCTGTAGTTTTATGTGTAGGTTTTGTAGATCGTTGTTTGCCCTTGCGACTTTTTCTTTTAGCCATTGTGTTGCCTGTTATTCTTCGATTTACGGATTCTGATTATCCCTTTGGTATCTTCAAAATCTTCTTGCACTCGCTGCGAAACAGGCTAGAAAAATTCGCTTTTCTACCCGTTTCTAAAGCTAGTACAAATAATTTATATATTTTCCGACAATGTAAGTAATGATTATGTCCCTTGTGGAACCTTGATTGGAAATAACAAAAATACCTTATTTTATCTCAACTACAATATCTTAAGAACAATAAACATCCCTTATTTTCACTCTCAATCTAATTAAAATGAGCAAGTGTGGAGATCTAATTTTAATTAGAATGTTTGACTCTTAGAATATCATTTTTTTAAACACAATACACATCCTGCAAACGAACATTTCTAACGTGGAGCAATATTTCAAGGACGTCAAAGATGTGTCCGGTCTCATGATATTTTGTTGAGAATTGAAATAAAACAAAGCCTATGCTTGTTCCGCCATAATTTGTCTATATATCTACATAATTTGCACTTCATAGCTCTGTCGAATAGTCCACCATTCATCCTTTCTACAACAGAAATCGTGTTCGTTTTTGCAAAGTGACACATTTGCACACTTATAACTTCTTTATCTCTGCACATAATCTCACCCGGCTTAATCAAGTACACAAGCAGCCTTACTTTTTATTTGGCAGGAAATGAGGAAATCAATTCATAGAAGCGAATTATTTAGTGAAAGGACATCATATAATATAGCGGAACGTGAAATAAAAGGATGGGGCTAGATTCTGTTCGGTTTTCTTTAGAAGCAACCGCATGAAGTTTGCCTCAAACCATGACAATTGGATAAAATACCTGGATGTCCAAAGTTATATATCGTAGTATTTTTTGTGTTCAACGAGTTCAGTTGGGAGGCGATTGTTCGTTTTGTTTATATTGGTGGAATTGTTGGCTATCGTTGTTTAAACTATCTTTTCATAAAGCTACAAATCAGCAAGAGGAGCACAGTTATTCCGGTCGTCCACCAAACATAACAAATATGGTGTCAAACAAAAACTCGAACATTTTGATGGTGTCAATATCAGAGAACATTTTGTTAACATCAGTGTTTTATTTGTTACAAAATAAGATTTGTCGGTTCTCAAAAACAAGACATTTGAATCTACAATGGTCATTCTTTGTTATGAAACAAAGTTGAAATTATTATTTTATCTGTGTTTTGTTTCGGGGTGGGGAATAGACATGAAAAGGGTAGAGAAGTAGAATGTTTAAAAGCTATTGCATGAGGTTATGATATCAATGCAGTTTTGAATACATGATGATTATGAAAAGGATGTTTAAACAGTGATGGTCAATATGTCCACTAATATCAACAAAACGAACAAACACTGCTCACCTCAACTCATTAAGCTTAAAAAAGACCACGACATGCAACGTTGAAAATCCAGGCCCTGGCTAGTGACAGGCACAAAAATGTGTCGGGGTTAAACCAATTAATGAGATCCCAACCATCTCTCTGATCAATTACATCTCAATGGCAATACAGATATAAACTAGTATTACTGTGAGCACAGCTCACTAAGATATACCCCCCGCTCCCCACATCTGTCCAACCTATTTCCATAACCAAAACATTACTGATTGTTCCAACCAAAAATGAAAGGGACCCTCCTCTCTTCACCGGTAAGCTGCTGATAAAATTTCAAAACATTCTGAGAAACACTACTCAAGTTATCATACGACATAGCGTAAAAATCCTATTTTCCGTCATATCAAGTCCAATAACTCTGGAACGGCAAAAGTGAAAATCATCAAAAATGAAAGGGATCCTCCTCTCTTCACCGGTAAGCTGCTGATATAATTTCAAAACATTCTGAGAAACACTACTCAAGATATCATATGACATAGGGTAAAAATCCTATTTTCCATCATATCAAGTCCAATAACTCTGGAACGGCAAAAGTGAAAATCATCAAAAATGAAAGGGATCCTCCTCTCTTCACCGGTAAGCTGCTGATAAAATTTCAAAACATTCTGAGAAACACTACTCAAGATATCATATGACATAGGGTAAAAATCCTATTTTCCATCATATCAAGTCCAATAACTCTGGAACGGCAAAAGTGAAAATCATCAAAAATGAAAGGGATCCTCCTCTCTCCACCGGTAAGCTGCTGATAAAATTTCAAAACATTCTGAGAAACACTACTCAAGTTATCATACGACATAGAGTAAAAATCCTATTTTCCGTCATATCAAGTCCAATAACTCTGGAACGGCAAAAGTGAAAATCATCAAAAATGAAAGGGGTCCTCCTCTCTCCACCGGTAAGCTGCTGATAAAATTTCAAAACATTCTGAGAAACACTACTCAAGTTATCATACGACATAGGGTAAAAATCCTATTTTCTGTCATATCAAGTCCAATAACTCTGGAACGGCAAAAGTGAAAATCGTCAAAAGAGAAAGGGATCCTCCTCTCTTCACCAGTAAACAGCTGATAAAATTTTAAAAGATTCTAAGAAACACAACTCAAGTTATCGTACGACATATGATTTGTCTACAGACGGACGGACAGACGGACGGACATGGTGAAACCAGTATACCCCCCTACAACTTCGTTGCGGGGGTATAACAAACGGTATAAAACTAATTTACCAGAAGAGAAGATTTCAACATGTTTCAGGTATAGACCTATGTTTAAGGTTAGCAGACATCTTGATTGGGTTCAGTGAAGGAAAAATAAGTAGAAACTACCCACATAATATTCCTACCTATACCAAATAACTGCTAAATAATCTAACACAAGTCATTAAAATACATAAAAAGCTGGGCTATAATACAGGAGACTAGTTGTCTATCTCTATTTACATGTTGTGTTTATTTCCCACGCTAGACACATTCAGTCACAATTGCACATTTCCCAACCTTAGTATTTTGAAAATATATGATATTATCTACACAAACTATTCAATTTCACACACAGTAAAATTATGATATGGCACATGGACTTAGATTTTTGACACCATTAGGTTTGATTTTCCGGTCTAATGTATCTGTAGCTACTTTGACCACTGTTTCAAATACTTCTTTAAGTCCAATGTTACCAATAGCAGAACACTCCACGTAAGTTTTAGCTCCTATGGCTTTTGCCGTTTTAATACCGTCTTGTATTGAAATTGCCTTTTCCTTTTTAGTCTGAAGTTCATCTAGTTTTGATTTATCTTCCCGTAAATCCGTTTTAGTTCCCACAAGAATATACGAAGCTCCAGGAGCTAGAATTCGAATTTCTGCAAGCCAGTTTTTCTTTGCATTTTCCAAACTTGGTGGATTAGTTACACTGAAGCACAACATGAAAACGTCTGTTCCTACAGTGAATAATTCCCTCATTCTTCTGTATTCATCCTAAAAATGACAAAAAATATCAAAGAGAAAATCAAGACTTGGAACACTGTGGTGCCTATATGGATAAAACCGACAGGGTTACCACTAATCGACAGGATTACAACTAATCGACAGGAAGGATTAGTAGCTACAAACAGTATTTCGGGTATATCTTGACGGTATGTTTTATTACTGGAAGAACTTGAGCCGGAGTAATAACCAGGAGAAAACCACCGACCCCCGACAAGTAACAACTAACTGCCCAACATGATCATATACAGTTCGCAGTTGTATCGAGCGCATGTAGTTATGAAAGAAGTGGCAATGATTAAGTTCTGAAATACAAATATGATGCACATTGATGTCGTTTCCATTAATACTCTTTATATCCCCAGATAACACCTTTACATGTTAATTTGCGCTCTAAAACTGTGAACCAAGGCGTCTATATCTAACAGTCTGTGACAGCTACCGTCAATTTACGTATGGGGTTAGCCATTAGGATCAGGAAGTTAAAATCTTACGGTATCATATCTCAAACATGTATTACTTATTTTTTCTGTATCTCTTATAGTTATTTTGATTACATGTTTAAGGTCAAAATCAAGGAAGTGACATTGACCTCGATTTCTTTTAATTTGTAACGTTACAATCCTTGGAATGCGACTTGTCATTTAATTTGTAACGTTACAATCCTTGGAATGCGACTTGTCATTTAATTTGAACCCATCATTCCATCAACTTTTCGGAGAAGAGTAAGTTGTCTCCGAACTCTTTCTATCAAAACATCAGAAAGTTGCAGTGTCATAATATGTGCGGAGGCAATCAAAATATAGGGAGAGTTATCGACCCTTGTGAGTTGACCCTAACGGCGAAACATAGAAAACATGTTGTCTGACCCCTATGTCATTATGACACAAAATCTCAATACAATATGTTGAAACATGACGTGAACAAAATCTATGAACGACTTTTCAACGTTTTGCGAAAAAAAAAAATTATTTTAAGAAATACAAGGGATTTCCATGAAAGACGAGACAGTCTTTAACAATTTCAGGAAAATTATTTTTTTATGGGCAGTAGCACATTAATACTTCAACTATACATTATCGACACAAATGTATAAAATTTTAGAAACAAGAGGACAAGTAAGCCTCTAATTGCAGTACATGAATAAATACATGTATGTATATAATAGTTTGTGTGTAAATATAATACATTTTGTAGTTATACCTACCAAGCCGACGGTATCTGTTAGACCAAGCTTATACTGCTGGTCATCTACGTCTACAACCACTGGTACTTCAAATGAACTGCTGTTTCCGGCTAAAAATAGTAGTCAAATATTATAGTAAACTTCTTAGTGTTATAAGAAGATGAGTTTAGAAGATTAAATCAACAGATTATACAGTAATGGTTTATTTCAGTTAAGGGGAATCGAATGATTTCCCTCTTTCACAGTAATGCTAAACTTCACATATCAGTACAAGTTTATTTTGTTGTAATATTTTCAAATATTTTTTATATGTAAACGAAGTACATGTTCTGTTGTATGTGGTCTGGTAGTATATTTCCCGTGAAAAATAAGAAGAATATTTTATTGCCAATTTTGGGCCCACAAGGGGCAAACAAGAATACATATAAAGATAGAAATTTCAAACTGATAGAAACATAAACTAAACTACAATGTACACAATAACACAATCACAATAATGAGACAAAAGACTAGATTTCCAAGATAATCAAACTCTTCATGTTGCTCATACCCTATATATATATCTTTATAATTAGTAATTTATTTTAAAATATGAGCAAAAAGACATTGGAGTAAATGTACAAATGCAGGGGCGGATCCAGGATTTCAAGTTAGGGCGGGGGGCGTACTTAAAAAAAAATGCGCCGAGCGGAGGGAGGCGCGAAAACTTTTGGGGTATTTCGTGTGAAAAATCACGATTTTACGCCAAAAAATCATATTTTTTCCAATTTTAGGGGGCCCCCCCCCCCTGGATCCGCCCCTGCAAATGTACTTTCCAAATTGCCTCGCGCACATCTCGTGGTAGTAGAACAGGGGGCTCAACTGCAAAAGGCACCAAGGGAGTAGAACAGGGTGCTCAACTGCAGAAGGCACCAAGGGACGATGCTTACAGGCATGCTGATGATAAAAATAATATATATGTGCGTCACAAGAAATAGCTGCACACCAACATGCACACCTCGTGCCTAGTGCAGAAAAGGCCAGCTGTCTAGGCCTTAGGATTATAAATAGAGAAAGGGTGTTTTCAGATTATAGCATAATAGGTAGCTTGACTGTAGAAGGCACCAAGGGACGGTGCAAAATGGTATACTAGGGTTGTACTAATGAATTTAAATTTATGAATATTACGACATATAAATCATACAAATGATTATATCATGTGTTGAATAAATGTACCCCAGTATACCATCCTCGTGCCTAATTCAGAGGAGCTAGCCATCTTAGGGTTATATTTTGCTTTTTGAAATCAAATTGCAGACTGATATCAAAATTTCAACATTTTCTGTGTTAAGTAGCCAGGTTAATTAATGTGATAAACTTTTATTTGTTGAAGAAACGCTTAAAATACCATAATATGTCAAGAGTGTTCCTGAGTAAGAGAACATCAAACTGCATAAACAATTCACATTGTCTACCGTGACAATCTAATTAAGATTCGATCTTTGATTGCTCCCGGTGCGCGACATTACAAAACCGGGAGCAATCAAAGATCAAATTTTGATTAGATTGGTGGTATGATAAATTGCATTGGAAAAATTGTATTTTTCAATGCTTACAATAAGATAGCAAGTAGGTGGTAGATAAAACAGATATATTAATAAGTGCGAACTATCTCATGTAAAAAAAAGAAAAGAAAGAAAACCCATATAGGAGGGAAAGGAAGTGATTTGAACAAGTTTGTATTGTATTACATGTGTAATTTTCAGAAAACGTCTGCACCACACTTTGTACTTATCTTAAAAGAATATCGTATTTTATTAGTTTTATCAAGCATCTGTGTATCATCTGAAGTTATCTTTGAAATTTAAGATTTATGTTTAAACTCTTCAAACCCAGTGTATGTTGTATATATATTGTATCCAAAGGGTTTTTATCGTGGTAGTAATCGGCAGAATAGTTAGGATAGGGGGTTGTAATCATTTCAACGTTATTTGTTGAAGTTTGTCGGTGACATCCAGCAGTCGGCGGTTCCTCTCGATACCATAACGATATAACTGAAATATTGTTAAAAGTGACGTTACTACTGGTTTTAAACAGTTAAATGATTCAGATTTTTGTCGGACTGTTTTTATGTAAATAGTTTTCTATAGATAATAAATAAATATGTATTCACATTATAAAACATCAAAAATGCGTCCAACATACACATTTACTTATTATAAAACAATTAAATGTTAGGTACATATGGGTATTAATAATAAAAAAAAATTCTTCTTCAAAACATGGCCACTCGTGTCAAAGAACTTCAAGATATGTAATAGAACAGTTTTTTTCCCGAATATTCACAATCAAATTAGAAAATAGAATATAAAATAAAGAAGTTATTTGTAAAAAAAAAAAAAAAGAAAAAGGAATAATACAAACCTTTTATGGTCATATGTTCATAAAGCTCGGGAACATCTCCTTCCGGGAATTTATTCGTAGCATAAGTCATCAATAAACAAGTTTTCCCCACACCGCTATCTCCAACGGCCGTAACTTTTATTTTCTTTGGTAGTACATGCTTTTCTTCTGCCATTACGGCAGAGTTGTCTTTTGTCATCTACCTATCACAGACAATTTTATATTATCCCCTTCTCAGTAAATGTAAAACTGAGACTTCAATATCCTGAGACTGTATTTCCGCAAATAATCTACAGCAACATCCGGCCACATGACCTGTTTAAACTGACGTTACATGTTGCAGGATGCTCGTCAAGTAAACAATTTACTGTAGTTATGACTAGATATATAAATAATTATAAGATCTGATAAACTATACATGTATATTACAAATGATACATTTACTCAGTATCAAAAGTGAGGTCATCATCATTAAATTAATCATAGAATATATAACTTTAATGGTGCATGTACAATTAGTGCATATTATAACGGAAATGGACTCTCAAAACCACCATTATTTTTATATTGATAAGGCCAATTATATTTCATTTTATTTTAAGTCATCTTTTTTTTATATACGAGTCGTATATTTTGTATAAATTATCATTTTAATGTGTATCATTAACGGAGACATACAAGTTTTTGGAGATTGTTCTCCATTCTTGTTCTACAACACACAAAACAGGGTTATGTCGGGCGCAGCAACCATGCAAGTTTCACAGCAATCATGCCAGTTTAACTCGAAAACTATACCTGATAGAGGAATTCCGATGAAATTTTGTGATAAATTTACGACATGTAGACGGACGCGTACATGTACATATATCAAAATCTTACTTAAAATAAAAATTCGAGATTTTGAGATTCTGCCCCTTCATAGCTTTTAAACGGTATGAAAATAAAAATCTTTTGCATAGTACATAAAGAAAATTTCAAAAGGTGCAACGGGAAAAAAATCATCAAAATTAGTGGAAAAATAAAGGGCAAACCCCTACCTTTTTAGGCACCCTTGTTTCCTCAGTGAATTTCTGATTTAAAAAAAACCAACATTTTAGAGGACCACTCATGCACGTGAACCATGCCTCTCACGCATTACTCAAAATTCATTATGTTCACGCTTCGAATTTGGGTATTTAAGTCCGGTGTTTTAAAAAAATTATTCATTCTCAGTATAAAGCATTGTACGAAGGCGAATATCAGCACAAAGATGGCAAATAATCGGCATGCATGCAACAGGGATGTCCTTCAAAGCTATTGGACGTCAGATGGGCTACCACTATACTATACAGCCGACTGGCGAGAAAACACACACAAACCAACAATGTGAAAGACTTGCCAAGATCCGGCAGACCACGGGTAACATCTGATCGTGACGACAGGGCATTGCAGCGCTTGGTTAGACGGATGCCATTGGCAACCAGTCCCGTACTCAAACAACACTGGCTGCCCAATAGACGTCTGTCAACAAGAACAGTTAGAAACCGTCTGAAATCAGCGGGACTTAAGTCAAGGAGTCATTAAACGTCCACTGTTGTCAGACCGACATCGACGATCACGTTAGGCATGGTGTTTAGCACTACGTGGTTTGAAATTAAGGACATGGCGCAAGATCCATTGGTCAGACGAGAGCCGGTGTCTGCTTCGTGTAACCGACGGCCGGATGAGGGTTTGGAGACACAAAAATACAGCCCATACCCAAGGAACATCCAGCCAACTGTCCCTTACGGTGGAGGCTCAGTAATGGTTTGGGGGTGTATCTCTCATGACTGCAAGCTGGATTTAGTCACCATACAAGGCAACCTAACTGGTGATCAGTACATCAGAGACGTCTTGCAACCAGTTGTTGTCCCCCATTTCGACAACCACCCACTAGCTACAAGGCCTGTGTATATGAATGACAACGCCAGGCCTCATCGTTCAAGAGCAGTAACCGCCTACCTCCAAAGCGAAGCCGTGACTTCTGTTCCTTGGCCAGTCATGAGCCCGGATTTGAATCCTATAGAGCATATATTTAGGTTGCTGACTGTACTGCTGGTTCAATATTCCATATTGTCTCATATTTCACCATGATTCTATTTGAAAATTATAGTACAATACAGGGGTCAGCAGATGGCTGTCCTGGGTTTTGTTTAACTTTACAAGGGTATTGCATAAGTGTTTATGTCTTCACATTTTGTACATGTACATATTAGTATTGAAATGGTCTAAATTTTCTTTATCTTAGAGTCCCATTGAACTGAACAGATAGTCTTTGATTTTTAATTATTGTTTGATATGGACACGTACATACATATGCATATGAAATATTAGTTACATACAAATCGGAAAATTTCACAAGCAGCATCTTCATCCGGGTTTGGCATCTGCCACCGTTAGATCTTGTGATCTAACGGTGGCTTGTGGCCGTTTTCAAGGGCCAAACCTTTTTGTTTTAGGTAGTAATAGTAGTTTTTTGGGAGTGCCTATATTTTTCATGTGACTGGAATTTTGTATTTTAAGATTACACATTGTTATCAAGTACATGTTGATGTTATTAAGGCACTCCCTTACATTTTAAGTTTTGTTTTGTACTTTACCATAGTTATGTATTTTCGTCATTTAATAAATGACATTTACTGGAAACTTTGTTTATTTATATCTTGCCAAAAACAGAGCGAATTTGATGCTGCTTGTTGCATTACTGTATATATATAGTAATACATGTAGTATGTTATTGGCCTTAACGGAAGGAAACCAGTCCATTGAATCATTTTGGGGCTCACCTAGCCAGGTGTAGCATAAGCCCTCTAATCTACTGCCCTATCCAGTTTCAGAGTCAAATACGGTTTAGTAAGGTACAACATAAAATACCTTTTATTTAAAAATAAAAGCCTTTATGTTGTCCGAAATCGCTAATCTATCTATAACAAAATGAACTGTGAGCTAATGCTCACTTATGATACCCCCGCTCTTCGGCAAACAGGAAGTAGGAATCTGACGGGTCAAAAAACGCTTCCCACGATATGGGGTATCTATATAAAGCTTGTGTTCAAATATCAGATTTCTGCCATCAATAGTTGCTGAAAAAAATGTGACTAAAAATGGGCATATACAAAAATGTATGTTCAATGTGCATAAAAATCAACAAAGCCGGCAAACAGGAAGTAGGAATCTGGTGGGTCCAAAAACGTTTCCCACAATATGGCATACCTATATGAAGTTTGTGACCAAATATCAGATCTCTGCCATCAATAGTTGCTGAGAAAAATGTGACGAAAAATGAGCATATATGTTCAATGTATATAAAAATCAACAAAGTAGGCAAACAGGAAGTAGGAATCTGATGGGTCCAAAAACGCTTCCCACGATATGGGGTACCTATACGAAGCTTGTGAACAAATATCAGATCTCTGCCATCAATAGTTGCTGAGAAAAAATTGACGAAAAATGTGCATATATGTTCAATGTGTATAAAAACAACTAAGTCGACATACAGGAAGTAGGAATCTGATGGGTCTAAAAACGCTTCCCACAATATGGCATACCTATATGAAGCTTGTGACCAAATATCAGATTCCTGTCATCAATAGTTGCTTAGAAAAATGTGACGAAAAATGTGCATATACAAATGTATGTTAAATGTGTATAAAAATCAACAGAATTGGCAAACAGGAAGTAGGAATCTGATGGGTCCAAAAACGCTTCCCACAATATGGCATACCTATATGAAGCTTGTGACCAAATATCAGATTCCTGTCATCAATAGTTGCTTAGAAAAATGCGACGAAAAATGTGCATATACAAATGTATGTTAAATGTGTATAAAAATCAACAGAATTGGCAAACAGGAAGTAGGAATCTGATGGGTCCAAAAACGCTTCCCACAATATGGCATACCTATATGAAGCTTGTGACCAAATATCAGATTCCTGTCATCAATAGTTGCTTAGAAAAATGCGACGAAAAATGTGCATATACAAATGTATGTTAAATGTGTATAAAAATCAACAGAATTGGCAAACAGGAAGTAGGAATCTGATGGGTCCAAAAACGCTTCCCACGATATGGGGTACCTATATGAAGCTTGTGATCAAATATCAGATTTCTGCCATCAATAGTTGCTGAGAAAAATGTGACGAAAAATGAGCATATATGTTCAATGTGTATAAAAATCAACAAAGTCGGCAAACAGGAAGTAGGAATCTGATGGGTCTAAAAACGCTTCCAACGATATGGGGTACCTATACGAAGCTTGTGACCAAATATCAGATCTCTGCCATCAATAGTTGCTGAGAAAAATTTGACGAAAAATGTGCATATATGTTCAATGTGTATAAAAAACAACTAAGTCGGCAAACAGGAAGTAGGAATCTGACGAGTCAAAAAACGCTTCCCACAATATGGCATACCTATATGAAGCTTGTGACCAAATATCAGATTCCTGTCATCAATAGTTGCTTAGAAAAATGCGACGAAAAATGTGCATATACAAATGTATGTTAAATGTGTATAAAAATCAACAAAATCGGCAAACAGGAAGTAGGAATCTGATGGGTCTAAAAACGCTTCCAACGATATGGGGTACCTATATGAAGCTTGTGACCAAATATCCGATTTCTGCCATCAATAGTTGCTGAGAAAAATGTGACGAAAAATGAGCTTATATGTTCAATGTATATAAAAATCAACAAAGTCGGCAAACAGGAAGTAGGAATCTGATGGGTCCAAAAACGCTTCCCACAATATGGCATACCTATATGAAGCTTGTGACCAAATATCAGATCTCTGCCATCAATAGTTGCTTAGAAAAATGTGACGAAAAATGAGCATATATGTTCAATGTGTATAAAAACCAACTAAGTCGGCATACAGGAAGTAGGAATCTGACGGGTCCAAAAACGCTACCCACAATATGGTATACCTATATGACGCTTGTGACTAAATATCAGATTTCTGCCATCAACATTTACTGAAAAAAATGTGATGAAAAATATCTTGGACGGAAGGACGGACAGAGGTAAAACAGTATACACCCTCCCCCTTCGGGGAGCGAGGGTATAATTATATCAAGATTTAATTCCAATTGATTGGATATTTAAATGCGCAGTTGTATTAATCAGATGTGATCAAATTAGATAATCGACGATATATTTAGATTGTTGCTGATGCGCAGTCAGAGATGATGTGACGTCAGCCACTGAATTTCCTAATCAGACTAAGGTCACGCAAATTTTGCTCTGCCTAAATTCGTACCCACCACCATCCCCATCTAACCTCCCAATGCTTAAGCAATTCTTAAATATTTAATGCAGCTATACTCTAGCGGTTTAGTTTTGTATACATGTATATACATGTACTATACACAATCTAGTCTCATTTTTATTAAGTGGCCGTTTTTAAGGGCCAAACCTTTCTGTCGTAGGTAGTAATAGTAGTTTTTTGGGAGTGCCTATATTTTTCATGAGACTGGAATTTTGTATTTTAAGATTACACATTGTTATCAAGTACATTTTGATGTTATTAAGGCACTCCCTTACATTTTAAGTTTTGTTTTGTACTTTTCCATAGTTATGTATTTTCGTCATTTAATAAATGACATTTACTGGAAACTTTGTTTATCTATATCTTGCCAAAAACAGAGCGAATTTGATGCTGCTTGGTGCATTACTGTATATATATAGTAATACATGTAGTATGTTATTGGCCTTAATGGAAGGAAACCAGTCCATTAAATCATTTCGGGGCTCACCTAGCCATAAGCCCTCTCATCTACTTCCATATCCGGTTTCAGAGTCAAATACAGTTTAGTGAGGTACAACATAAAAGAAATTTATAGTCACCAGAGAACAGAGAGAGGATAATACTTTTCGTAACTTATGGGGGGAAATTGGGTCTCTGCTAATACCTACAAAAAATATTTGTACTTACTGTATAATACGATTGTATTTTTTTAAATTTTCTAAGTGTTTTGTTGGTGTCTAAGTTAATAAAAATTTGTTCAACCACGATATAGCTGAAATATTGCTAAATAAAATAACAATGATATTTCATGCAATGATAACCGGTTGAGATACAACCTACTCATTCCTGGATGCTATATGTACATGCCAGATGAGGTGTTCCATGATTGGAAGTTAATACGTATAAAAGAAAGAAGAAGATACGTTAGTATTAATTCTGGATGAAACTAAATTATCCTTAAAAGTATATTTGTTTCTACTATAAAATCATTTGATAATAAACTATTTGTATATTGGTGTACAATTATTTAAAAATTATCTTACCAGTATTGCAAGTGTGATGCTGCCAAGCTGACATTGTTCACATTGATGTGCCTCTTGCCTAGGACGGACCTGGTTTATACACTGTATGCAGCTGTCGTCTGACATTTTGCAAGTGATAATGTGCTCTCCAAATTTCCCATTTTAATTCAAATTTAAGCTTGTGTTTTTCTAAATTTTCTTAAAATAATGAGGATGGCTTGGGTTGATTGTCTTTCCTTCTACTACACTGCAACATCAAAGATTTCCAGAGTATATTTAAAAGAAACACATCTAATGTTAATCACGCGGCATGTTAGATGTATTGAATTTATACTATAAGTATTTATTTTATTAAAAGAAATAATTAAAATTAATTAAACGCAATCAAATTTAATCGTAATAACTAAACAAAATTCGTTGATTGACTGTATAGGGCAGTTTCAAAATAAATGGCTCCTACTGCTATAGCTGTCTAATTTACTCATTTTTATGATTTTATTGGATCTAAATAGTTCAAAAGATCTGTAATGATTTGATGTTTGTTACTGCAAAAAATCTTTAAGATATCTAGAATAACAAAAAAAATATGTCCAAAAAACATGTCAAAATTGTCAGGAGTGCAACACTTTTTTGTGACACTTTAAAAAATCCTTAATTTTCAACAACCTACCACAGTGCTAAATCAAACAATATGTTATCAAAATCTATTTCATCACAAACTTTGATATGTTGACATACTTTAAGATAGCAATAGATCATGCTTCACATTTATTATTGCATAAAAATATGGCTTTGTAAAAAAGATGTACCTAGTCAGGAGTGCAACAAACATTTATGCAAGTTTTCCTAAATTACCTTGTAGAAATGTTGTCTTTTAGTTTTCAAAGATATGGGGTATAAATAAATCTTAATACATCATTGCTGCTCCAAAACATAGTTAAAGGATACACTAAAATCAGTAGTAAGGCCAAGAATGTCACATTAAAGGCAGCACCCTCAAATGTCAGGAGTGTAACATTTGATATTTTCTTAGACATATTTTCTTTTAAATGTAACTAAAATCACATTTGTCTTTCTATTTCAACAGAGACTGACTAAGAGAACAGATAAAATCCATTTACCTGTTTGAGATACATAAAATATCTCTCAGAAGCATTTGATTCATGTCAGGAGTGCAACTAGTTTTAAGTGATCTTCTACACAGTCTAAATTATAGCTTTTCATATGGATGATTTAAATAAAATGAGATTCTGTCAAGTTTAGAATAATGTTTGAAAAAATTAAAAGTGCCAATAGCATTTTATGTGCTTTTAATTTTATGTAATAAAGCATTTTTGTTCATTTTAAATGGTCTCATGCTTTAATATCTATTAGGTATTAATACTAGGGACATTCTCTGACAAGGGAACATGTTTTCTAGGTTCATTAGCTATTGGAGATTAATTGACTTGATAAAGTTTATGATAAATGCATTTATCTATTTTCTTATAGATAATTTATGGTTGACCATGTAAATGTTGCACTCCTGACATAAATATTTAAAAATCATTGAAATTTGATATAATCAATTTTCTAAGTATCCAAAAAATACTTGTAATTGTACATTAAACATCTATTTTCAATATTAATTTAGATTAATACATGTTTTAAATGTTTTTGTATAGTATATTTAAAAAATAATTTGTTATTTTCGAGAAGTATGGCTGTAAACAAGTTACAAATAACTAGAAAAATGTTACTTTAAGAAACAATTATCATTAAAACTTGGTAAAACTAATGCTTGAAAGAACACCAAATGATTTTTTCCCCTGTGAATTGTTTTTAAGTTAATAACTCTTCTTTTTCATGATGGCAATATAATGTCAGGAGTGCAACATATCCTGATAAAATACAAATGTAGTACCATTGATAAAATAATGATAATTTATAATAACTTGCCTTTTCTAGCCTATAAAAATATTCTAATTATTTCTTTATGATTTATCTTATAAATATATTAGAGTGGTATAATACAAATTTTCAAATGTAATTAAAAATATTGCTGCTAAAACTGGGTATTTAAAGAAGTGGTATGGCAAAAAATTGTTACAAATTTCCAAATACTGTCATTTCTGTACAAATATTTCATTGAAACAGGTACAAATTATTGTATGACTTAACAGTAACATCACTGTTCAATGTTGGCATTTTAAAATGTGATATTTTCTTCTTTTTTCTATATTATAAAATGTCAGGAGTGCAACAAAAATAGACAAAATGTTTTTTCTACAACCAATTATTTTGCGATCGTTCAAAGAATCAATGCGATTTTTTTTTTACAAATGGCTACTTATCTTTAAAGTTTGAAAATTTTGCTGTCTTAAGTAAAAATATTTGTTATTAATTTGATAATAAAAACTTTATCAGGTAGATTGGACAAAAATATTGAAAATTTTTCATAAAAAATAGCTTTTAAGAAAAACTACAACTACCAATAACCCAATATTTTGCACAAAAAGTCATTTATATCAGTTGCATTGTTTGAGAAACCATTACACAAAATAATTGAGACTAAAGATCGTTTAACTGATATAGAATAAGTATGTGTTTTACATGTTTTTCTTGCCAATTTGTGTTCAATAAAAGGTTCTTAAAAATTCATTGCTTATCTGTTCATAGTTTCTTTCTTGTTTCATTTACTTCAATGTATACAACATTGAAAATTATCAGCAGAAAGTGTTTAGGAGTGAGTTTAATTTGGACATTTTTTTCAATGTTGGAGCCATTTTTTTTTAAACAGCCCTATATATTATATTGGGTACTAGCTAATAAATCCAACTTTCTTTTTTTATTTTTATATAAATATTTTATTATTACTAAATTATTTTTAATACTGGTGCCGAATTGACCATGACGGGTGCCGAACTAACCAAACGTTAGGTGCCGATATGACTAGGTACCGATTTGAGTAAGTGCCGATTTGATTATGTAGATATAGGTGCTGAAATGACCAGGTGTCGATTTGACCTGATACCTACATGAACCACCGTGTATATCATAAAATGAAAAACAAATGATACCACACTATCGGAACAATTCCAAAATCCAATAGAATAATCACAGAGACAAAATCGATGTATGGCATATTTTGACCTTTATAATTGCCCCTACCCTGGCATCCGATTTCCTTGTAGTTTGGTTCAATCACTCCTTTAGAGTCTTCACCTTGTGATGATTTGAAGGTGCTATTGTTGGTTAAATCCACCAGGTGAACCATCTATCCTAGATGGTCCGTCATTTGTAGGACACATGGAGGTTTTCAGAAGCCATGCTATCTTCCTATGTCTTATCATTGTTTATCTACTCCCTCTGATTCCATTGTTTTCTCTGGTTTATTTACTCCCTCTGATTCCATTGCTTTCTCTGGTTTATTTACTCCCTCTGATTCCATTGCTTTCTCTGGTTTATCTACTCCCTCTGATTCCATTGCTTTCTCTGGTTTATCTACTCCCTCTGATTCCATTGCTTTCTCTGGTTTATTTACTCCCTCTGATTCCATTGCTTTCTCTGGTTTATCTACTCCCTCTGATTCCATTGCTTTCTCTGGTTTATCTACTCCCTCTGATTCCATTGCTTTCTCTGGTTTATCTACTCCCTCTGATTCCATTGCTTTCTCTGGTTTATCTACTCCCTCTGATTCCATTGCTTTCTCTGGTTTATTTACTCCCTCTGATTCCATTGCTTTCTCTGGTTTATCTACTCCCTCTGATTCCATTGCTTTCTCTGGTTTATCTACTCCCTCTGATTCCATTGCTTTCTCTGGTTTATTTACTCCCTCTGATTCCATTACTTTCTCTGGTTTATTTACTCCCTCTGATTCTACTGCTTTCTCTGGTTTATCTACTCCCTCTGATTCCATTGCTTTCTCTGGTTTATCTACTCCCTCTGATTCCATTGCTTTCTCTGGTTTATCTACTCCCTCTGATTCCATTGCTTTCTCTGGTTTATTTACTCCCTCTGATTCCATTGCTTTCTCTGGTTTATTTACTCCCTCTGATTCCATTGCTTTCTCTGGTTTATTTACTCCCTCTGATTCCACTGCTTTCTCTGGTTTATTTACTCCCTCTGATTCCATTGCTTTCTCTGGTTTATTTACTCCCTCTGATTCCATTGCTTTCTCTGGTTTATCTACTCCCTCTCATTCTATTGCTTTCTCTGGTTTATTTACTCCCTCTGATTCCACTGCTTTCTCTGGTTTATTTACTCCCTCTGATTCCATTGCTTTCTCTGGTTTATTTACTCCCTCTGATTCCATTGCTTTCTCTGGTTTATTTACTCCCTCTGATTCCATTGCTTTCTCTGGTTTATTTACTCCCTCTGATTCCATTGCTTTCTCTGGTTTATCTACTCCCTCTGATTCCATTGCTTTCTCTGGTTTATTTACTCCCTCTGATTCCATTGCTTTCTCTGGTTTATTTACTCCCTCTGATTCCATTGCTTTCTCTGGTTTATTTACTCCCTCTGATTCCATTGCTTTCTCTGGTTTATTTACTCCCTCTGATTCCATTGCTTTCTCTGGTTTATTTACTCCCTCTGATTCCATTGCTTTCTCTGGTTTATCTACTCCCTCTGATTCCATTGCTTTCTCTGGTTTATCTACTCCCTCTGATTCCATTGCTTTCTCTGGTTTATTTACTCCCTCTGATTCCATTGCTTTCTCTGGTTTATTTACTCCCTCTGATTCCATTGCTTTCTCTGGTTTATCTACTCCCTCTGATTCCATTGCTTTCTCTGGTTTATCTACTCCCTCTGATTCCATTGCTTTCTCTGGTTTATTTACTCCCTCTGATTCCATTGCTTTCTCTGGTTTATTTACTCCCTCTGATTCCATTGCTTTCTCTGGTTTATTTACTCCCTCTGATTCCATTGCTTTCTCTAGTTTATTTACTCCCTCTGATTCCATTGCTTTCTCTGGTTTATCTACTCCCTCTGATTCCATTGCTTTCTCTGGTTTATCTACTCCCTCTGATTCCATTGCTTTCTCTGGTATATCTACTCCCTCTGATTCCATTGCTTTCTCTGGTTTATTTACTCCCTCTGATTCCATTGCTTTCTCTGGTTTATTTACTCCCTCTGATTCCATTGCTTTCTCTGGTTTTATTTACTCCCTCTGATTCCATTGCTTTCTCTGGTTTATTTACTCCCTCTGATTCCATTGCTTTCTCTGGTTTATTTACTCCCTCTGATTCCATTGCTTTCTCTGGTTTATCTACTCCCTCTGATTCCATTGCTTTCTCTGGTTTATCTACTCCCTCTGATTCCATTGCTTTCTCTGGTTTATTTACTCCCTCTGATTCCATTGCTTTCTCTGGTTTATTTACTCCCTCTGATTCCATTGCTTTCTCTGGTTTATCTACTCCCTCTGATTCCATTGCTTTCTCTGGTTTATCTACTCCCTCTGATTCCATTGCTTTCTCTGGTTTATTTACTCCCTCTGATTCCATTGCTTTCTCTGGTTTATTTACTCCCTCTGATTCCATTGCTTTCTCTGGTTTATCTACTCCCTCTGATTCCATTGCTTTCTCTGGTTTATCTACTCCCTCTGATTCCATTGCTTTCTCTGGTTTATTTACTCCCTCTGATTCCATTGCTTTCTCTGGTTTATTTACTCCCTCTGATTCCATTGCTTTCTCTGGTTTATTTACTCCCTCTGATTCCATTGCTTTCTCTAGTTTATTTACTCCCTCTGATTCCATTGCTTTCTCTGGTTTATCTACTCCCTCTGATTCCATTGCTTTCTCTGGTTTATCTACTCCCTCTGATTCCATTGCTTTCTCTGGTATATCTACTCCCTCTGATTCCATTGCTTTCTCTGGTTTATTTACTCCCTCTGATTCCATTGCTTTCTCTGGTTTATTTACTCCCTCTGATTCCATTGCTTTCTCTGGTTTTATTTACTCCCTCTGATTCCATTGCTTTCTCTGGTTTATTTACTCCCTCTGATTCCATTGCTTTCTCTGGTTTATTTACTCCCTCTGATTCCATTGCTTTCTCTGGTTTATCTACTCCCTCTGATTCCATTGCTTTCTCTGGTTTATCTACTCCCTCTGATTCCATTGCTTTCTCTGGTTTATTTACTCCCTCTGATTCCATTGCTTTCTCTGGTTTATTTACTCCTTCTGATTCCATTGCTTTCTCTGGTTTATCTACTCCTTCTGATTCCATTGCTTTCTCTAGTTTATTTACTCCCTCTGATTCCATTGCTTTCTCTGGTTTATTTACTCCCTCTGATTCCATTGCTTTCTCTGGTTTATTTACTCCCTCTGATTCCATTGCTTTCTCTGGTTTATTTACTCCCTCTGATTCCATTGCTTTCTCTGATTTCATTGCTTGCTCTGGTTTATTTACTCCCTCTGATTTCATTGCTTGCTCTGGTTTAGTTGCTGCATGCTTAACGGAGTAGCAGTAAATAATAATTTTGCGGACTTGTTTGACCTGATGGGGACTCGAACCCACGATCTACCTCTGAGCATCACAGAAACAAGTAAATCGGGGTCCGTCTCCATTGATAGCCATCGACAATTTAACTGTGGTCGCTTATCTTCAGAATCAGGGCAGTATTCACTTGTTTTCTCTGTACCTTCTCTACAAGGAATTGCTGTTATTTTGGGAGTATCGAGACCAGTTTGTCAGTGAAACATGTCCCAAGGAATCACATTTCGATAGGGATGTCTTTGTAGTCCCAAACAACAGGTCAATAGAGAATGGGAACTATGTTCAGCTGTGTTTCAAGTTCTCACCTTGAAATGGGATCATTGTTCCCCACAAATCAGATTCACAAGCTTAAGTAAGACTTAAGTTTCCAGATCAGAAGGAATTGTCTCATGATAGATTTGTTCCCCACAAGTCTAATTCACAAGTAAGACTTGAGTTTCTAGATCATAAGGCATGGTCAGTAGATGCAATGTCCTAGTCATGGATGGAATGTTCAATTAAATCATCCTTGCTTTCACCTTTTTCCTGAGATTTTGTACAATATTTAGGATAGTTCCAAGACTATTTTATTTTTCTGCCATAGCCAAGACAATATTGTTTTCTGGATTCACTTGTTGTATTGTACAAATCCATTTGTCTTCCTTTGAGAAGAGATCTCTCTCAATTCACAGGAAAGAAGCTCCATCAAGAGTTGCAGACATTACATCTGTATGTGTGTGTGTGTGCTGTCACATGTCACACTTTACTGGTCCGAGATGTCAGGCTGCCAATGATGGT
Source organism: Bathymodiolus brooksi (assembly GCA_963680875.1). Classification (NCBI taxonomy): domain Eukaryota; kingdom Metazoa; phylum Mollusca; class Bivalvia; order Mytilida; family Modiolidae; genus Bathymodiolus; species Bathymodiolus brooksi. The sequence goes on from OY804576.1 coordinate 14,980,019, forward strand.
ATTCTTTTTGTGTTTGTGTTTTGCTTGATCAAAATCACTGATAAATCAAGTAAATCAGATCTATTTTCTTTTTAAGATATGTAGTTCATTGTTTTTCTTAGTACATGTAATTGTAATTGGTTATTTATCTCTAATCGGTCACCTTTGATTGACAAATAATACAAAGTGAGTGAGTGAGTAATTGTTGTTTGATGCCAAGTGAGAACATTTTCAGCTATATCATGGTGAGAACTAGTTACATTTCAGTGAGATGATGTTATGTCCAATTTGTACTATCGGCATGCTTAGGTTGAATTTTTATAGTGCTAGCTCACTGAAACAACAGTCTGTGGGTAGACATATTGCTCCACTCGGATACATTATCCTGATATCGAGTCAACCATTCTTTGCTTTAACTTCAGAGTAACAGGAAATACCAATTTGACGGTCTTTGGATTTACCATACTAGGGGCTCAAACCCATGATCTATATATATTTACCATACTAGGGGCTCAAACCCATGATCTATATATATTTACCATACTAGGGGCTCAAACCCATGATCTATATATATTTACCATACTAGGGGCTCAAACCCATGATCTATATATATTTACCATACTAGGGGCTCAAACCCATGATCTATATATATTTACCATACTAGGGGCTCAAACCCATGATCTATATATATTTACCATACTAGGGGCTCAAACCCATGATCTATATATATTTACCATACTAGGGGCTCAAACCCATGATCTATATATATTGCACTGCTGAAATGATATTTATATCACAATAATTCACACAGTTTGGCATGGTTTATATACAATTACAATTTCAATTAACCATGACCTAAATACACTTTCCTCATGTAATTTGCCCACACAAATTATTACCTGAATTGCAAAGTAAGAAGACATGAATTCAATACAATATAATAAATAACAACAACAAAAATCTTGTCCTTGGAATGTTACACAATTTGTGTTTTAATGTAAACTGCATACTGGTAATCTCCAAAGTTCCTTTCTACATAATTTAAGAATTCAACTCTAATAGTTTTATTATGAAAACACTGTAAGGCATCACTATGCAAGTTCTTCCTTTGTTTTATTTCACTTTTATCATACAATCAATTGATGTCTGTGTAAAGTTTGTGAAAACACCTTGAAGAAATGCAACAATCCTCCATTTGGTGAGTAATCATTTAAAATGATCTTCAATAACAATTGATGACTTCATATTTGTTTGAAAAAAAAATCATATGTTGTCTTTCACACACTGCCACACTGCCACACTCAGATGATCCCACCAACAGGATATAATGAAGTGGACAGACTTTATAATGACTGATAGCACAAATTTTATCCACATGACAAATGTTAACATAAGTACTATGAAGCAGGTTCACAATAAAATGATCCCACCAACAGGATATAATGAAGTGGATTGACTTTAGACTGACTGATATCACACATTTTATCCACATGACAAATTTTAACATAAGTACTATGAAGCAGGTTCACAATCAGGTGATTCAACTTTTAAACTGTCATACAAAATAGTCCTGACAGTTGACAGTACATGGATAGATGACATAAGTTTGACTGATGTCTCTTCATATCCCTGGTCTTGTAGAAGTTTGACAAGACTGTCCCACTGTTCTGGGGTAGTCTCCACATCATCCATTATTGCTGAATGGAAAAGGCTGGTGTTCTGGTCATCTAAAATATCAGTCAATTATAAATCAATGATTGTTTGCTTAGAAAACTCAACATCGGTAACATTAACTAAATAGTATTACCACTATAAAGATCTTACATAAGGCAGAGATCTAATGACTTGAGGCTCACCTTGAATATCTAGTTTTTTAAATTTAATTAAATTCCCCCTTTAACAACCCTATTAGCCCTGCCTCCCAAGATGTTCAACATCATTTATACAAATCTGAATCTCCTCTTGCCACTTGTTCATATTGTTGATCATTACTGTTGAACTTTTTATCTACTGATAGAGCCTAAAATCAAAGGAACACACTATATTCTTAATATGATAACTTAAAAAATAGTCCAAGGGAGATAACCCAATTGAAAAAAAAAGAGCAAAATAAAAAAGTTTTTATTAAGTGGAAATATAAAAAAAATCATCTTAGAAATATTGCATCATAAAAACATTTGTGGTCATATTTGAGGTCAAATAGGAACAACATTTTTAAGGACATGAAAGGTTTCAGTCAAATGACCCTGTGTTTTCTGAGCAGAAGATTGAAATATAAAAAGTGTATGGAGAGATTACAGACAACAAGCTTCATAGCAAATATCAATAATTGTTGTTTGTAGATAAAAAACAAATTACGATGTGAAATACTTTTAACCAACTTCATGACAACAGCAGAAATTGTAATTCCTACTCTCACCTTTACCAACCAATTACATGCAGACCAACTAACTGATACAGATCATCTGTATAAATGTCAAAATATGTACTAAAGGGAGAAAATGTTATCCACAGAGTAACGATCTACAACTAGTGGATTCTATCTTCTTATTTAGTGGTTAGTTAACCAATACTTAGTAGTTCATTAACTAATGTAGATTCTAACTTCTTAGTTAGTAGTTAGTTAACTAGTGTAAATTCTACCTTCTTGGTTAGTAGTTAGTTAACTAGTGTAGATTCTACCTTCTTAGTTAGTAGTTAGTTAACTAGTGTAGATTCTACCTTCTTAGTTAGTAGTTAGTTAACTAGTGTTAATTCTACCTTCTTGGTTAGTAGTTAGTTAACTAGTGTAGATTCTACTTTCTTAGTTAGTAGTTAGTTAACTAGCGTAGATTCTACCTTCTTAGTTAGTAGTTAGTTAACTAGTGTATATTCTACCTTCTTAGTTAGTAGTTAGTTAACTAGTGTATATTCTACCTTCTTAGTTAGTAGTTAGTTAACTAGTGTAGATTCTACCTTCTTAGTTAGTAGTTAGTTAATTAGTGTAGATTCTACCTTCTTAGTAGTTAGTTAACTAGTGTAGATTCTATCTTCTTAGTTAGTTAACTAGTGTAGATTCTACCTTCTTAGTTAGTTAACTAGTGTAGATTCTACCTTCTTAGTTAGTTAACTAGTGTAGATTCTACCTTCTTAGTTAGTTAACTAGTGTAGATTCTACCTTCTTAGTTAGTTAACTAGTGTAGATTCTACCTTCTTAGTAGTTAGTTAACTAGTGTAGATTCTACCTTCTTAGTTAGTTAACTAGTGTAGATTCTACCTTCTTAGTTAGTTAACTAGTGTAGATTCTACCTTCTTAGTTAGTTGACTGCAATGTAATGAGTATTCATTGAACCTTGTAGTTTCCATATCTATGTTGTTGTCATTTCTGTGATATTATATAGTTACTTTTAAAATAAAGAGTAATCTTCCAATTTACAGCTTTGATTTAGAAAAAATGTAAAAATATTGAAAAGAATCTGTTGAATAGATTTTTAAGTCAAATACATGTATATCTGACAATAAAAAATGTCCGACGTGAAACTCCTTTTGTAACAATAGGTTTGACATTGTTCTACTGCAATCAATTTTGGATAAAATTCTAATAAATTTCCTTTAATGCAAGAATGAATTGTTTTCTTTTAATTAAGTGCAGACAGAACAGGACATAGTCATTACCATAACAAAACTTGTGTATGAAATAATAAAAGATCAGGTTCAAACCATGAGCTATAACAAATCAATACAACTATGACATCTTCTCTCAAGAAGTAATTAAATTTTTATAATTGTATCAGGTTTACAATTGATGGAATATAATACATTTGAAGAAGACTGTTCAAAGCTTGATCTTTTCAAGGAAATTTTAATAAGGGACGAAAATCACTGCATTAATTTGCATCAATTGAGGTTGTTTAAATGTTTCTGGGAAATATTAGAAAATTCTGAAAATTGAATTGGTTGTAGATATGGAAACAAAATGCTCTATATCACCTTGTTGCTTAACACCAAACAAGTAATTTTTCAGACTAAACTATCATGCTGGAATTGAGCATGTGCTCACCAATGAGTAAAGTTGTAATTTAATAAGATATCTTCACATCAATATATTTGTTATCAGTGGTATCATTACCTATAATGTTACAGTACATAACAATACATATGACAAACCTGAAGATGGGGCATTCTGTAAATCCTGTATAAATCTGATGACTAAATCAAAATGATTGTTCTCCAATAGCACCAAAATGACTATACCAATAGGTAGTATTCTTGTCCCCTCACCATCTTCTTCAACTATTGAATGCATCAACTGTAAAGATGGACACGTTCTTAATAGATCCAGATACTCCTGTTTAGACAACGGGTATTTGTGTTTGGCATACTCCATTCCAGTGTGGACACGTCCTTGTTTTAGTATACAGATCACTGCTTGACGGTATAAGTGTAGCTTGCTGTAGATGTTTTGAGCTAACGCTTGACAGCTACACTTACAGGGAACCTGACACTTACAATGCTCACTGATTCTGTCTCCTATCTGGTGATTGAGTGACAACCTGTAATACATACATTGACTAATACACTATCTCTCTACATAATGGACACTGGCTTTTTGTCTTGATAGAAAATATTATCTGCTGTAACCAACAAAACAAAGCTGTACTGAGTCAGTGAGTAGCTGATGTTTAAAATTTATAAAGAAAAGAAACTCTCAGAAGCCTGTAATCGCTCACCTGGTTTTAAATTTGACTCGTACATTTTTTAGAAAAATTTCAGCTGATTCTTTTTTTTCAGCCATTTGAAATTTCTGCTAATAGTAGTAATAGTAATGGCAGCCATCTTGTATCAAAGATAATTTCACCTCAAGTTTCTGAGTAGAAGATTTTATCCTGATTTTTTTCTCAAAATATGCAAAATTGGTGGAAAGAAAAATTTCACAGAAAATATATGTTAAACTATTTATTGCCATGTAGTTGTTATTACAATTTAAGCTCATTTTGACTTATAATAAAGCAACAATAAACAATTAAAGAAATTTCTGAGTAACAGTTGCCATCTTGAATAGATGGTGGGGCTTGTCAGACACAATTTTAAAAGGGGACCACCCAAGCACCATGCCAGCCAAATTTAGTTTAATATGGTTCTGCTGTTTCAGAGGAGAAGATTTAAATGTGATCTTTTATCAAAATATGCCTAATTTGCATAATCGGAATAAATCAGTTGAACGAAATAGTTCACAAAAAAACCTGGAATATATGTTAAACCACTCATTGCCATGTATCTGCAGTTAAAATTTGAGCTCATTTTGTTTGATAATAAAGTACCAATGGACAATTGAAGAAATTTCTACTTTTCGTAACAGCAGCCATCTAGAATGGAGGGCGGTGCTGCTGGACACAATTTTGAAAGGGATCCACACAAGGACCATCCCTGCCAGGTTTGGTTTAATAGTTTCAGAGGAGAAGATTTAAATGTGAAAGCTTACGATGTATGGTGATGACCAGATGAGCTAAAAACATACACGTTTATTTATTGCATTTCAAAATACAATGCATCACATTTTCTGAGATAACATAAATAACATAAAACTGTTGTTTCCTTCTGATATAAGTATATTTTAGTCATTGCTAGTACAGAGACAAAGTGATAAAATTAGCTATCAAGGCCAACCCTAACAAACTCATATTTTGTCTTCCATTTTTCTTTTAACACCCTACATACCTGCTTGATAAGCTTAGCTCACTTCACATATAATGACTTGCTTTTTTTTAATTGTGAAAACACTTTAAAATTCAAACAATGAAATACAAAGATTTATACCTTTCTTGTGATATCCAATGAGCCAATAAATCTACTCTATTTTCGTGCAGGACACACTGAACACATTCTTCTGATAGTTTATGATTAGGTTTACTTCCTACAGCACTGACAGAAGCCATAACGGCATCACAGAAGGCAAGCAAAGGACTTCTGACATTTCCAAAGACAATTACATCTGTAAAATAAAGGAATCATGTATCAACACTTTACATTCAAGGATACATGGATCTGAAATACATCAGAAAATCAAAAATGTATAACAATTCTATTGTTGTTCTTGATCTCACAATCACTGTGATGTCTGACAATGATAAGTAAACCTTACAATGAGTGTAAGATCTGTAGCCTACAAATGATCTGAAACTCATATAAAATCAAAAGTTAATGAGCAAGACTTTTATTGCTGTTCTTGATCTCACAGTTACTGATGTCCGACAATGATAAGTATACAATATAACTCAAATGTGAGATGGTCTGTAGTCTACAGATGGTCTGTACTCTTAACTTCTACAATTAATATCTTAATTGTTAATTTTTAGAAATGGATGTCATGGGTATTGTGATAAAAACAAAAACAGGTAATAAATTCAAAAGAGTTGATTTCCAAGATTGATTATTTAAACAACAGTAGTGTCATTTTGAAATATTGTCCTATTTTATTCCATGCCATTCTTCAACGTAAGGGATTAAAGACTTTTAAAATTCTCACAATTCACTTTAAAATTCTTTTTAAATCAATGAGTATTAGTGATATGATATACAAAGTAAAAAAAATCATCCTTTTGGCAAACTATACTGACCATCATTAGAAATGCATCACTTTCTTTTTTAAATATTAATTTTAATGAGTAATTTGACAACATATATAAATACGTCAAACAATAACAACAATAAACACTCTAACAGATGATAACAAGTTTGAAACACAGTTTCTTTTTTGGGACGTCACTTTATGGTTGAAACACAGATACCCTCGATTTCAAAATTCAGTACTTTGTATGTCCACCTCTTGCGGTGATACAGGCAACACAACGGCGACGCATTGAAAGAATAATGTTTTGAATAACTCTCTGGGGCATATTGTTCCACTCCTCTAATAATGCCTGACGTAAGGTGGCCCCAGTAGTCGGCTTGACGGGACGGTTATCTACACGTCTTCCTAATGCATCCCAAACATGCTCTATTGGTGCCATATCCGGTGATAGTAATGGCCAGTGCATACAGTTGACATTCTGTGCTTGCAAAAAGTTCATTGAGACCCTTGCTGTGTGTGGATGCGCGTTATCTTGCTGGGAGATCCTTAAATCTTGATGGGCTTGAAACATTGGAACAACATAAGGAGCCAGGATTTCATCTCTATAGCGTTGTCCGGTAAGAGATCGGTCACAGAAGTGAAGTGGAGACTTGTAACGGAATGATACAGCTGCCCAAATCATAACATTTGCGCCACCCCATCGGTCTACCTCATTAATGCAGCAAGCGGAAAGTCTTTCCTTTTGACGTCTCCAAACCCTTATTCGACCGTCTGCATTCGAAATACAGAAACGGGATTCGTCCGAAAACAACACTTCCTGCCATCTTTGCCTTGTCCATTGCAAATGGGTTCTAGCCCATGCTAAATGTTGTTGGCGATATCGCGGTGTAAGCAGTGGTCCTCTGAATGGTCGTCTTGCCCATAGGCCATTTTCACGCAGTCTGCGACGCACTGTTGCTGAGCTGATCCAGGGATTGTGTCTTCCTGGAGTTTCCCTAGCAGTTGATGCAGCTGTTTTGAACCGGTTGCATAAATGTTGTAGCCGGATATGACGATCTTGATGGTCGGTTGTTACTCTTGGTTGTCCTGGCCGAGGACAATCAGACACATTGTTCGTGGTTTGAAACCTCTCTCTGAGGCGTACAACAGTACTTTGATGGCAATTGAATAGTCAAGCAACTTCTCTGGTTGATATGCCTGCTCTCAACATACCCAAAGCTTGGCTGCGATCATTATTACTCAGACGTGGCATTTTTGAAACCCAATAAAAACTTTACCATAGCAAACAGTCCTGATATCTGATTATCCTTTTCACAGGTGGACACAGTTCTTTCAAAAAGCGGGTTTAAAAAATTCATATCGCCCGTTCACGCTTTGCACGTGCAAGAAATACTGTTTTTAAAATTCAATAGATATCTGTTTCAGGTGATAAGACACATCAGATAATTAACCTGTATTTTTTTAAGGAGGACATTATCAACAATTGCATTTAATCAAGCATTATTTTTTTTTTGAAATTTTAAGCAAAAAAAAAATATATTTTCTAGTGATGCGTTTCTAATGATGGTCAGTATATATCCCTCAGAATTATCTGACCACCTCATTACATTAAACTGTCAAAGGAGTTCTCACAAATTGAAACAGAATTCTGGTTGATGTTATTTTAGCATAAGATGTTAGGCAATCTAATGACAGTTTTTGGAAGATTTCTTATCATATTTTGCTGACAGCACAAAATCAAGAATATAAATTTAATTGACAACATAATGACATCTGTTAAGATATAGTGCTTATCTACCAGTAGAGATGAAGTTGCCATGATATAGCTGAAATATTGCTGAAAGTGGCATTAAACACCCAAAAAAAAAAAAATCACCAGTAGAGATGATTACAACTCATTAGTAGGCTAATTCAGAATTATGTAAGAGTATAAGTTCTTGTAATCAGTCATTGTATGATCAAGTTTTATTCTTTTTCCTTGATTACATTTTTAAGTAAAATGGATAATATCTCGTGTTCATTTACACCATATATTGTCTTGTAAATTACTGCTTAAATTAAGAATTGATCCCCCCCCCTTTTTTTTAAACAATAATCACCTTTAGATTCTTTATTCTCATAAACCAATGCATTACAATGGTACAGAGATAGATACAAACATTCAATATCAATATTTGCATGCACATGACAAGATGATGGATGTAACACAATAGAAACACAACAAAGAAGGAGAGAGAGGTGACTAACCAGGAGGACGTGTTTTTGAAAAAATAATTTTTTTTAAACAATAATCACCCGTTTGTATACATACCAATATTAGTTTCTTGATCTAACTTCCATACATGTATCAGAAGTATGTTATATCCTTAACATTTATATAAGAATGACACTATGTTCTTTTATCTCAATATTCTATCATATATAACTCACTCACAGATTTACAATATAATACATTGTGATATATTTGATCAATGACAATAATATATAAACAATTAACAATTCAAAATTACTTACATCATGAATTCAAGGTAACAACAAACTGTTTAAATATAGACTTAATCACTGAATCCAAATACAAAACAGTCTTTCATGTTCAGGTAAATAATAGATCCTATTTCACAGCACAAATCAATAGACTAGCTCCGGTAATTATATATACTTCCTTTATTAAAACAATCATGTAGCAAAGGACACGTTTAAATTTGTCCAGCATAGAAACCTGAGCAGCACTTACCCTGTCTCAAATAAACCTTTAAATCATTTTATAATTATGTATAATGGTCTTTCGCCTGTGCTAGCTTCCATTTAAATTTACTGTCCAAGAGGTAATTCAATTAAAAAAAAAAAGTCACTCCCACTAACAGTTCTAAGTTCAATAAATTTTTGATATGGTAAAATAAATCTTCAATTTTTAAGACGGATTTAAAAGGAAGTAACTTAAATCTAAGTATTGCTTACCGGTCAAATGTCTGCATTTACTACTGCTCAAATTGTCAAAACTTGATCAAACAATCAATATGTACCTTTTTTTCCCTTTGGATTTCTCTGACACTTTATTGATCTATTGAGGTGTCATATTTAAACAGTGCTCAACACAATAAAAACTATCAAATTTAACTACGATACAGTACTAAAATACATCAATCACAGGACAAAATATCATGTCTTACAGAATTTAGATCTTTTATTTATTACTGTAGAAAAGCTAATTTAAAACAAAAGTAATCTTGTAGATAACATCTATTTGCTATAAAACCTTAAGATGTTTTAATTCAAATTTTGAGAAATTAATTCGAAAAATAACATTTGCATGTTAATTTCACCTAGGCTATGAAGTGCTTTTTATACAGAAATTTGATATAATGTTTTCAAATATCCCATGGTATGGTGTAAAAAAAAGACTGTCTTCTTATAAAAATGAATATTCATAAGGTATTGGAGCTAATAAAGACAATCTTTACTATAAACATAACCTCTATTAAGATTGACAAATCTTTATTTACATATATGATCTATACTACACTACTGTCACTAGTGGGTGATTTGTCAAGAGTTTAGATTGACAAATCAAAGAAGTCAATGTCCTAATTCATGACCTTTTTATTGTTTATTAGCAACCAAGATAAAGCCATTTAAATCTAACCATTCAATACTGTGTTGCCTGTCCGAAGAAATATTTCCTAAATCCATTTATTCTTTGCAGTCTATTTAATCCATACCGGTAATATGCTAAAATATTGACAATGAAATTGATCTATTGAACAAGTTAAATTAAAATTTAAATATCCCCTCCCCCTTTTTCCTGTATATGCCCTTTGTTAATTTTGAAGAAAGAAAAAATAATACATTGACTAAGAGACAATAATAAATTTCTGCCTGAAGAAGAAATCCCTCCCACAGCTCATCATAAGATTATATTCCAAATTTAGTATAATTGAACCTATAGACCTAATGAACCATATTTATCAACTACACAATGTATATTTAAACCTACTATAAACTATTACATGTACTGTGGTACAATTACTTTAACACTGAGTCAATGAGACAGATCAATAACATAACAATACAGGTTTAATAAAAGTATTATACAATCCTATGGCTTTACATTATAATTATATGGTCAGAACAATCTTAGTATGATCTATTATCAGTAATCTGCACATTTTTTCTTTGATCTCTCACAGTGATATTGTCAATAAAACCGAACAGACTCTGATACTGAAAATTATCTGTCAGTGTGAAGTCAAACACATGATGTTACAGAAAAAAATCCAATAACAGTTGATTTGAAGGTCTAGACAGACATTATCACTAGTATTGGAGTTTGTCCTATTAGACTCACAGCGACAATAATGAAAATGTCTGTTTCCACCTTCAAAACTGCTATTATTCTACATTTATGGTCTTTATTTCTTGTACGTTGAACAGAAACACATTTAATCAGAGAGGACTTTTGTGGTTAATTGTGATCATATTGTATTTGGATTTACGGCTACCTATGCCATCCACTAAAAAGTATATGAGTTCAACAATTCAACTTCAAATGTTATGACAGAAAGTTTTTCAGGATGCTTCGAGTTCAACTCCAGTACATGACAAAATGTACTCAATATAATCTTATGGTATACAGTTTTTCTGCAAGCTTTGAGTTCAACTCCAGTACATGACAAAATATACTCAATATAATCTTATGAGATAAAGTTTTTCTGCAAGCTTTGAGTTCAACTCCAGTACATGACAAAATGCACTCAATATAATCTTATGAGATAAAGTTTTTCAGGAAGCTTTGAGTTCATCTCCAGTACATGACAAAATGTACTCAATATAATCTTATGAGAGAAAGTTTTTAGGAAGCTTTGAGTTCAACTCCAGTACATGACAAAATGTACTCAATATTATCTTATGGTATAAAAATTTTCTGCAAGCTTTGAGTTCAACTCCAGTACATGACAAAATATACTCAATATAATCTTATGGGATAAAGTTTTTAGGAAGCTTTGAGTTCAACTCCAGTACCTGACAAAATGTACTCAATATAATCTTATGAGATGAAGTTTTTCATGAAGCTTTGAGTTCAACTCCAGTACCTGACAAAATGTACTCAATATAATCTTATGAGATAAAGTTTTTCATGAAGCTTTGAGTTCATCTCCAGTACATGACAAAATGTACTCAATATATTCTTATGAGATAAAGTTTTTCTGCAAGCTTTGAGTTCATCTCCAGTACATGACAAAATGTACTCACTATAATCTAATGAGATAAAGTTTTTCAGGAAGCTTTGAGTTCATCTCCAGTACCTGACAAAATGTACTCAATATAATCTTATGAGATAAAGTTTTTCTGCAAGCTTTGAGTTCATCTCCAGTACATGACAAAATGTACTCAATATAATCTTATGAGAGAAAGTTTTTAGGAAGCTTTGAGTTCAACTCCAGTACATGACAAAATGTACTCAATATTATCTTATGGTATAAAGTTTTTCTGCAAGTTTTGAGTTCAACTCCAGTACATGACAAAATATACTCAATATAATCTTATGGGATAAAGTTTTTAGGAAGCTTTGAGTTCATCTCCAGTACATGACAAAATGTACTCAATATAATCTTATGAGATAAAGTTTTTCTGCAAGCTTTGAGTTCAACTCCAGTACATGACAAAATGTACTCAATATAATCTTATGGTATAAAGTTTTTCTGCAAGCTTTGAGTTCATCTCCAGTACATGACAAAATGTACTCACTATAATCTAATGAGATAAAGTTTTTCATGAAGCTTTGAGTTCATCTCCAGTACATGACAAAATGTACTCAATATATTCTTATGAGATAAAGTTTTTCTGCAAGCTTTGAGTTCATCTCCAGTACATGACAAAATGTACTCACTATAATCTAATGAGATAAAGTTTTTCAGGAAGCTTTGAGTTCATCTCCAGTACATGACAAAATGTACTCACTATAATCTAATGAGATAAAGTTTTTCAGGAAGCTTTGAGTTCATCTCCAGTACCTGACAAAATGTACTCAATATAATCTAATGAGATAAAGTTTTTCTGCAAGCTTTGAGTTCATCTCCAGTACATGACAAAATGTACTCACTATAATCTAATGAGATAAAGTTTTTCAGGAAGCTTTGAGTTCATCTCCAGTACCTGACAAAATGTACTCAATATAATCTTATGAGATAAAGTTTTTCTGCAAGCTTTGAGTTCATCTCCAGTACATGACAAAATGTACTCAATATAATCTTATGAGAGAAAGTTTTTAGGAAGCTTTGAGTTCAACTCCAGTACATGACAAAATGTACTCAATATTATCTTATGGTATAAAGTTTTTCTGCAAGCTTTGAGTTCAACTCCAGTACATGACAAAATATACTCAATATAATCTTATGGGATAAAGTTTTTAGGAAGCTTTGAGTTCATCTCCAGTACCTGACAAAATGTACTCAATATATTCTTATGATATAAAGTTTTTCTGCAAGCTTTGAGTTCATCTCCAGTACATGACAAAATGTACTCACTATAATCTAATGAGATAAAGTTTTTCAGGAAGCTTTGAGTTAATCTCCAGTACCTGACAAAATGTACTCAACATAATCTTATGAGATAAAGTTTTTAGAAAGCTTTGAGTTCAACTCCAGTACTGACAACATGCACTCAATATAATCTTACGAGATAAAAGTTTTTCAGGAACCTTTGAGTTCATCTCCAGCACATGACAAAATATACTCAACATAATCTTATGCGATCAATTTTTTGTGGAAGCTTTGGTGGTTATCTCTGGTCAATATGCGCTGTCACAAAAATCATGTTTGAATATGTCACACAATTCTAAACTTTTCTAAGATAGCAGAAGTTATTGGTTTAGCTTTAAAGTTACTCTGTTCTAAGGAAGTCTTGGTTTAGCTTTAAAGTTACTCTGTTCTAAGGAAGTCTTGGTTTAGCTTTAAAGTTACTCTGTTCTAAGGAAGTCTTGGTTTAGCTTTAAAGTTACTCTGTTCTAAGGAAGTCTTGGTTTAGCTTTAAAGTTACTCTGTTCTAAGGAAGTCTTGGTTTAGCTTTAAAGGTACTCTGTTCTAAGGAAGTCTTGGTTTAGCTTTAAAGTTACTCTGTTCTAAGGAAGTCTTGGTTTAGCTTTAAAGTTACTCTGTTCTAAGGAAGTCTTGGTTTAGCTTTAAAGTTACTCTGTTCTAAGGAAGTCTTGGTTTAGCTTTAAAGTTACTCTGTTCTAAGGAAGTCTATTGATGCACTACTTAACTGTAACATTTTCAAGAATAGCAGAAGTCCTAGATACTTCCAAATTTGCTAGAATAGCATTGCTAAGTTGCCCACCTCTAAACTTTGCTTGTGTAGTACTGCTATGTTACTCACATATAAACTTTGCTAGTGTAGCATTGCTATGTTACCCACATATAAACTTTGCTAGTCTAGCATTGCTATGTTACTCACATATAAACTTTGCTAGTGTAGCATTGCTATGTTACCCACATATAAACTTTGCTAGTGTAGCATTGCTATGTTACTCACCTCTAATCTTTGCTAGAATAGCATTGCTAAGTTGCCCACCTCTAAAATTTGCTTGTGTAGTACTGCTATGTTACTCACATATAAATTTTGCTAGTGTAGCATTGCTATGTTACCCACATATAAACTTTGCTAGTGTAGCATTGCTATGTTACTCACATATAAACTTTGCTAGTGTAGCATTGCTATGTTACCCACATATAAACTTTGCTAGTGTAGCATTGCTATGTTACTCACATATAAACTTTGCTAGTGTAGCATTGCTATGTTACTCACTTCTAATCTTTGCTAGAATAGCATTGCTAAGTTGCCCACCTCTAAATTTTGCTTGTGTAGTACTGCTATGTTACCCACATATAAACGTTGCTAGTGTAGCATTGCTATGTTACCCACATATAAACTTTGCTAGTGTAGTACTGCTATGCTACTCACATATAAACTTTGCTAGTGTAGCATTGCTATGTTACTCACATATAAACTTTGCTAGTGTAGCATTGCTATGTTACTCACCTCTAATCTTTGCTAGAATAGCATTGCTAAGTTGCCCACCTCTAAATTTTGCTTGTGTAGTACTGCTATGTTACTCATATATAAACTTTGCTAGTGTAGCATTGCTATGTTACCCACATATAAACTTTGCTAGTGTAGTACTGCTATGTTACTCACATATAAACTTTGCTAGTGTAGCATTGCTATGTTACTCACATATAAACTTTGCTAGTGTAGCATTGCTATGTTACTCACATATAAACTTTGCTAGAGTAGCATTGCTATGTTACTCACATATAAACTTTGCTAGTGTAGCATTGCTATGTTACCCGCATATAAACTTTGCTAGTGTAGCATTGCTATGTTACTCAAATATAAACTTTGCTAGTGTAGCATTGCTATGTTACTCACATATAAACTTTGCTAGTGTAGCATTGCTATGTTACTCACATATAAACTTTGCTAGTGTAGCATTGCTATGTTGCCCACCTCTAAATTTTGCTTGTGTAGTACTGCTATGTTACTCACATATAAATTTTGCTAGTGTAGCATTGCTATGTTACCCACATATAAACTTTGCTGGTGTAGCATTGCTATGTTACTCACATATAAACTTTGCTAGTGTAGCATTGCTATGTTACCCACATATAAACTTTGCTAGTGTAGCATTGCTATGTTACTCACATATAAACTTTGCTAGTGTAGCATTGCTATGTTACTCACATATAAACTTTGCTAGTGTAGCATTGCTATGTTACTCACCTCTAATCTTTTCTAGAATAACATTGCTAAGTTGCCCACCTCTAAATTTTGCTTGTGTAGTACTGCTATGTTACCCACATATAAACGTTGCTAGTGTAGCATTGCTATGTTACCCACATATAAACTTTGCTAGTGTAGTACTGCTATGTTACTCACATATAAACTTTGCTAGTGTAGCATTGCTATGTTACTCACATATAAACTTTGCTAGTGTAGCATTGCTATGTTACTCACCTCTAATCTTTGCTAGAATAGCATTGCTAAGTTGCCCACCTCTAAATTTTGCTTGTGTAGTACTGCTATGTTACTCATATATAAACTTTGCTAGTGTAGCATTGCTATGTTACCCACATATAAACTTTGCTAGTGTAGTACTGCTATGTTACTCACATATAAACTTTGCTAGTGTAGCATTGCTATGTTACTCACATATAAACTTTGCTAATGTAGCATTGCTATGTTACTCACATATAACTTTGCTAGAGTAGCATTGCTATGTTACTCACATATAAACTTTGCTAGTGTAACATTGCTATGTTACTCACATATAAACTTTGCTAGTGTAGCATTGCTATGTTACTCACCTCTAATCTTTGCTAGAATAGCATTGCTAAGTTGCCCACCTCTAAATTTTGTTAGTGTAGTACTGCTATGTTACTCACCTCTAAACTTTCTTAGTGTAGCATTGCTATGTTACTAACCTCTAAACTTTAATGGTGTAGTACTGCTATGTTACTAACCTCTAAACTTTAATGGTGTAGTACTGCTATGTTACTAACCTCTAAACTTTAATGGTGTAGCATTGCTATGGTACTAACCTCTAAACTTTAATGGTGTAGTACTGCTATGTTACTAACCTCTAAACTTTAATGGTGTAGTATTGCTATGTTACTCACCTCTAAACTTTAATGGTGTAGCATTGCTAGGTTACTAACCTCTAAACTTTAATGGTGTAGTATTGCTATGTTACTCACCTCTAAACTTTAATGGTGTAGCATTGCTATGTTACTAACCTCTAAACTTTAATGGTGTAGTACTGCTATGTTACTCACCTCTAAACTTTCTTAGTGTAGCATTGCTATGTTACTAACCTCTAAACTTTAATGGTGTAGCATTGCTATGTTACTAACCTCTAAACTTTAATGGTGTAGTACTGCTATGTTACTAACCTCTAAACTTTAATTGTGTAGCATTGCTGTTACTCACCTCTAAAATTTAATGGTGTAGCATTGCTATGTTACTCACCTCTAAACTTTAATGGTATAGCATTGCTATGTTACTCACCTCTAAACTTTAATGGTGTAGCATTGCTATGTTACTAACCTCTAAACTTTAATGATGTAGCATTGCTATGTTACTAACCTCTAAACTTTAATGGTGTAGCATTGCTATGTTACTCACCTCTAAACTTTAATGGTGTAGCATTGCTATGTTACTAACCTCTAAACTTTAATGATGTAGCATTGCTATGTTACTAACCTCTAAACTTTAATGGTGTAGCATTGCTATGTTACTCACCTCTAAACTTTAATGGTGTAGCATTGCTATGTTACTCACCTCTAAACTTTAATGGTGTAGTACTGCTATGTTACTAACCTCTAAACTTTGCTAGTGTAGCATTGCTGTTACTCACCTCTAAACTTTAATGGTGTAGCATTGCTATGTTACTCACCTCTAAACTTTAAAGGTGTAGCATTGCTGTTACTCACTTCTAAGCTTTAATGGTGTAGCATTGCTGTTATTAACCTCTAAACTTTAATGATGTAGCATTGCTATGTTACTAACCTCTAAACTTTAATGGTGTAGCATTGCTATGTTACTAACCTCTAAACTTTAATGGTGTAGCATTGCTATGTTACTAACCTCTAAACTTTGCTAGTGTAGCATTGCTATGTTACTCACCTCTAAACTTTAATGGTGTAGCATTGCTATGTTACTCACATATAAACTTTAATGGTGTAGCATTGCTATGTTACTCACCTCTAAACTTTGTTAGTGTAGCATTGCTATGTTACTCACCTCTCAACTTTAATGGTGTAGCATTGCTATGTTACTAACCTCTAAACTTTAATGGTGTAGCATTGCTATGTTACTAACCTCTAAACTTTAATTGTGTAGCATTGCTGTTATTAACCTCTAAACTTTAATGGTGTAGCATTGCTATGTTACTCACCTCTAAACTTTAATGGTGTAGCATTGCTGTTATTCACTTCTAAACTTTAATGGTGTAGCATTGCTGTTATTAACCTCTAAACTTTAATGGGGTAGCATTGCTATGTTACTTACCTCTAAACTTTAATGGTGTAGCATTGCTATGTTACTAACCTCTAAACTTTAATGGTGTAGCATTGCTATGTTACTCACCTCTAAATTTTAATGGTGTAGTACTGCTATGTTACTAACCTCTAAACTTTAATGGTGTAGCATTGCTATGGTACTAACCTCTAAACTTTAATGGTGTAGTACTGCTATGTTACTAACCTCTAAACTTTAATGGTGTAGCATTGCTATGTTACTCACCTCTAAACTTTAATGGTGTAGCATTGCTGTTACTCACCTCTATACTTTAATGGTGTAGCATTGCTATGTTACTCACCTCTAAACTTTAATGGTGTAGCATTGCTATGTTACTCACCTCTAAACTTTGTTAGTGTAGCATTGCTATGTTACTAACCTCTAAACTTTAATGGTGTAGTACTGCTATGTTACTAACCTCTAAACTTTAATGGTGTAGCATTGCTATGTTACTCACCTGTAAACTTTAATGGTGTAGCATTGCTATGTTACTAACCTCTAAACTTTAATGGTGTAGTACTGCTATGTTACTAACCTCTAAACGTTAATGGTGTAGCATTGCTATGTTACTCACCTCTAAACTTTAATGGTGTAGTACTGCCATGTTACTAACCTCTAAACTTTAATGGTGTAGCATTGCTATGTTACTAACCTCTAAACTTTAATGGTGTAGCATTGCTATGGTACTAACCTCTAAACTTTAATGGTGTAGTACTGCTATGTTACTAACCTCTAAACTTTAATGGTGTAGCATTGCTATGTTACTCACCTCTAAACTTTAATGGTGTAGCATTGCTGTTACTCACCTCTATACTTTAATGGTGTAGCATTGCTATGTTACTCACCTCTAAACTTTAATGGTGTAGCATTGCTATGTTACTCACCTCTAAACTTTGTTAGTGTAGCATTGCTATGTTACTAACCTCTAAACTTTAATGGTGTAGTACTGCTATGTTACTAACCTCTAAACTTTAATGGTGTAGCATTGCTATGTTACTCACCTGTAAACGTTAATGGTGTAGCATTGCTATGTTACTAACCTCTAAACTTTAATGGTGTAGTACTGCTATGTTACTAACCTCTAAACTTTAATGGTGTAGCATTGCTGTTACTCACCTCTAAACTTTAATGGTGTAGCATTGCTATGTTACTCACCTCTAAACTTTGCTAGTGTAGCATTGCTGTTACTCACCTCTAAACTTTAATGGTGTAGCATTGCTATGTTACTCACCTCTAAACTTTAATGGTGTAGCATTGCTATGTTACTCACCTCTAAACTTTAATGGTGTAGCATTGCTGTTACTCACCTCTAAACTTTAATGGTGTAGCATTGCTATGTTACTCACCTCTAAACTTTGCTAGTGTAGCATTGCTGTTACTCACCTCTAAACTTTAATGGTGTAGCATTGCTATGTTACTCACCTCTAAACTTTAATGGTGTAGCATTGCTGTTACTCACCTCTAAACTTTAATGGTGTAGCATTGCTATGTTACTAACCTCTAAACTTTAATGGTGTAGCATTGCTATGTTACTAACCTCTAAACTTTAATGGTGTAGCATTGCTATGTTACTAACCTCTAAACTTTAATGGTGTAGTACTGCTATGTTACTAACCTCTAAACTTTAATGGTGTAGTACTGCTATGTTACTAACCTCTAAACTTTAATGGTGTAGTATTGCTATGTTACTCACCTCTAAACTTTAATGGTGTAGTACTGCTATGTTACTCACCTCTAAACTTTAATGGTGTAGCATTGCTATGTTACTAAACTCTAAACTTTAATGGTGTAGTACTGCTATGTTACTAACCTCTAAACTTTAATGGTGTAGTATTGCTATGTTACTAACCTCTAAACTTTAATGGTGTAGTACTGCTATGTTACTCACCTCTAAACTTTCTTAGTGTAGCATTGCTATGTTACTAACCTCTAAACTTTAATGGTGTAGCATTGCTATGTTACTCACCTCTAAACTTTAATGGTGTAGCATTGCTATGTTACTCACCTCTAAACTTTAATGGTGTAGCATTGCTATGTTACTAACCTCTAAACTTTAATGGTGTAGCATTGCTATGTTACTCACCTCTAAACTTTAATGGTGTAGTACTGCTATGTTACTAACCTCTAAACTTTAATGGTGTAGCATTGCTATGTTACTAACCTCTAAACTTTAATGGTGTAGCATTTCTATGTTACTAAACTCTAAACTTTAATGGTGTAGTATTGCTATGTTACTCACCTCTAAACTTTAATGGTGTAGCATTGCTATGTTACTAACCTCTAAACTTTAATGGTGTAGCATTGCTATGTTACTCACCTCTAAACTTTAATTAATGGTGTAGTACTGCTATGTTACTAACCTCTAAACTTTAATGGTGTAGCATTGCTATGTTACTAACCTCTAAACTTTAATGGTGTAGCATTGCTATGTTACTAACCTCTAAACTTTAATGGTGTAGCATTGCTATGTTACTAACCTCTAAACTTTAATGGTGTAGTACTGCTATGTTACTAACCTCTAAACTTTAATGGTGTAGCATTGCTATGTTACTCACCTCTAAACTTTAATGGTGTAGCATTGCTATGTTACTCACCTCTAAACTTTAATGGTGTAGCATTGCTATGTTACTCACCTCTAAACTTTGCTAGTGTAGCATTGCTGTTACTCACCTCTAAACTTTAATGGTGTAGCATTGCTGTTACTCACCTCTAAACTTTGTTAGTGTAGCATTGCTGTTACTCACCTCTAAACTTTGTTAGTGTAGCATTGCTATGTTACTCACCTCTAAACTTTAATGGTGTAACATTGCTATGTTACTCACCTCTAAACTTTAATGGTGTAGCATTGCTATGTTACTCACCTCTAAACTTTGCTAGTGTAGCATTGCTGTTACTCACCTCTAAACTTTAATGGTGTAGCATTGCTATGTTACTCACCTCTAAACCTTAATGGTGTAGCATTGCTATGTTACTTACCTCTAAACTTTGATGGTGTAGTATTGGTATTTTACTCACTTCTAAACTTTGCTAGTGTAGCATTGCTATGTTACTCACCTCTAAATTTTGCTAGTGTAGCAGAAGTCCTTAGTATTCCTTTTGGACTATTAGCAGCATGGATAGCAGCATCTTCATACATCCCATCCTCAAATAATTCATTAAATTTCTCAATGTATTCCAACATCATCTCAGCTTCCTTCTCCTTACTGGGGTCATCATCTTCAAATGATGTAGTCGCTAGTGTTTGGGGAGCTGATGGTGATCCGTCTCTCTGTGGCTGGCCCTCACCAGGAGATAATTCTAAAATAATAGCCAATCATATTTTTGTTCATTTCTGAAGGAGAGACATATGTTTTAAACTTAACATAAAAGTCTATTTAGGTTTCTTTAATATCTTTTATTTCTATATAAAATTATTTCAGTTCTAATATTATTTGATATGATAGATAGAAAAATCTACTAAGGAAATCTGGAATGCTAATGGTAACAAAATAGTAAGGTTGAAAAAAAGAAAAGAAACATAGCAATGAAATAACCACCCTGTTTCTTATAAATTAAACCCCATATTATAGTATGTTGATATGTTAATAACATTGTGGCAAGCCCTTCTAAATTAGAAAAGAAGTTGTATATATTATTATAAATAATACTGGAAAATCTTTTTGATATCATTAATGTGGTGAAATCAATGCTGGGAAGAGACCATCAAATATAATATAACACTTGTTTTACTAGTCATTTGATTGGTTGATACAAATTGTCTATAGACATTTAACAATATCTTTGCAGTTGTATAAATTTCAATCAGAGTTAGACATCTAGCTGTCAGAATGCCTATTTGATATATAATAGCCTTCAATTGCAGAATGATAACTATTTTCATTCTGCAATAATCATATAAACAAGTGTGGACACATATATGTCTACTCTGCCCAGCTGAAAATCATTTGTGTGAAATTTTTTGGGGGTCATCAAGTCAAAGTACCATGAAACTGAAATAATTATGGTGACATGGATTAATACAGACATGTACCCTTCAGCATCAGTATGTGGATCATGTATGGTAAATCTGGGTTGTATGGCAATGGAATTTTTTTTTGTCCTAATCACAAAAATTTGTAGTAAATTCAAGAAAGTCGATAGACCATGAAAATGAGGTTAAGGTCATATGACACATACCTGTCGGACATTATATATCCTCCTTGATTAACAAGATGAACTGTGAGCTAATGCTCACTTATGATACCCCCGCTCTTCGGCAAACAAGAAGTAGGAATCTGATGGGTTCAAAAACGCTTCCCACGATATGGGGTACCTATATGAAGCTTGTGACCAAATATCAGATCTCTGCCATCAATGGTTGCTGAGAAAAATGTGACAAAAAATGTGCATATATGTTCAATGTGTATAAAAACCAACTAAGTCGGCAAACAGGAAGTAGGAATCTGACGGGTCCAAAAACGCTTCCCACGATATGGGGTACATATATGAAGCTTGTGACCAAATATCAGATTTCTGTTATTAATAGTTGCTTAGGAAAATGCGACGAAAAATGTGCTTATACAAATGTATGTTTAATGTGTATAAAAATCAACAAAATTGGCAAACATATCAGATTTCTGCCATCAACAGTTACTGAGAAAAGTGCGACGAAAAATATCTTGGACGGACGGACAGACGGACAGAGGTAAAACAGTATATATACCCCCCCTCCCCCTTTGGGGAGCGGGGGTATAATAAGTGGACCAAATATTGTGAAGCTAGGGTGTATGGCAATTGAGAAATATTCTAATCACAAAAACGTGATGTAAACTTAACAAAGTCTGTTGACAATGAAAAGAATGTCATGGTCAGGTGACACATGCCTATTTATAATTTCATTATTGTCATGGTCAATGCACGGTCATCATTAATGCTGCTGTCACTGACAAAGCAATACTATATTTCGCCTTCAGCGACTTTTGTCACAGGCAAGAGAGAATTTTTTTTGTGTGTGCGAGTTAAAAACGTCTGAAAAAATAACAGTAACATATGAAATCATGCAATAACAAACATGTCATTCAACAACATTTACAAAGGGAAATAACTCATGTTAGGTATCTTGATTGCAAAGGGAAGTAAATCTTGTATACTGAAGGGCATAAAACTTTAACTGAAAAAAATTGTTAGAAATGCATATGGTTAGTAAAAACAGAGTGAAATTGAAAGGAAAGGGTCGAATGGAAGAAACAGTTAAACTTGTGATGTAATCACATTATACGTTTGGTCACCACTTAAAAGATGGCATGTATTCCATATGGCTGTTCACATGATATGCACAAAATTTTTAGTTGTTTTTTTTTCATTTTTAGTTTTTTTTTTTAACAAAACAGTAATTAAGCCAGTCTGATAGAAGTAATTTGCAATTATTGCAATAAAACATAAGAGACTGTTCAGAAAAGGACGGACACTGATGAACCAGTCCTGGAAAACCTTATCAATAATTGTCAAATTCAGCAATTAATTGTCATATTCAACAAACATATGTTATATTCAAACTTCTACTATTACTATTACTAAGTAAATGGCAACATTTCTATTTTAATATAAAAAAAAGGTGATGAAATACTATACAATTATAGTCTTTTGTTGAGGTCAATACAAGTTTTCATGGACCTTGAAAACGATATTCACCGAAGCCTTTAGGCTGAGGTGAATATTGATTTCTAAGGTCCATAAAAACTTGTATTGACTGATACAAAAGACTGTAATTGTTTTATTACATTAAATGAAAACGAAAGTGAAACCAGGTCAATACGAGTTTTAATCAAACAATATCAAATTTTACGGAATGTCAGGTGACAGCATGATAGCCAATAAAATTGTTTAAATAAAATCATAATGTAATAATATAATTTATAGGATATTAACATTTCATTAATATTTCATTAATGAAATAATTAACATTGCTATACCATCACAGTGGATGTTTTCTATTCAATTGTAAAGACATCAGCTAAACTTTGTTCATCGCAAATTGAAAATACATTAAATTTTGCATGAATAAAATTTATTCTTGTTAGGTAACCATGTACAACTGACAGGAACAAGTTATTAACTCATTGTAGTGATACACATATGTGTGAGTTAACAAGTTTATGACTCATGTGCTCACTAACAAGTTATTAATTCATTGTAGTGATACACATATGTGTGAGTTAACAAGTTTACCATGACTCATGTGCTCACTAACAAGTTATTAACTCATTGTAGTGATACACATACGTGTGAGTTAACAAATTTACCATGACTCATGTGCTCACTAACAAGTTATTAACTCATTGTAGTGACACACACATGTGTGAGTTAACAAGTTTATGACTCATGTGCTCACTAACCAGTTATTAACTCATTGTAGTGATACACATATGTGTGAGTTAACAAATTTACCATGACTCATGTGCTCACTAACAAGTTATTAACTCATTGTAGTGATACACATATGTGTGAGTTAACAAGTTTATGACTCATGTGCTCACTAACAAGTTATTAATTCATTGTAGTGATACACATATGTGTGAGTTAACAAGTTTACCATGACTCATGTGCTCACTAACAAGTTATTAACTCATTGTAGTGATACACATACGTGTGAGTTAACAAATTTACCATGACTCATGTGCTCACTAACAAGTTATTAACTCATTGTAGTGACACACACATGTGTGAGTTAACAAGTTTATGACTCATGTGCTCACTAACAAGTTATTAACTCATTGTAGTGATACACATATGTGTGAGTTAACAAGTTTACCATGACTCATGTGCTCACTAACAAGTTATTAACTCATTGTAGTGACACACACATGTGTGAGTTAACAAGTTTACCATGACTCATGTGCTCACTAATAAGTTATTAACTCATTGTAGTGACACACACATGTGTGAGTTAACAAGTTTACCCTGACTCATGTG
Organism: Bathymodiolus brooksi; assembly: GCA_963680875.1. NCBI lineage: Eukaryota > Metazoa > Mollusca > Bivalvia > Mytilida > Modiolidae > Bathymodiolus > Bathymodiolus brooksi. The sequence goes on from OY804576.1 coordinate 15,004,572, forward strand.
CTAACTAACAAGTTATTAACTCATTGTAGTGACACACACATGTGTGAGTTAACAAGTTTGCCATGACTCATGTGCTCATGATCACTAACAAGTAATTAACTCATTGTAGTGACACACACATGTGTGAGTTAACAAGCTTACCATGACTCATGTGCTCACTAACAAGTTATTAACTCATTGTAGTGACACACACATGTGTGAGTTAACAAGTTTGCCATGACTCATGTGCTCATGATCACTAACAAGTAATTAACTCATTGTAGTGACACACACATGTGTGAGTTAACAAGCTTACCATGACTCATGTGCTCACTAACAAGTTATTAACTCATTGTAGTGACACACACATGTGTGAGTTAACAAGTTTGCCATGACTCATGTGCTCATGATCACTAACAAGTTATTAACTCATTGTAGTGACACACACATGTGTGAGTTAACAAGTTTACCATGACTCATGTGCTCACTAACAAGTTATTAACTCATTTAAAGACACACACACATATGTGAGTTAACAAGTTTACCATGACTCATGTGTTCACTAACAAGTTATTAACTCATTGAAGTGATACACATATGTGTGAGTTAACAAGCTTGCCATGATTCATGTGCTGACTAACAAGTTATTAACTCATTGTAGTGACACACACGTGTGAGTTAACAAGTTTGCCATGACTCATGTGCTCTTGATCACTAACAAGTTATTAACTCATTGTAGTGACACACACACATGTGTGAGTTAACAAGTTTACCATGACTCATGTGCTCACTAACAAGTTATTAACTCATTGTAGTGACACACACATGTGTGAGTTAACAAGTTTACCATGACTCATGTGCTCACTAACAAGTTATTAACTCATTGTAAAGACACACACATATGTGAGTTAACAAGTTTACCCTGACTCATGTGCTCACTAACAAGTTATTAACTCATTGTAGTGACACACACATGTGTGAGTTAACAAGTTTACCCTGACTCATGTGCTCACTAACAAGTTATTAACTCATTGTAGTGACACACACATATGTGAGTTAACAAGTTTGCCATGACTCATGTGCTCATGATCACTAACAAGTTATTAACTCATTGTAGTGACACACACATGTGTGAGTTAACAAGTTTACCATGATTCATGTGCTCACTAACAAGTTATTAACTCATTGTAGTGACACACACATGTGTGAGTTAACCAGTTTGCCATGACTCATGTGCTCATGATCACTAACAAGTTATTAACTCATTGTAGTGACACACACATGTGTGAGTTAACAAGTTTACCATGACTCATGTGCTCACTAACAAGTTATTAACTCATTGTAAAGACACACACACATATGTGAGTTAACAAGTTTACCATGACTCATGTGCTCACTAACAATTTATTAACTCATTGAAGTGATACACATATGTGTGAGTTAACAAGCTTGCCATGATTCATGTGCTGACTAACAAGTTATTAACTCATTGTAGTGACACACACGTGTGAGTTAACAAGTTTGCCATGACTCATGTGCTCTTGATCACTAACAAGTTATTAACTCATTGTAGTGACACACACATGTGTGAGTTAACAAGTTTATGACTCATGTGCTCACTAACAAGTTATTAACTCATTGTAGTGACACACACATGTGTGAGTTAACAAGCTTACCATGACTCATGTGCTCTTGATCACTAACAAGCTATTAACTCATTGTAGTGACACACACACATGTGTGAGTTAACAAGTTTACCATGACTCATGTGCTCACTAACAAGTTATTAACTCATTGTAGTGACACACACATGTGTGAGTTAACAAGTTTACCCTGACTCATGTGCTCACTAACAAGTTATTAACTCATTGAAGTGATGCACATATGTGTGAGTTAACAAGCTTGCCATGATTCATGTGCTGACTAACAAGTTATTAACTCATTGTAGTGACACACACGTGTGAGTTAACAAGTTTACCCTGACTCATGTGCTCACTAACCAGTTATTAACTCATTGTAGTGACACACACATGTGTGAGTTAACAAGTTTACCCTGACTCATGTGCTCACTAACAAGTTATCAACTCATTGTAGTGACACACACATATGTGAGTTAACAAGTTTGCCATGACTCATGTGCTCATGATCACTAACAAGTTATTAACTCATTGTAGTGACACACACATGTGTGAGTTAACAAGTTTACCATGACTCATGTGCTCACTTACAAGTTATTAACTCATTGTAGTGACACACACATGTGTGAGTTAACAAGTTTACCATGACTCATGTGCTCATGATCACTAACAAGTTATTAACTCATTGTAGTGACACACACATGTGTGAGTTAACAAGTTTACCATGACTCATGTGCTCACTAACAAGTTATTAACTCATTGTAGTGACACACACATGTGTGAGTTAACAAGTTTACCATGACTCATGTGCTCACTAACAAGTTATTAACTCATTGAAGTGATACACATATGTGTGAGTTAACAAGCTTGCCATGACTCATGTGCTGACTAACAAGTTATTAACTCATTGTAGTGACACACACCTGTGAGTTAACAAGTTTGCCATGACTCATGTGCTCTTGATCACTAACAAGTTATTAACTCATTGTAGTGACACACACATGTGTGAGTTAACAAGTTTATGACTCATGTGCTCACTAACAAGTTATTAACTCATTGTAGTGATACACATATGTGTGAGTTAACAAGTTTACCATGACTCATGTGCTCACTAACAAGTTATTAACTCATTGTAGTGATACACATATGTGTGAGTTAACAAGTTTACCCTGACTCATGTGCTCACTAACAAGTTATCAACTCATTGTAGTGACACACACATATGTGAGTTAACAAGTTTGCCATGACTCATGTGCTCATGATCACTAACAAGTTATTAACTCATTGTAGTGACACACACATGTGTGAGTTAACAAGTTTACCCTGACTCATGTGCTCACTAACAAGTTATCAACTCATTGTAGTGACACACACATATGTGAGTTAACAAGTTTGCCATGACTCATGTGCTCATGATCACTAACAAGTTATTAACTCATTGTAGTGACACACACATGTGTGAGTTAACAAGTTTACCATGACTCATGTGCTCACTTACAAGTTATTAACTCATTGTAGTGACACACACATGTGTGAGTTAACAAGTTTACCATGACTCATGTGCTCATGATCACTAACAAGTTATTAACTCATTGTAGTGACACACACATGTGTGAGTTAACAAGTTTACCATGACTCATGTGCTCACTAACAAGTTATTAACTCATTGAAGTGATACACATATGTGTGAGTTAACAAGCTTGCCATGACTCATGTGCTGACTAACAAGTTATTAACTCATTGTAGTGACACACACCTGTGAGTTAACAAGTTTGCCATGACTCATGTGCTCTTGATCACTAACAAGTTATTAACTCATTGTAGTGACACACACATGTGTGAGTTAACAAGTTTATGACTCATGTGCTCACTAACAAGTTATTAACTCATTGTAGTGATACACATATGTGTGAGTTAACAAGTTTACCATGACTCATGTGCTCACTAACAAGTTATTAACTCATTGTAGTGATACACATATGTGTGAGTTAACAAGTTTACCCTGACTCATGTGCTCACTAACAAGTTATCAACTCATTGTAGTGACACACACATATGTGTGAGTTAACAAGTTTACCCTGACTCATGTGCTCACTAACAAGTTATTAACTCATTGTAGTGACACACACATGTGTGAGTTAACAAGTTTACCATGACTCATGTGCTCACTAACAAGTTATTAACTCATTGAAGTGATACACATATGTGTGAGTTAACAAGCTTGCCATGACTCATGTGCTGACTAACAAGTTATTAACTCATTGTAGTGACACACACCTGTGAGTTAACAAGTTTGCCATGACTCATGTGCTCTTGATCACTAACAAGTTATTAACTCATTGTAGTGACACACACATGTGTGAGTTAACAAGTTTATGACTCATGTGCTCACTAACAAGTTATTAACTCATTGTAGTGATACACATATGTGTGAGTTAACAAGTTTACCATGACTCATGTGCTCACTAACAAGTTATTAACTCATTGTAGTGATACACATATGTGTGAGTTAACAAGTTTACCCTGACTCATGTGCTCACTAACAAGTTATCAACTCATTGTAGTGACACACACATATGTGAGTTAACAAGTTTGCCATGACTCATGTGCTCATGATCACTAACAAGTTATTAACTCATTGTAGTGACACACACATGTGTGAGTTAACAAGTTTACCATGATTCATGTGCTCACTAACAAGTTATTAACTCATTGTAGTGACACACACATGTGTGAGTTAACAAGTTTGCCATGACTCATGTGCTCATGATCACTAACAAGTAATTAAATCATTGTAGTGACACACACATGTGTGAGTTAACAAGTTTACCATGACTCATGTGCTCACTTACAAGTTATTAACTCATTGTAGTGACACACACATGTGTGAGTTAACAAGTTTACCATGACTCATGTGCTCATGATCACTAACAAGTTATTAACTCATTGTAGTGACACACACATGTGTGAGTTAACAAGTTTACCATGACTCATGTGCTCACTAACAAGTTATTAACTCATTGTAGTGACACACACATGTGTGAGTTAACAAGTTTACCATGACTCATGTGCTCACTAACAAGTTATTAACTCATTGAAGTGATACACATATGTGTGAGTTAACAAGCTTGCCATGACTCATGTGCTGACTAACAAGTTATTAACTCATTGTAGTGACACACACCTGTGAGTTAACAAGTTTGCCATGACTCATGTGCTCTTGATCACTAACAAGTTATTAACTCATTGTAGTGACACACACATGTGTGAGTTAACAAGTTTATGACTCATGTGCTCACTAACAAGTTATTAACTCATTGTAGTGATACACATATGTGTGAGTTAACAAGTTTACCATGACTCATGTGCTCACTAACAAGTTATTAACTCATTGTAGTGATACACATATGTGTGAGTTAACAAGTTTACCATGACTCATGTGCTCACTAACAAGTTATTAACTCATTGTAGTGATACACATATGTGTGAGTTAACAAGTTTACCATGACTCATGTGCTCACTAACAAGTTATTAACTCATTGTAGTGACACACATGTGTGAGTTAACAAGTTTACCATGACTCATGTGCTCACTAACAAGTTATTAACTCATTGTAGTGACACACACATGTGTGAGTTTACAAGTTTTTCATGTGCTCACTAACTATGAAATATCACTCATTCATAATTTATGTAAAGGAGATAATAAATATTTATCATTTAAGTCTCAAAGGACAAAGGGAGACTATTTCTTATCTCATTTGCCTGACAGTGAAAGAAAATAATTGTGTGATGTTCAACTGGATGTTTTTGACAAATATTTACAATTTAAATTATTTTTGCCATTTCTCAGGACAAATTGTAAAACTTTCATAAGTGAGTTGGAAATTAGAATATTTGCATATTAAAGAAAACAATTGCTGAATTAGACAATACTACAATATTCTTAGTTTTTCACGACTGGTATGCTTTCCTGTGCAATATGACATTAGGTAGTTGTGAATTGTCAACATAAAATACCTTCATCAAATGAAAATTCATCAGTACCATTGTATTTATAACATAAGTTCATTCCTAAAATAAAATTACATTCATATTTCATAAAATGTAGACATTAATAGCTTAAAACTCAGCGAACACGAGGTTCACCTGAACCTGCCCAGATCACCTGGTGATAAGTTGTATTATTTTTCATATATTTGCTCTAATGTGTGTTATGGTGGGGGCATTTTAATTATTTTTTTACAATTCAATACACAACCGTTTAATGCTCATTCATGCATTATCGAAAAAAATTATATTTTTTTATTTTACCAATAAAACAATTCTATATCAAGCTATACCATGTACAAGAAACCATCTAGGATTATAAGTAACATAAAAAACAAAAGCTTTGTAAAATGTCTCACTATGTCCAACTGTGGGAGTCTTCTTAGACTTCTAATTAACATAAAAAGCAAACAAACTTTGAGGAGAGCCACCCACAAAACATGTCTACCAACTTTGCTTTTAAATGGCTCAGTGGTGTGAAAATCTAATTTAAAACGATGAATACAAAGTAATGACAGTAGCTTGCATGATCCTACTGAGACAATTAGGGAAGTAAAACCTTATTCAAATTGTACCATGGATTTTGACGAAAGGTTATAGACAAGCAGGCCTGGGTGGCAGTGTATATAAGGTTGCTTACTTCTGATCACAATCCTAAAACCACTGATGTAGGTTTGCACTCTGATACCCATTTCAAATATTGAGGTTTCCAGCAATCTAACCATGGCCAGGAGTTCACTATTGTCAGCTTGGTAGAACTGTCCAGGATTTACTCTCCCATTAAATTTGGTAGTCATAATATAGCTGATCAAATGCTCATTAACATCCACAACAATAACCCAAACCTTCATAGACAAGATAAAACCCCAAAGACAAGCTAAGACTCCATAGACAAGCTTAAAGATTAATATAATGAAGTTGAATTAACTATACGTGTCTTCTTATTTTCATGCTATCTGAGGCTACACCAATATAATTATTTCAGATTTTAAAAATCAAAATTACAATATATGATAAAAGTTGATTTTTACATACATTCATTACTATAAGCTATATGTATACCTTTTAAATATGAGGAGAAATAATCTTAGAAGAGACCAATAAGTTGAAAAATAGATTAACAAAAATCTAATTATATAATACTCTATTACTTAAATATAAATCAAATATGTTTGACCCATTATGTTTTGATAAACTTAACAAACGAAAATTAAAAAGTCAAAGAAGAGTGAATTGAAATGAAATATGTACATGTATGAATACATATATTGATAAACTAAATAAAAAATCAGCAAAATCAACAAGAATAAAATTGATGTCAAGGTCAGAAAACAGATGGTTGAATAAAAAGAGTGAAATTGATGTCAACACCATGTAAAAGATGGCTGGATGACAAGAGTCAAATTGATGTGAAGGTCGGGAAACAGATAGCTGGATGACAAGTCAAATTGATGTCAAGGTCAGGAAACAGATGACTGGTAATCAAGTCAAATTGATGTGGCTGGTTGACACAAGTAATATTGATGTCAAGATCAGGTAAGAGGTAACTGGTTGAAAAGAACAAATTTCATGTTGAAGTCAGGTACCAAGAGACTGGTTGACAAGAGTAAAATTGATATCAATGTCAGGAAATAGATGGCTAAATGTAAAGAGTAAAAATGATGATGTCAAGGTCAGGTAACAGATGGCTGGATGACAAGAGTCGAATTGAGGTCAAAGTCAGGTAACAGATGGCTGAATGACAAGAGTCAAATTGATGTCAAGGTCAGGAAACAGATGGCTGGATGACAAGAGTCAAATTGATGTCAAGGTCAGGTAACAGATGGGTGATTGGCAAGATGATAATTGTATTGACCAATACAGGAACACAAATATTGCAGTTTGGTTTGATTCTGAAAATATCCAGTCTTAAATGTTTTTTTGTAAAACATACTGGTTTGTAAACCCATGCAGAGTGGATAATCAACAATGGCTGAAGGAAAAAGGAGCAAATATTTCCTTCTCATGAACAAGTGATTAAAATCATAGTCATATATATCTTTCAGGCCGATCACTTACAATATTTCAAAATACAAAGATGTTTTCATCATTGTATTATTCAATACAAACACCTTTCCTTTACCATAACATGGATTCCAGACATTCAAAAGACCAGTAACTTTATCATAAGATAATTTCCAGAAAACCTGAAGCCGCAGTATGCAATATTAAGGTTTACATTAAACATGAAAGATTACAGAGAAACTTATCTGAGTTTGAAAATTTGATACAACAGTCAATGAAGCGTAAATATAAGGTCACAGACAGGTCACAAAGGTAATTGTGTTGACCAAGTATGACTGACCAATCACAGAAGGTAACTGACCACATCACAAATAATGACACAAATTTGACCAAACTGAACCATGAACATGAGGTCAATATAAGATGACATGTGTTCTGACTTACAAGAACAGTAATGGATGAATGTGTGGATCAGTTATGGTAGATTTATGATGTAGAGTTACAGAGAAACAGATCTAATCAAACACTTTAATAAGAAAGTAAACTAGAACCCATCATTTTGATAATTGATGACAAGATCTGAAATTTACAAATAAAATGCTGTTCAGATATGTTACTCCATTTTTTTTAGTTTGTATAAATTTTTTTAAGTACACACAACTTTTTTTACCCTTTTTTCGTTGCGAATAAGAGCAATTTAGTCAACTCATTCTCGTTAACTGAGTAATATTTAATTATACCTATGAACATGATCAGTGAACTGTGAATGAAGGGTACTGGGCAATAAACTGTTCACAGTTATAATCATTATTATACCGTACATATATTTTTACTATATAAAAGTAATAAGACAATTTGGATGTTTTACAGAAAATATGATGAAGAGGGAAACAACTAAGTGGACAACCTAAAAATATATAATGTAGAGGGAGACAATAGGTGTCGCCTGGTCTACAACCCCCGACAACCGGAAGTATATCGAAAATCCTTTTTTTTCCAGTCCAATTCCACAATTGTATTTTCTTAAACCATAAATTATTTTGTTGTCTTCTACAAAACATTCAAGTTTTACACATCTTAGAGTAGTTTCTGTATAATAAAACAGTTATTGCCTTCATATGAGGTGAATTTCAAGTTGTCAACCTTCGAGAGGTTGACAACTTTCGATGTTCACCTCATATGCAGGCAATAATTGAATATTGTTAACAGGTTATAGTATATAGTAATTACTAGTAATTAGACAGTTGTATATATTTTAACAACAAGGACAAGTGTACTTATGGGACATTCCCATAACTGCATGAACTTTATAAATATAAGTCATGCTTAACTGAACATTTAGCTCTCACAATGGTAAACATTTAGTCAGCCAAACTGTTAAAGATCTAAATTTGGAGTTAAGTGAGAAAGGTCAATGAATGTCAAGGTCAGAGAATATATACAATAATAAGTATTTCTATATATTTGAAATAAAAAAATAAGTCAGATAGAATTTAAAAGTGTTAGTGTATCTATAATTGTAATTGTATATTACATGGTATTAATATAAGATATATTTTTAACTTGTATTATATCATCTTAAGGATTAAAAGATACTCTCAGTGTAAACTTGTTCTTGTCATAATAAAGATGAAATACTGTTCACCTTACTCAATCATACAGGGGGTTAAACAGCACACAGGAAATTACAGAACTGAAAGAATCAGGACTATTAGAATTAATTCAAGAGCTGTTAATTGTCATTGAAATATACTAATTACTGATTATTGTTATCTAATTACCGCTTGTTAATAAAATTTTAATAAATTTGTAAGACTTCATTCAGCTCTGTGATGTAACTCATCTCTCTTTAATATTTACAGTTACACAATAAAGATTAAATTTTTCTTATTTTCATTTTTCTATTTAGGCAAGTAAAATGTTATCATAAATTATATCTGCATCTAAAAAAGTTATTAATTCTTCTCAAAATACCACATCTTCATCACAAACAACTCCTACTTCAGATTCTACGCTAAAATAATCCACTAGTTCAAATTCTACTTCACATCAAAATAAAAAAGAACAACACACGCCTAAAGCTCAAAACCGAAGTCTGAGACTTTGCTTAAACATGGAAGAGCATTTTCAAAGCACTGGTTTCAAAGCAACCCTGAAACCTAGAACAAATACTTGTAACAAATGATAAAGCTCCAATTTCTTCAGTAATAAATGTACTACTTTTACAATCTTACTGCATTAAAACGAATAATATAATGTATTACTAATACAATATTCTACCTTTTTCTTGTTTCTGTAAACCTCTAGCTTGAGCCAAGGCAAATATAACAGCATCTCCAACAGTCTGATGGGGAGGCTTCACTCTGTTATAGGCCTGTGCTGATTCTACAGCGATTTTCAACTTTGACCTTTTATAGCGATATATTTGTCCTTGTCTTAACAGGTCATCCCTTTCATTCACTTTATTATCTAATCTTTCCTTTAGCTCCACTTTGTGAGATTTAGGAACATAACGAGTTCTGAAGCTGATATTTAACTCTTTTAACTGTCTATCCAATTTATCCAGGTTTTTATACAGAAGGTTGAGATCTGTAGACTCCTCCAAGGTCAAACCTAGAATAGATTTGTCATTCATTAAAAAAAACCCATAAAATGCTAAATCAAGTCTAATAGAAATACTGTAGTCAGTGTAGATGATTCAAATAGAAATACTGTAGTCAGTGTAGATGATTCAATAGAAATACTGTAGTCAGTGTAGATGATTCAAATAGAAATACTGTAGTCAGTGTAGATGATTCAAATAGAAATACTGTAGTCAGTGTAGATGATTCAAATAGAAATACTGTAGTCAGTGTAGATGATTCAAATAGAAATACTGTAGTCAGTGTAGATGATTCAAATAGAAATACTGTAGTCAGTGTAGATGATTCAATAGAAATACTGTAGTCAGTGTAGATGATTCAATAGAAATACTGTAGTCAGTGTAGATGATTCAAATAGAAATAATGTAGTCAGTGTAGATGATTCAAATAGAAATACTGTAGTCAGTGTAGATGATTCAAATAGAAATACTGTAGTCAGTGTAGATGATTCAAATAGAAATACTGTAGTCAGTGTAGATGATTCAAATAGAAATACTGTAGTCAGTGTAGATGATTCAAATAGAAATACTGTAGTCAGTGTAGATGATTCAAATAGAAATACTGTAGTCAGTATAGATGATTCAAATAGAAATAATGTAGTCAGTGTAGATGATTCAAATAGAAATACTGTAGTCAGTGTAGATGATTCAAATAGAAATACTGTAGTCAGTGTAGATGATTCAAATAGAAATACTGTAGTCAGTATAGATGATTCAAATAGAAATAATGTAGTCAGTGTAGATGATTCAAATAGAAATACTGTAGTCAGTGTAGACGATTCAAATAGAAATACTGTAGTCAGTGTAGACGATTCAAATAGAAATACTGTAGTCAGTGTAGATGATTCAAATAGAAATACTGTAGTCAGTGTAGATGATTCAATAGAAATACTGTAGTCAGTGTAGATGATTCAATAGAAATACTGTAGTCAGTGTAGATGATTCAATAGAAATACTGTAGTCAGTGTAGATGATTCAAATAGAAATACTGTAGTCAGTGTAGATGATTCAAATAGAAATACTGTAGTCAGTGTAGATGATTCAATAGAAATACTGTAGTCAGTGTAGATGATTCAAATAGAAATACTGTAGTCAGTGTAGATGATTCAAATAGAAATACTGTAGTCAGTGTAGATGATTCAATAGAAATACTGTAGTCAGTGTAGATGATTCAATAGAAATACTGTAGTCAGTGTAGATGATTCAAATAGAAATACTGTAGTCAGTGTAAATGATTCAATAGAAATACTGTAGTCAGTGTAGATGATTCAAATAGAAATACTGTAGTCAGTGTAGATGATTCAATATAAATACTGTAGTCAGTGTAGATGATTCAAATAGAAATACTGTAGTCAGTGTAGATGATTCAAATAGAAATACTGTAGTCAGTGTAGATGATTCAAATATAAATACTGTAGTCAGTGTAGATGATTCAAATAGAAATACTGTAGTCAGTGTAGATGATTCAAATAGAAACAGGGGTTTAATTAATAGGTTTTTATGTGATATCTTAATTTAAAATATACCTGGTATCATACGACTATTTGCTTAACTAATAGGTTTTTATGTGATATCTGAATTTAAAATATACCTGGTATCATACGACTATTTGTTTAACTAATAGGTTTTTATGTGATATCTTAATTTAAATTTTACCTGGTATCATACGACTATTTGCTTAGCTAATAGGTTTTTATGTGAGATCTTAATTTAAATTTTACCTGGTATCATACGACTATTTGTTTAACTAATAGGTTTTTATGTGATATCTTAATTTAAATTTTACCTGGTAACATACGACTATTTGCTTAACTAATAGGTTTTTATGTGAGATCTGAATTTAAAATATACCTGGTATCATATGACTATTTGTTTAACTAATAGGTTTTTATGTGAAATCTTAATTTAAATTTTACCTGGTATCATGCGACTGTCTTTCTTTAATTCTCTTTTGGGTGGTTCTGTCACTTCTCGTTCTAATTCTTCCCATTCTTTACGTTTCCTCTGTACTTCGTTTAACTCTGTCTGCAACCTATCATTGTCTTTCTGGATAATTGAGATTCTGTGCAATAAAAAAAATTGCATGCATAGAGTGCTTCGCTAAGAAGTGGGAGAAGTGTTCCTATTACTTTTATACTTTGTTGGAGTTATCTCACCTTGACAGGATTATTTTCACTTTTCCAAAGTATTGATAACATATCATCCCCACCAGAAAAGAAACACTGTTTCAGATTCAGAGACTCTTAGTAGACGAAACAAAAACAACACTAATTTGGTATTGTATAATACAGCTTAATTTATACATTTTTCTTTTTTCTTTGAACAATCAGATATTTTTATAAATAATTTAGACATGTCACAAGCATTTGTGTTTTTGCTCGCCTCAATCACGGGAAAATAAAAGATAATTTGTTAATAAACTGTGTAATATAATCATCATTTGAGAAGGTGATCATGAACCTTTGTTCATTAACATTCACCACACTTTTACCAGTCTACTTTAATGGAAATTTCCAAACAAATCGTCTTATTACCCTGGTGTTATTATGCTATTTACCAGTATGGACAAAATGGTTGTCTAGTTGACATTTTTTAAAATTTCAGCTTTGCACATTTCCTGCAAGTAAAACTTTATTATGTCACCATTGTATGTGCTTTGATTTCATTTGTTAATATCAAATGTTTGCAGTGTATACCTTTCTTCAAGCTCATCTGCCCTCTTTTTATAATTTCTGATAGTAGAAGGTTCTGATGCCATAGCCTTCAATTTCCCATGTAAAAAGGCAGCTTCTCTTTGACCTTTCTTTATAGCCTCTATTGTATCCTCATACTCCTTCTTAATGGCTGTTAGTAATGGTTTGTATGCTGATACATGTTCAACTATCTGTAATAAAAAACGTTTAATGTTGAAAATAAAATTATGAAACAATGATTCTCCTTCATCATTGAAATTGTAGATAACACACAGGTAATTACCACCCGTTAATTTTCTTCATCATTAAGAGTAATCAGAGAGTAATTAGACGTGGGTTACATACCACCCGTTCATTTCCTTCATTATGGAGATTAATCAGAGAGTAATTAGACGTGGGTTACATACCATCCATTCATTTCCTTCATCATTGAGAGTAATCAGAGAGTAATTAGACGTGGGTTACATACCACTCGTTCATTTCCTTCATTATGGAGAGTAATCAGAGAGTAATTAGACGTGGGTTACATACCACCCGTTCATTTCCTTCATCATTGAGAGTAATTAGACGTGGGTTACATACCACCCGTTCATTTCCTTCATTATGGAGAGTAATCAGAGAGTAATCAGAGAGTAATTAGACGTGGGTTACATACCACCCGTTCATTTCCTTCATTATGGAGAGTAATCAGAGAGTAATTAGACGTGGGTTACATACCACCCGTTCATTTCCTTCATCATTGAGAGTAATCAGAGAGTAATTAGACGTAGGTTACATACCACCCGTTCATTTCCTTCATTATGAAGAGTAATCAGAGAGTAATCAGACGTGGGTTACATACCACCCGTTCATTTCCTTCATTATGGAGAGTAATCAGAGAGTAATTAGACGTGGGTTACATACCACCCGTTCATTTCCTTCATTATGGAAAGTAATCAGAGAGTAATTAGATGTGGGTTACATACCACCCGTTCATTTCCTTCATTATGGAAAGTAATCAGAGAGTAATTAGACGTGGGTTACATACCACCCGTTCATTTTCTTCATCATTGAGAGTAATCAGGGTGTGATTAGTCGTGGTTTACAAACCACTCGTTCATTTCCTTCGTCATTGAGAGTAATCAGGGTGTGATTAGTCGTGGTTTACAAACCACTCGTTCATTTCCTTCATCATTAAGAGTAATCAGGGTGTGATTAGCTGTGGGTTTCAGACGATCAATATCAATATACAATGTAATAAGAATGACTTCCTATTGATTGACGTTTTGTTTTATATAACTTTCAGTCATTTTTCAAAATCATAAAGGTGACAAGGCTTTGTGGTGGAATATGTCAGGAAAACCACCAGTACAGGTTGAAAAATCACTGTGTCATAAGTATCAACCTACTTCTCAGGACAGGTCAAGAGAACCTTGTCATAAGTATGGTGTCAACCTATATCTCAGGACAGGTCAAGAGAACCTTGTCATAAGTGTGGTGTTAACCTATATCTCAGGACAGGTCAAGAGAACCTTGTCATAAGTGTGGTGTCAACCTACATCTCAGGACAGGTCAAGAAAACCTTGTCATAAGTATGGTGTCAACCTACATCTCAGGACAGGTCAAGAAAACCTTGTCATAAGTATGGTGTCAACCTACACCTCAAATGAAACTGAATGACGATTAGATTGCAATTAATCACGAGAACAATTGAAGAAATTATCATTAACTCCTACCTTATTGAAGACTGATTTGTATATGGTATATTTCTGATCATCATCACCAATTGTCAGCTTTTCTGTTTCATATTTGATGTAATCATTTAAATCCAGTAGAAATGATCTGTCTATTTCACTGGTAATAATGGGAGGTAACTTTGGTAAGGTATTGACTGGAGTTCCTGATCGACTCAATGAAGATACTGAAAACGACATGAAATCAATGAAGCATGAAATGTTGGTCATGATGACACAGTCTTCTAGATACATTAACGTGCAAAGTAACATTATTTATAATAATCGTAATCTTATTTACTAGAGTATTTTGAACTTGAACAATCCTGATTTGTTCTGATTTTATTTATTCATATTTATATGTACTGCCCTCCTTATATAAAAATCTGAAGTGTCTCTGTGCATTTCAACGAATTCTGAATGGCAAACCTTTGCAAATGAACATATTAAATATGAGAACAAAAATTTTGTCACAAAAACGAGAAGAAAAAAATCTGAAGCTACTTTGGTTTTTTGGATCGAATTAACCCTAAAAAAAAATTTGCGTGGCATCATGCAACATTTAATTCAATTCAATGTATTTTTTGGATGACGACTACATATAAAAATTCACGTTGTTGAAAACGTCTGACAGACTTTGACTTTGTACAATAACGTACTGTTCGTCTCTCCCTTGACATCCTTTAATTAGAAGTAATGGATGTTTCACCCCTGGGTTTCACCAAAATGTTTGTATACATGCATAAATAAGTCATATTCCAACAAAATTTATATTCTGAAGTCTTTTACTTATCAAAAAATTATTGTACTGTAAGGTATTCTATCAAATAATATTTTGGCAGTGATAAAATAATTTTCGCGATAAAAATAGATACCCATTTCTTTTCCTTTTTGATGAGCGAAACGTAAAATATTATGTGGAAAATATATTTCTTATATTTTTCAGGATCAGTTGGCTCGTCGTTCGCTTTCCGTTTTTCCGCTTTTTTGACTAAAATTAAAATTAAGCAACGACATTTTTCTCAAAAATTGTCAACATAAACATACGATTGATCAATGTTATTCCGACGCTTGACTTTACATAGGTATGTGGGAAGCGAATAGGTGATTCGGAACTCATTAATATTCATGAGGAATATTGATCCGTCCAGGATGTGTATTACCGTTCTTAAAATAGCTTTTTAGTATTTATTTACAGTGAAAGGAGACGATTGACAAAAACTTGCCTGTGATTTGAATTGAAAACAAGACGCTTAGAAAAAAGTGGAGTTTTTATTTTATTAAAGGCATGCCCGACAGGCTTTTTCCATGGAAAAATGGCAAGCACGAAGTTTCAATTTTCTAGTCCCGGGCCTCGGACTTGAGGAATTTTCAACCCCTGCATTTTTATTTTACCCTGATATCATGCTTTGTAAAATGTCCAATAATTAAACCGCAGGAAAACGAGAAAATTGACAGTTTGTAGATTTATCTAGACTTCAATTTATTTCTGACGAATTGGAATTTATTCCCAACTCCCATGATGAAAAAATATTGAAAATTTAACTTGCATCTTTGTCAAGAGCAACTTATAAATGTAAGAGTGTCACAATTTTTGTCATGTTTTTCGTGAGACGATTGATTTTGCGAGAGTTACCCTTCATATACAAGAATAAACTATACATGTTTCTAATCGTGAAAGCATTCGCCACAGCATAGCATTCTCTGATTTTACAATATTTGAGCAGCAAAAAAGAAAATTTCAATTTTTGACATGTACAAAACCTTGCGAAGCGTGTTCGTGAACTCTCCTCCACCAAAACTGGAAGTTATCCTCACAAATTTGTTTGCAGAACCAACTGTTCTGCTTGTGCCGATTACCAGCCGTGATAACGTTACATCAAATTGACTCAACTTCGTTACATTTGTTATTTCAAAGAAACTTTACTTTATTAAATGTGATAAATTATCAAGATTTTCTTTGTGGTATAAGTTTGCCAGATATTCACCTTGATTTGTCAAACATTGTGTCCCATAACATTAATTTTGCAATTACCGCAATATCATAGGAAACCATTTCTGGGAGGTACATCGGCGTTGTCATAGGGAAAAGTGGCGACGTATTTTTAAACAAATTCAAAGAATAAAATGAATTGGGGAAAATTGGTTTCTATACCGGGGAATAAAATATAACATTTTTGGATTAATTCCGAAAACTAGTTACGTTACACAGACGCTAAACATTAAGTACCGCGGTACCATAGTCATAGAACCCCTGGCTATAGGCTATGAATATACAGAATGACGTCATTGGTCTCGTGCTGTGCCAGAATTGTAAATCAAAACAAGTGACCGACTTTATTGCATGACCGAGCAGATGTCAGGGACGTCACGATTATGATCAATCATTTTAAATTTTGTACATGTATTGTATGTATTTAGCTTAGTTCTGTTTTGTCTTTTGATGATTGTTCAATGTTTGGACTTTAATTTTAAATCAATAAAATTATTATTATATGACACCATCGGTTAATATAAGTATTGAACAAATTAAATGGTTCATGATATTGTGATATTTTTTTAAAAGATGCAAAGGTGTATCAATTTGTATTTTACATACAATCTTCATTGGTCTTCTCTCGTCTCAAGTTCGCCATCTTCAAACAATCTGGTAGACAGGAAGTGACGTCATTTGTACTGGTTCCTTTTGCTTTATTTCTATTATTCGGTACAATAACTTTCGGTATCAGCACACAAGAAAGATGGAAGAAATCGGACTAGCGGTTCCTGAAAAAGTATATATTTCCCTCCTACAATCTCTTTTCTATTTGAATATTTAACTATTTATAATAATAACTGCCTCATACAATGTGGTAGTTTATTTGAGAAAATGGAACAAAACTATATTCCCTAGACAGGCTACAGTATGACTTGATGTTGAAAATTGCATTGTCATATCACGCCGCATAAGCCGTAAATAGTATTTTTCTTAAAAGTAGTTAAAGTAGAAGTCCCAGTAAATTAAATTCTGGTGTTGCATTATGAAACAGACAAGGGCTAAGGTTGTGAAATGCTCCAAAATATTAGTTAAAAACACCTGATAAATGTAGACATTCAAATAATGACAAAATTCAGAGTTAGTGCTCATATAATCTTAATATAGAAAGAGGACGTTATATTGGGTTAAAAGGCGAAGAGAGGTTATGTAAATTATGTTATACCGATATTGAAGACGAAGAACATTTTTTGATAAATTGTCCTACTTTACATAATACCTTCTTCTTCTTGTGGAATAATTCCCTCCAATATATGGAGAACCACTAAATAGTGTGCTGTGTGTAACGGTTAACGATTATTTATACTGTAAATTGCCGGTTGAATGTAATTTAAAAGCACTATAAGTGTGTGTCCAACACCAATATTGTACGTTGCCAGTTAAATGTAATATAAAAGCACTATTAATCGCATGTCCAACACCACTAATCTATAAAGAATTAATCCTTCACCATAAGCAATAATATATACATCCATCGCACGTCGCGAACCCACCACCGCTACAATAGTTCAATGAGAAACAAATGTCTATATACTCTGTATTAAACAACCGAATGCTTAGTGGTGCACCGATCATCGGAAACATCGACTAATCAGTCGGACGTCATCATACGATCCGATGATTGATTCTTAAACCTTGTGGTCGATTCTGATTCTATAGTCTATTATTTATCTACTTCCCGGAATATTCGATTTTATATCAGGTGTTACACATATGGAAAACGATCTTTTCTTTTGTTCTAAGTTAATGTTTACAGATGGAAAAATTGTAGTTTGTAAATATATTATTTGATTTTATTCAAATCCTTACTTTTGTCAAACACATATTTGGACTAGTCTATTATTTATCTATCTATATCAGGTGTTACACATATGGAAAACGTTCTTTTGTTTTGTTCTATTTTAAAGTTAATGTTTACTAATGGAAAAATTATAGTTTATAAATTTATGATACAATTTTATTCATATCTTTACTTTTGTCAATCATACTCTTGAAATAAAGACTATTTGATTAATTATAGTCAGTAAATACATTTAGCAGGCAATTGTCACCGATGATCGATCATCGGTCGATGTTGATTTAACGATCATCGATCTTGAAAATGTTACCGATTCCCATCACTACGAATGCTATGTTAAATGTCTTTGCAAGGAGCGGATAAGTAGCTATCTATTTATCACTTGCGGCCGTATTCTAATATCACAAACTCTTCTGTTGGTATATCTACTTTATGTCTGTAACTATACAATTTGTTCGTTTTCAGCTGTTAAGAACGAGAGCACAGAATTAAAATCTAAAAATATATTACGTATTAGTGATGGGAATCGGTAACATTTTCAAGATCGATGATCGTTATATCAACATCGACCGATGATCGATCATCGGTGACAATTGCCTGCTAAATGTATTTACTGACTATAATTAATCAAATAGCCTTTATTTCAAGAGTATGATTGACAAAAGTAAAGATATGAATAAAATTGTATCATAAATTTATAAACTATAATTTTTCCATTAGTAAACAATAACTTTAAAATAGAACAAAACAAAAGATCGTTTTCCATATGTGTAACACCTGATATAGATAGATAAATAATAGACTAGTCCAAATAAGTGTTTGACAAAAGTAAAGATTTGAATAAAATCAAATAATATATTTACAAACTACAATATTTCCATTTGTAAACATTAACTTAGAACAAAACAAAAGATCGTTTTCCATATGTGTAACACCCGATATAAAATGGACTATTCCGGGAAGTAGATAAATAATAGACTAGTCCAAATATGTGTATTGACTGAGTGTCAAAAGTACGCTTGGACAAAATTGCCAGATGTTTATCAGTATTGAGGGCAAAAAAACCCAGCTGGGATAAAACTGCAATATTTTTGTCAGTATGGAGACAGAAAAAAAAAACCAACCAAAGAACAAAGTTAAGCATACATATTTTAGACACTATAGAATCAGAATCGACCACAAGGTTTAAGAATCGATCATCGGATCATATGATGACGTCCGACTGATTAGTCGATGTTTCCGATGATCGGTACACCACTATTACGTATGGTAAAAAAGTAATTATGTCTCCCCTTCGAACGAAGGGAGACATATTGTTTTAGTGTGATTTTTTCTTCCGCTTCTTCTGCTTTTTCTCAGCGAAGCTTGTCTGGACCATAACTTTTTTGTCTTTCAGATAGGTCAATTATATTTGGTATGTGGGTGCATGACCATAAGGCGGTGTGTCGCATACCATAATGACCTTTGTGGGACCTTGACCTTTGACCTCAAGGTCAAATAATTGTTTTTTAAATAGTATTTTTATTTTCTTGTTCGGGCCATAACATTTTTGTCTTTCGAGATAGGTCAATGATATTTGGTATGTGGGTGCATGACCATAAGGCGGTGTTTCTCGTACCGTAATGACCTTTGTGGGACTTTGACCTCAAGGTCAAATAATTGTTTTTTAAATAGTATCATTCAACTCATAATGTGTAACTTATTGTTGTACAGATGACCGCATTAAGGGGAGACATAAGTTTTAGGTATCTAAAACAGTTCTTCCTAGTTAATGCTAAATTAATACCAGAAAACATTATTTTGATTTAATTAAAAGAAATTGCCATAATTTTGTTTCATTAAATAGTGAACAAAAGTTATCTTGGTTAATGATAACCGAAGATAGAATCTTTTGTAGTTTTATTCACAGGTACTAGGGGACAGGATAGTCACCCTCCTTTTTCCAAAACTACGAAAAAATTGTATCATATTTTTTCAGTTTAATTATGTGATAATCTGATAGATGACCCTTTCTATACCAAACAGTCTATACCACACTTGCAAAAAAAACTGGGAGACTTTACTTCTCCCTCAGAGAATATGAGGGAGAAGTGAAGGCATGACAGGGAGATTTCCAACAACTTCATAGAGACATGTTTTCTGCAAAGATGTGTTGTTTCTTCACGTCATTTTTAAAAATTTTTAATTTGAAGTGTGCCTTTGCCAATATCTTGTTAATATCCTTCATATTAAACTTTAAATTCATGTTTTGTTCTTGTATTATTGTTGTATATCTTATGTTTGTCGATTTTAGATTTGATTCATTTCACATTGAAATCTATAAAATATGTATTACATCAAAATGTGAGTTCCTTCCCCTTGTTTCTATTAAAATGCCGCCATGTTTAAAACTTGACAAGTTGATTGTTTTCTTTTGAAAAAGCTACAAATAACTCAAATTGTGTTAAAATAATAAAAAAATATAACACAATCCATAAATCCAACTACACATTTGATACAGGAAGCATCTGTATAATTATTTTTAGATTTGGGATTTAATTTTCACCTGGAATTTCGTCAATACAAATTAATAAAAATTGCTGTGATTCTTTTGTCTCGACAAATTAAATTTTCTTTATTGCTCGAATTAAGCCTTTTCTCTCATTCTTGTGTATTTTTACAATTG
This sequence comes from Bathymodiolus brooksi, assembly GCA_963680875.1. Classification (NCBI taxonomy): domain Eukaryota; kingdom Metazoa; phylum Mollusca; class Bivalvia; order Mytilida; family Modiolidae; genus Bathymodiolus; species Bathymodiolus brooksi. The sequence goes on from OY804576.1 coordinate 15,025,785, forward strand.
CTTTGACAATCAGCTTTACCATAAAATGCAGATTATTTGCGAGAAAGGAGCGACTTGCAAAAAGAAACAAGGTGACTTTAATTTGGCTTTGGAGTCCAGGGACTGGGAGGGTGACTTCAGCTGATATACGGCGAGAATTTCACCCACTTCGTCTGGTTTGGTGAACCCTGCAGTGAGTCGTTTAAAAAAAATCTATCTTTGATTTGTATATTTATACGAGAAGGTATTTAACTCCACGATCTTGAATAAACTGTTGCTTCTCTGTCTTATGCAGTAATAACCAACAAATTTTACCTTCTTCACTAGTAGTCAGTTAACCACAAACATTAGCTGACCCTGTTATTGTACTGTGCATGTTGTGTGTGGTTATTTTGAATGGAAGTTTTTTTAATGTTTGTTAATACATGTATCTGTACAGTCATTAGAGATCTGATTATCAGAGGGGTACATGTAGATTCCTAGAGACCTGATTATCAGAGGGGTAGATCCCTAGAGATTTGATTATCAGAGGGGTAGATCCCTAGAGATCTGATTATCAGAGGGGTACATGTAGATTCCTAGAGATCTAATTATCAGAGGGGTAGATCCCTAGAGATTTTATTATCAGAGGGGTAGATCCCTAGAGATCTGATTATCAAGAGGGGTAGATCCCTAGAGATCTGATTATCAGAGGGGTACATGTAGATTCCTAGAGATCTGATTATCAGAGGGGTAGATCCCTAGAGATCTGATTATCAGAGGGGTACATGTAGATTCCTAGAGATCTGATTATCAGAGGGGTAGATCCCTAGAGATCTAATTATCAGAGGGGTAGATCCCTAGAGATCTGATTATCAGAGGGGTAGATCCCTAGAGATCTGATTATCAGAGGGGTAGATCCCTAGAGATCTGATTATCAGAGGGGTAGATCCCTAGAGATCTGATTATCAGAGGGGTAGATCCCTAGAGATCTGATTATCAGAGGGGTAGATCCCTAGAGATTTGATTATCAGAGGGGTAGATCCCATTAATTGGTTTAACCTTGCTACATTGTTGTCACTTAACTAAACCAGAACATAGATTTCCAGCATCATGCATGGTATTTTGTGTGTGTAATGGTTTAATGTGAGAGGTGGTTTTAGTTCTGTTGATACTGGTAGAATTGTTGACCTATTCCAGTTGAAAAAAAAAAATTCATAAGTTTTACTTTCTCCCAACAATAACAACTTAATGTAAGTTGACTTGACTATGTCTCATAATTTTGTGAAATTTTTTTAATTTCCTATGAAGTTCGGTAAAAATACAGCAAATTTTTTTAATCCTACACATTTACATTTCAAAAACTTTACAACCCTGACAATTACTCTCTCACTATATAACATCAGGTAATTGTGACTAAAAATTAATGTTAATTAATAAGTCAATTTACAGGTGAGATAAAAATTAAGTAGACTAGCAAAAGGTGGTACATTGTATACAGTCTTCGAAATTAGACTTTCAAATTTACTGGTCCGAAAACTTCAAAATTAGAATATTTATATAGATTCTATTGAAAAAATTTGGCAAAAGTCACTGGTCCGAATCAATTTTCATTGGTCGTGGGCCACCGGACCACTGCTAAAGTTGATGACTGTATATATGCAGTGTAAATATATTGAGTTTTAATTAGGTTAAATGGTGCTACCAAATAGAGCTGATATACGAGATCTTTCCCCAGATGACCATAAATTGGTAACATACTTCAGTTAATTCAGTGAAAACATTTCTTATCTGTGACTGTGAAATTAATATTCTGATCTGATGAAATGGATTGTATGTTGCAGATATTTTTCTTGGGTTCCACGGTAGATGAAGTGAACTAATGACCTTTGACTTCAGTCATAAGTTATTTCTTTTAATTTGATTTTCAGGAGGATTCTGCTGTTACTGAATCTCGACCAGGAACATCACAAACGCTAGCACAACTAGATCCACTCAGTAGTGACATAGAAGATTTGTATGTCAAATATAAGGTATATTAATTTAAGTATATAATGTTGCATTTCATATAATAAGATATCATACAAGGCAAAGAAAATATGCAGGTTTCTAATAGACTGAGAAAAAAAATCCAGAATTTTGGTTCTCTCACATTTAGTTGTAAGATGTTGTTTTCTTGTTAAAATTTGGCGAGCCTGGTGAAATTGTGATTTATTCCCACAAAGAACTATTCTCATACATCTACGAGTGGAAGTCCCTCTGGACATGTTTAAGCTAGAAATGAAGATTAATGTAACATTTACATGTAGTTAGAATTTAGAGATATGTTGATACTTTATAATATGGTTTATGACTTGACATTTTTGTCCTTTTAGTTGGGGGATATGTTATCATTTCCACATTTTGCAAGTTATATATTTTATTGATATTTTTTTTTATAGAAATTACAAAGACAACTTGAATTTCTAGAGGTACAAGAGGAGTACATTAAAGATGAACAAAAGAATCTGAAAAAAGAATATTTACATGCTCAGGAGGAAGTGAAAAGAATTCAGAGTGTTCCTCTTGTTATAGGACAGTTTTTGGAAGCTGTTGATCAAAATACTGGTATCGTAGGTTCAACTACAGGTATGTAAAAAAAATACTGAGAGTTATAAAGAACTGACCTCATCGCCAGTATTGGGGAGGTCTCCAGAATTTAGAAACAATCTAGAAAATCAAGCTTGTAATATTTAACAATTGAACAAATTTTGCTTTTTTTAGTTTCGAAATGTTAGAACATAAAAAAGCATTTTCCATCAGTAAAATTTTTAAAGAAAAGTGCACTCACCAGTTTTACCTTTTTGGTAATGTTTTTAGTTGTATAAAATCTTAATTTTTAAATGACATTATAGATTCTTTTTAGATGGTTGTATTTTTCTGTATTTTAGGCTCTAACTACTATGTAAGGATACTATCAACAATAGACAGAGAACTACTGAAACCCTCTGCTAGTGTAGCCCTACACAAACACAGCAATGCTCTTGTTGATGTGCTACCACCTGAAGCTGACAGCAGCATCACTATGTTATCAAGTGGTTTGTTTTATTTCAAAATACCATTGTAGCCCTAACTGTTTCCAAACGAGAGGTGCAAAATTGTGTTTTTTTTTACTGTATATGGATAGTATATTGCTCATCTGTTTTTGATGAGGCTTTTTTTTTAAATTAATTCGTTAAACAAAATCTCTTTCAGTATAATGCATATGCATTAGTATGTAACTACAGTCAAACCTGTATTAAGAGACTGCAAAAATGGTCCTTTAATACAGGTTCAACGATACAACTGGTTTATTTAAATCTTTTGCAAATTTTAATGCCTTTTCTTTTAATAAAGGTCCAGAAACATTAATCTTCTGTCCCATACAATCGTTAAACCACTTCAGACAATAAGCGTTTATGTCCTCATTCCCTGTGATTCTCCTTTGAAGTTTTCTATCCCCATCAAGATTTTGTTCAAAGTCACTTATTAGTTCAATTTTGCATTTCAGAATGCTTTGAATATGAGTTTTTCTGACACCAAGCTCCTCAGCAACTTTACGACCACTTTTTGTTTTACATAACTCAATAACTTTTATCCGTTCGTCCAAAGTTAAAATTTTCCTTTTTAATAGAAGCCATGTTTTAAAACTTTCTTTTAATTATAAAACAACTCAAAAGTTTGTAAAACCGATTTCTACTCACCTTTAATTAAGACAAACCCTCAGGTGTAAACAGCCTTTGATTTATTGTTTACGTCCTAATTTTTAAACCACGTGGTCATGATGTACATCATGAAAATTCTATCTTGGAACAAGAAATCATTTAATAAATTATGAAAATGCCAAAAAGGCAGAAATAGAGAAAACATTATTTTGGGTACAAAAAAAATCCCTTTCCCCATTTTTGTTGTAAGCTCATCATGCAAAAGAGTTAGCGGTTGTTGAAAAAAGTTGAAGTGGTCGTTTGGGAATGCATTTTGGCGGTCGTTGGTCGCGCTATGCAGGTGGTCATTAAATCCAGTTAAAATATATAGTATAAATCGTCTGGGGGAATAAAAGTGGTCGTTTATAGCAGGTGGTCGTTTGGGCAGGTTTTACTGTATTACTATTTTTAACATGAGGGATTTTTTTTAAATATTTTTCATCCAATTTTGATTTTTAGCTCACCTTGCCAAAGGCAACGTGAGCTTTTGCCATCACTTGACATCCGTCGTCTGTCGTCGGTTAACTTTTCACATTTTAATCTTCTCCTCTGAAATACCTCAGCCAATGAACTGAAACTTGGTAGGTAGCATCTATGGAAGGTCCTCTATAAAGAATGCTCATTTCGTTCCGATCCATTAACAAACATGGCTGCCACAGGCAATTCTTGTTTCTGATTGGCCGATTTAAAAAAATCTTCTCCTCCGAAACCGCTTGGCCAAATGAACCGAAACTGGGTAGGAAGTATCTATGGAAGATCCTATATAAAGATTGCTCATTTTGTCCTGATCGGTTAACAAACATGGCCGCCACAGGCAATTCTTGTTTCTGATTGGTTTATTTCTAAAAAATCTTTTCCTCTTAAAAGAAAGATAACTCTTGCCTAACCTGTTAAAAGAAATAACTCTTGCCATTATCTCCCTTAGAAATTAACTAATACTGATATAGTGTAACATGTTTATTCTATACATTACAAGTAGGTATTCACATTTTAATATTCTTTTTAGCAAACCTTGCCAAAGGCAATATGAACTTTTGCCATCACTTGGTGTCCGTCGGCTGTCATCCATTTACTTTTCACGCTTTAATCTTCTCCTCTGAAAACCCTCTACCAAATGAACTGAAACTTGGTAGGAAGCATCTATGGAAGGTCCTCTCTAAAGAGTGCACATTTTGTTATGATCCATTACCAAGCATGGCCGCCACAGGCAATTCTTGTTTCTGATTGGTCAATTTTTAAAAATCTTCTCCTCTGAAACCACTTGGCCAAATGAACTGAAACTTGGTAGGAAGCATCTATGGAATGTCCTCTATGAAGATTGCTCATTTTGTCCCGATCGGTTAGCAAACATGGCCATCACATGCAATTCATGTTTCTGATTGGTTGATTTCTAAAAAATCTTCTCCTTTGAAACTGCTTAGCCATATGAACCGAAACTTAGTAGGAAACATCTACATGTATGGAAGGTTCTGTATTAAGTTTCCTCAAAGCAGAATGAAAGGTGAGCGACACAGGCTCAGCCCACTGAGCCTCTAGTTTTTCTTGCAGTATGATCATCTTTATGGGTTATTTAAGGGCCACGGCAGGACATATATAATATTTAACATAGTATCTCCAGGAGGAAAATATTGAATAAAAATTATTCATACCTGAAACCACTATTTTTAAAATCATTTGACAGCAGACATGGGTGGAAGGTTCCTTTGGTGGTGCTCTACCAAATGTCAGTTATTTGTGTCAATTACAAATCCAAGATGGTTACCACCGCAGGACAAAATGTTAGCATAGGGCCCAATGGTTTTTTCTCAGAAACTAGAAACGTGATTGAAACCAAACTGTACTCATTGAATGGTCCTTTACAAAATGTTTTGTTCAAGATGGCTGCCCAATATACATTCATGTAGGTTCCTTAAAAAATATTTGTAATTATTCTTAATTGTACTGCCTTATATCTCTGTCAGCAGTGTGTGAAACTAAATTTTGTGGTATCATAGACCAATCTCTATTTTACATAGACCTCATTGTACATTATATACAAAATTTTGAAAATTTGACATAAACATTGTCTATAAGGGCTAGTACTCTACTGCTACTTTTGCACACTGTGTCAGTGCTTTGATTTAAGTGTTAGCAAAGCTCATTTAATAATATCCATGTCACCTTTGAATTCATCTTAACATGCGATCTATTAAAAGATAAAAATTCATTATTCCTTGTGGTCAAGATCACCCTGACATGATGTTTATGTGTGACACTCAGTCATGATCTTATACATTCACTTGTCAAATATTGTAATAGTAGAAAGTTTAAAAATGTTGCTCTGTAGAACATACAAAATGTACAACTGATTTATAAAAAATATAGATAAAAATACTTAACCTGAACATTTAAGGTGAGGATAAGTGACAGTAATCTCATTTTTTATGCACAACACTCTGCCATGTCATAATAAAAAGTCTGCACCGGACAAAGACATGTCGACAGACGACATTTTGAAACCAGTGTACCTCCTCAACTCTATTGTGGGGGGGTTTTATTATGTACTTATAATTTACCAGTTAAAATCTTGACATCTTATTTCAGATGAAAAACCTGATGTGTTGTATTCAGATATTGGTGGTATGGATATACAGAAACAAGAAGTCAGAGAGGCTGTAGAATTACCACTCACCCACTTTGATTTATACAAACAAATTGGTATTGACCCACCAAGAGGTGTACTAATGTTTGGTCCTCCAGGATGTGGAAAAACTATGTTAGCAAAGGCAGTTGCTCATCATACAACAGGTACTCAAATGTCAAGTTTTATCATTGTTTGTGATTAATTGTAATTGTTTACAAAGAACATTTACACAAAAGATATTGTAAAATACAGCAATTTAAAAGTTTCTTTCCCATGCTTACCATTGAGAGATAAAATTTGTTACATTTTGAAATAGAAATCACTCATTGATAAGAGAGTGCCACCTACTTATGCTACCATTACCTATCACCACTTAGTTGTCAGTTTTATATTTCTGTCCACAGAGAGGTTTACTTGTTACAACTTTATGTGATACAAGTTTTCCATTGACATACAACTGGTTGGTAGTTTTTATCAGGCTTTGGTTTTTTTGACAAATAAAACTGACTTCTACTAAATAAATGGAATATAGTTGAAAATGGCTTTAATCACACATAATATAGTCATTTCCTGTTAAAAATGTCTTTGTTATAAATTTATATTGATTTGTTAGACTTTACATGCCACAAAATTTCACTCTTTCCAGCATCATTTATTCGTGTTGTTGGCTCTGAGTTTGTACAGAAGTATTTAGGAGAGGGACCTAGAATGGTGAGAGATGTGTTCAGATTGGCAAAAGAAAATGCTCCTGCCATTATATTTATAGATGAAATAGATGCCATAGCAACCAAAAGATTTGATGCTCAAACTGGAGGTAATGATCTTATTGTAATTATAGTATGATGACATTTTAAATAAGGAAGTAAAATAGTTGATCATAATATTGTTAAACAATAGTGATTCTCCCTGACATTAAATATAGGAAGAACGGACCACATTCTATAGATATGTTGACTTGTAGAGGTTAACTTTACTTTCACTTTGGGTAAAAAGTGAAATGCAAGTGGCCCTGTGTTTTTGACAAGTAGGCAGAACTTCTTTTGCCATATGGCATACATGAAAATGTTGATATTGCATTTCGGTTCAAAGGAACTTTTTGATGTTGTCTGAAGTAATTTCTAGTCAAGCGTAATATATTACACAAAAGTTCCAAAAAATTACATTTATTTGTTTCTGTAAACTTTTACGTCTCAATAATCATTGAAAGATATCGGGGCACTTCTGATAATCCCCAACCAAACCTGATTGAAACGTTACGTTACTCAACGTTCTGTGAAAATTGTGATTGATCTCTTTATCTCTGTTGACCGGGGAAATAGATACACATTTTGTGTTTTTTAATAAATACATATGTACATATATGTATGAACTAGATAATTTGAGCAGGAGATATAGTTCCATCATTAGTCTCTGCCTGTATGTCCTTCAATGTACCTATGAGGAAATAAGTAAAAATGTCTTCCTTTTTGTTGGTTCTTGGTCAAATGTACTCCAGTTTTCAAATGGGGGGAGGGGTGTGTTGCTACATATAAAAAGCTCAGGCTTGCAAGAGATGGAAAAAAAGTATTTTTTTTATAAATTGATGCATTTTAGAAAATGTTGTTCTGTACATTAATTGTTTTATTATAATTTTACAGCTGATAGAGAAGTACAGAGAATATTATTAGAATTACTAAATCAAATGGATGGATTTGACCAGACAGTCAATGTCAAGGTAAGATCTATAAATAGTTTACAATTTATTACAGTTGATTCATTACTTAAAGAAAGAAAAATATAGCAAATTTTGGTAAAATTGAAACTAGACAGTTGAACATGTGAAAAAGAAAACATGATATGGTGAAATATTTATAGTAGTATTACATTGTTTGTATGGGGTTAGAGTTATGATGTTTAACACCACTTTCAACAATATTTCAGTTATATTGTGACAGTCAGTTTTATTGATGGAGGAAAGTGAAGTAGCCGGAGAAAACCACTGACCTGCTGCATGTCACTGACAAACTTTATCACATAATGTTGTATATAGTATATCTTGTCATCAGCGGGGTACAAACTCACAAAGTTAGTGGTGATAAGCACTGATTGCATAGGTAGTTGTAAATCCAAATACCATATGATCACGACTACATGTAAAATACATTAATGTAAAAAAAAAAAATTGAAATATAATCCATGGAATTCCTTAAAGCAAATTACCAGTACACTTAGAAAATGGGCTTAAGGAAACAATATGTTGCTTGAAGGGAGTAAGCTTCATGGTGTCAGGGTAACTTAAGGATGTAATTATGGTATTTTTTCTGAAAGAATATCAGAAATGTTATTACTTAAGTTCTTAAAATAAAGAAATAATATACATAAAAGTAACATCAAGGCCCTATAAAATTTGTATTCACATTGACAACTAAAGTAACAGCTGATTCCTTACTGAAAATTAGTCATTTTTAAATATATTACAAACCCTGGGATAAAATATACTGAACTTGTTGTTTGCAGCAGTATGTTTCCCTGTTAGATACCCTGACTCTCTGAATTACCACATGTAAGCCTTGGTGAAAGTGAATATTGTTGATAATGGTGTTTTAACATTTAGCAATTGTTGAATTTTGTTCTATTCAGCATATAGTTTTGTCCTGATTTTTCATTTAATAATAATTCCCTGATTTGTTATTTAACATTAATATCTATAAGATATACACTATGAGTACTTTTCATTACAGGTGATAATGGCTACTAACAGAGCTGATACATTAGATCCTGCATTACTACGGCCAGGTAGATTAGACAGAAAAATAGAATTTCCAATGCCTGATCGTCGACAGAAACGTCTCATCTTCTCAACTATTACTGGCAAAATGAATCTTAGTGAAGAAGTAGATCTAGAAGATTATGTTGCTAGACCAGACAAAATCAGTGGTGCAGACATAAATGCTATATGTCAAGAGGTAGGCTTCACTTTTATGGCCTGAGCAAAGTTTCTTGAGATCAGGTCTTACTGTAAGATTGCTGTACTCATACTCAAAAAAACAGCCAATCAAAACACTGTATACAATGTAAAGTGTTCTGATTGTTGTAGAGTATGAGTACAAATTTAAAGTGTAAAAGTCGATTGTTTTTAGTCTATTAACACTTTATATTGCACTCACGTTTTGAGATTATTGATTCATTTGGCCAAGAAATAAATCTTTTGTTTCTAGTAAATGATTTAAATTAAATGACAGTTGACAGGTCGGAAAGTGTCTTTATTTATTTCATTTTTTCATCTGATATATCAGTAAGGTTATAGATATATACATTTATCTGCTTATTTTTAGGATAGGTTAGCAAGAAGATAATTTTTATGTCAAGTTTTTGGTGAATAGATCAGTTTCACCTTTGCTTTACAACCTAGGTTCACCATATTCAGTCCACACATTGATAATGGATGATACATGTAGCTGGACATGTACTACCTGACCTTGACCCTATGTTCATGATTTTCTGAAATTTACATCAAATTTTAGTCATTAGGACATTTTCTCTGTTGCCATGCAATGTAGGTTCACGATATTTGATCTACACATTGATGATAAAGGATAAAATTTCCATATTTATCCATATGTCACCTCAATTTACTTTCATTTTCAGTTTATTTTCTGAATAAAATTTCACACAATGATTCACAGGGGGCAGGCAGATGCATGGACCTGTGTTCACTCTAATTTTAAGTCATCAGCAAAAATATGCAAAAAACAATAATGATAATATAAGTTTAGGATGTACATGGTAATTAAACTAAGTGACACGAAATAACTTTACACAACTTTAGAAGTTTGGAGGAGTTTTTGCTCAAAGACACAACTCCTCAAATTTAGTAGAACCGAATACTGCTGGATACTAACATTACAAAAAACGTTTGTGTAAAGCAATAAAGACTTTATAATCTAATCTATATAGTTAGTAGGTAGTATTGAAATGGTTGTGTCTTTCATACCTGTTAAATGGGGATGCTCTGACTGATAGCGATATAGCTTAAATATTTTTAATAGTGGCATTTAGCACCCATATCCCAAGCCTATAGGTATTAATGCATTGCAATAATTTCTATTGTAGGCTGGTATGCAGGCAGTTAGAGAAAATAGATATATTGTATTGGCTAAAGACTTTGAAAAAGGTTACAAGAACAACATAAAGAAGGACGAAACAGAGCATGAGTTCTACAAATAGTTGATGAACACTGACAATTTAAAAATTGATTATTATGGAAATGCCATTTTTGACATCATTTTTCCATTAAAATATTTGAGTGCCATCTGTATCTTGATAACTAAATTTTAATGACTGGGGCTAGAAATATGAAATAGGAATCAGTTAAATATGTATTGAAGACATGAGGATTAGGAATCAGTTAAATTTGTATTGAAGACATGGGGATTAGGAATCAGTTAAATATGTATTGAAGACGTGGGGATTTTTTACTTGTTCTGAGCAGTCATTCTGTAACACTACACTTGAATAGATATGGATGTTAATAAATGTAAGAATATATAGTTTGATGAAAATATATTAAAGTAAAGGAACACTGTTTACATCTCACAGCTACAAATATGTCATGTACTTTTTAGCTCACCTGGTCAAATTTGTCATTACATTATCGTCTGCTTTTTGCATTGCTTTATACACTATCATCCTCTTTGTTGAACTATTTGAAAGCCTGTATGTTCTTTTGAATATGAGATGGTTGTCACCACAGCACATAGTTTAAAAAGGAAACCAATATATGACATTGGAAATCCAGGTCGTGGCTTGGGACAGGCACAAAAATCAGAAAGTACTTGAAACCATTTGAAAGTAAATTTCTCAGAAATGACATTGAATGGTCATGTACAAACTTTATGTTTTGTCATGTCAATCCAAGGTGGCCACCACCATAGAAGACAGTTTAACAATGTATCAAATGTCATAATACAAACGGCCCACATATAACCTGTAAGCCACCACCATAGAAGACAGTTTAACAATCTATCAAATGTCATAATACAAACGGCCCACATATAACCTGTAAGCCACCACCATAGAAGACAGTTTAACAATGTATCAAATGTCATAATACAAACAGCCAACATATAACCTGTAAGCTACCACCATAGAAGACAGTTTAACAATGTATCAAATGTCATAATACAAACAGCCCACATATAACCTGTAAGTCACCACCATAGAGGACAGTTTAACAATGTATCAAATGTCATAATACAAACAGCCCACATATAACCTGTAAGCTACCACCATAGAAGACAGTTTAACAATGTATCAAATGTCATAATACAAACGGCCCACATATAACCTGTAAGTCACCACCATAGAAGACAGTTTAACAATGTATCAAATGTCATAATACAAACAGCCCACATATAACCTGTAAGCTACCACCATAGAAGACAGTTTAACAATGTATCAAGTGTCATAATACAAACGGCCCACATATAACCTGTAAGCTACCACCATAGAAGACAGTTTAACAATGTATCAAATGTCATAATACAAACAGCCCACATATAACCTGTAAGCTACCACCATAGAAGACAGTTTAACAATGTATCAAATGTCATAATACAACACAGCCCACAGCATCATATAACCTGTAAACTACCACCATAGAAGACAGTTTAACAATGTATCAAATGTCATAATACAAACAGCCCACATATAACCTGTAAGCTACCACCATAGAAGACAGTTTAACAATGTATCAAATGTCATAATACAAACAGCCCACATATAACCTGTAAGTCACCACCATAGAAGACAGTTTAACAATGTATCAAATGTCATAATACAAACAGCCCACATATAACCTGTAAGCCACCACCATAGAAGACAGTTTAACAATGTATCAAATGTCATAATACAAACAGCCCACATATAACCTGTAAGCTACCACCATAGAAGACAGTTTAACAATGTATCAAATGTCATAATACAAACAGCCCACATATAACCTGTAAGCTACCACCATAGAAGACAGTTTAACAATGTATCAAGTGTCATAATACAAACGGCCCACATATAACCTGTAAGCTACCACCATAGAAGACAGTTTAACAATGTATCAAATGTCATAATACAAACAGCCCACATATAACCTGTAAGCTACCACCATAGAAGACAGTTTAACAATGTATCAAATGTCATAATACAAACGGCCCACATATAACCTGTAAGCTACCACCATAGAAGACAGTTTAACAATGTATCAAATGTCATAATACAAACAGCCCACATATAACCTGTAAGCTACCACCATAGAAGACAGTTTAACAATGTATCAAATGTCATAATACAAACAGCCCACATATAACCTGTAAGCTACCACCATAGAAGACAGTTTAACAATGTATCAAATGTCATAATACAAACAGCCCACATATAACCTGTAAGTCACCACCATAGAAGACAGTTTAACAATGTATCAAATGTCATAATACAAACAGCCCACATATAACCTGTAAGCCACCACCATAGAAGACAGTTTAACAATGTATCAAATGTCATAATACAAACAGCCCACATATAACCTGTAAGCTACCACCATAGAAGACAGTTTAACAATGTATCAAATGTCATAATACAAACAGCCCACATATAACCTGTAAGCTACCACCATAGAAGACAGTTTAACAATGTATCAAGTGTCATAATACAAACGGCCCACATATAACCTGTAAGCTACCACCATAGAAGACAGTTTAACAATGTATCAAATGTCATAATACAAACAGCCCACATATAACCTGTAAGCTACCACCATAGAAGACAGTTTAACAATGTATCAAATGTCATAATACAAACGGCCCACATATAACCTGTAAGCTACCACCATAGAAGACAGTTTAACAATGTATCAAATGTCATAATACAAACAGCCCACATATAACCTGTAAGCTACCACCATAGAAGACAGTTTAACAATGTATCAAATGTCATAATACAAACAGCCCACATATAACCTGTAAGCTACCACCATAGAAGACAGTTTAACAATGTATCAAATGTCATAATACAAACAGCCCACATATAACCTGTAAGTCACCACCATAGAGGACAGTTTAACAATGTATCAAATGTCATAATACAAACAGCCCACATATAACCTGTAAGCTACCACCATAGAAGACAGTTTAACAATGTATCAAATGTCATAATACAAACGGCCCACATATAACCTGTAAGTCACCACCATAGAAGACAGTTTAACAATGTATCAAATGTCATAATACAAACAGCCCACATATAACCTGTAAGCTACCACCATAGAAGACAGTTTAACAATGTATCAAGTGTCATAATACAAACGGCCCACATATAACCTGTAAGCTACCACCATAGAAGACAGTTTAACAATGTATCAAATGTCATAATACAAACAGCCCACATATAACCTGTAAGCTACCACCATAGAAGACAGTTTAACAATGTATCAAATGTCATAATACAAACAGCCCACATATAACCTGTAAGTCACCACCATAGAAGACAGTTTAACAATGTATCAAATGTCATAATACAAACAGCCCACATATAACCTGTAAGTCACCACCATAGAAGACAGTTTAACAATGTATCAAATGTCATAATACAACACAGCCCACAGCATCATATAACCTGTAAGCTACCACCATAGAAGACAGTTTAACAATGTATCAAATGTCATAATACAAACAGCCCACATATAACCTGTAAGCTACCACCATAGAAGACAGTTTAACAATGTATCAAATGTCATAATACAAACAGCCCACATATAACCTGTAAGTCACCACCATAGAGGACAGTTTAACAATGTATCAAATGTCATAATACAAACAGCCCACATATAACCTGTAAGCTACCACCATAGAAGACAGTTTAACAATGTATCAAATGTCATAATACAAACGGCCCACATATAACCTGTAAGTCACCACCATAGAAGACAGTTTAACAATGTATCAAATGTCATAATACAAACAGCCCACATATAACCTGTAAGCTACCACCATAGAAGACAGTTTAACAATGTATCAAGTGTCATAATACAAACGGCCCACATATAACCTGTAAGCTACCACCATAGAAGACAGTTTAACAATGTATCAAATGTCATAATACAAACAGCCCACATATAACCTGTAAGCTACCACCATAGAAGACAGTTTAACAATGTATCAAATGTCATAATACAAACAGCCCACATATAACCTGTAAGTCACCACCATAGAAGACAGTTTAACAATGTATCAAATGTCATAATACAAACAGCCCACATATAACCTGTAAGTCACCACCATAGAAGACAGTTTAACAATGTATCAAATGTCATAATACAACACAGCCCACAGCATCATATAACCTGTAAGCTACCACCATAGAAGACAGTTTAACAATGTATCAAATGTCATAATACAAACAGCCCACATATAACCTGTAAGCTACCACCATAGAAGACAGTTTAACAATGTATCAAATGTCATAATACAAACAGCCCACATATAACCTGTAAGTCACCACCATAGAAGACAGTTTAACAATGTATCAAATGTCATAATACAAACAGCCCACATATAACCTGTAAGCCACCACCATAGAAGACAGTTTAACAATGTATCAAATGTCATAATACAAACAGCCCACATATAACCTGTAAGCTACCACCATAGAAGACAGTTTAACAATGTATCAAATGTCATAATACAAACAGCCCACATATAACCTGTAAGCTACCACCATAGAAGACAGTTTAACAATGTATCAAGTGTCATAATACAAACGGCCCACATATAACCTGTAAGCTACCACCATAGAAGACAGTTTAACAATGTATCAAATGTCATAATACAAACAGCCCACATATAACCTGTAAGCTACCACCATAGAAGACAGTTTAACAATGTATCAAATGTCATAATACAAACGGCCCACATATAACCTGTAAGCTACCACCATAGAAGACAGTTTAACAATGTATCAAATGTCATAATACAAACAGCCCACATATAACCTGTAAGCTACCACCATAGAAGACAGTTTAACAATGTATCAAATGTCATAATACAAACAGCCCACATATAACCTGTAAGCTACCACCATAGAAGACAGTTTAACAATGTATCAAGTGTCATAATACAAACGGCCCACATATAACCTGTAAGCTACCACCATAGAAGACAGTTTAACAATGTATCAAATGTCGTAATACAAACAGCCCACATATAACCTGTAAGTCACCACCATAGAAGACAGTTTAACAATGTATCAAATGTCATAATACAAACAGCCCACATATAACCTGTAAGCCACCACCATAGAAGACAGTTTAACAATGTATCAAATGTCATAATACAAATGGCCCACATATAACCTGTAAGCTACCACCATAGAAGACAGTTTAACAATGTATCAAATGTCATAATACAAACAGCCCACATATAACCTGTAAGTCACCACCATAGAAGACAGTTTAACAATGTATCAAATGTCATAATACAAACAGCCCACATATAACCTGTAAGTCACCACCATAGAAGACAGTTTAACAATGTATCAAATGTCATAATACAAACAGCCCACATATAACCTGTAAGCTACCACCATAGAAGACAGTTTAACAATGTATCAAGTGTCATAATACAAACGGCCCACATATAACCTGTAAGCTACCACCATAGAAGACAGTTTAACAATGTATCAAATGTCATAATACAAACAGCCCACATATAACCTGTAAGCTACCACCATAGAAGACAGTTTAACAATGTATCAAATGTCATAATACAAACGGCCCACATATAACCTGTAAGCCACCACCATAGAAGACAGTTTAACAATGTATCAAATGTCATAATACAAACAGCCCACATATAACCTGTAAGCTACCACCATAGAAGACAGTTTAACAATGTATCAAGTGTCATAATACAAACGGCCCACATATAACCTGTAAGCTACCACCATAGAAGACAGTTTAACAATGTATCAAATGTCATAATACAAACAGCCCACATATAACCTGTAAGCTACCACCATAGAAGACAGTTTAACAATGTATCAAATGTCATAATACAAACAGCCCACATATAACCTGTAAGCTACCACCATAGAAGACAGTTTATCAATGTATCAAATGTCACAATACAAACAGCCCACATATAACCTGTAAGTTACCACCATAGAAGACAGTTTAACAATGTATCAAATGTCATAATACAAACAGCCCACATATAACCTGTAAGCTACCACCATAGAAGACAGTTTAACAATGTATCAAATGTCATAATACAAACAGCCCACATATAACCTGTAAGCCACCACCATAGAAGACAGTTTAACAATGTATCAAATGTCATAATACAAACAGCCCACATATAACCTGTAAGCTACCACCATAGAAGACAGTTTAACAATGTATCAAATGTCATAATACAAACAGCCCACATATAACCTGTAAGCTACCACCATAGAAGACAGTTTAACAATGTATCAAATGTCATAATACAAACAGCCCACATATAACCTGTAAGCCACCACCATAGAAGACAGTTTAACAATGTATCAAATGTCATAATACAAACAGCCCACATATAACCTGTAAGCTACTACCATAGAAGACAGTTTAACAATGTATCAAATGTCATAATACAAACAGCCCACATATAACCTGTAAGCTACCACCATAGAAGACAGTTTAACAATGTATCAAATGTCATAATACAACACAGCCCACATATAACCTGTAAGTCACCACCATAGAAGACAGTTTAACAATGTATCAAATGTCATAATACAACACAGCCCACATATAACCTGTAAGCTACCACCATAGAAGACAGTTTAACAATGTATCAAATGTCATAATACAAACAGCCCACATATAACCTGTAAGCCACCACCATAGAAGACAGTTTAACAATGTATCAAATGTCATAATACAAACAGCCCACATATAACCTGTAAGCTACCACCATAGAAGACAGTTTAACAATGTATCAAATGTCATAATACAAATGGCCCACATATAACCTGTAAGCTACCACCATAGAAGACAGTTTAACAATGTATCAAATGTCATAATACAAACAGCCCACATATAACCTGTAAGCTACCACCATAGAAGACAGTTTAACAATGTATCAAATGTCATAATACAAATGGCCCACATATAACCTGTAAGCTACCACCATAGAAGACAGTCTAACAATGTATCAAATGTCATAATACAAACAGCCCACATATAACCTGTAAGCTACCACCATAGAAGACAGTTTAACAATGTATCAAATGTCATAATACAAACAGCCCACATATAACCTGTAAGCTACCACCATAGAAGACAGTTTAACAATGTATCAAATGTCATAATACAAACGGCCCACATATAACCTGTAAGCTACCACCATAGAAGACAGTTTAACAATGTATCAAATGTCATAATACAAACGGCCCACATATAACCTGTAAGCTACCACCATAGAAGACAGTTTAACAATGTATCAAATGTCATAATACAAACAGCCCACATATAACCTGTAAGCTACCACCATAGAAGACAGTTTAACAATGTATCAAGTGTCATAATACAAACGGCCCACATATAACCTGTAAGCTACCACCATAGAAGACAGTTTAACAATGTATCAAATGTCATAATACAAACGGCCCACATATAACCTGTAAGCTACCACCATAGAAGACAGTTTAACAATGTATCAAATGTCATAATACAAACGGCCCACATATAACCTGTAAGCTACCACCATAGAAGACAGTTTAACAATGTATCAAGTGTCATAATACAAACGGCCCACATATAACCTGTAAGCTACCACCATAGAAGACAGTTTAACAATGTATCAAGTGTCATAATACAAACGGCCCACATATAACCTGTAAGCTACCACCATAGAAGACAGTTTAACAATGTATCAAATGTCATAATACAAACAGCCCACATATAACCTGTAAGCTACCACCATAGAAGACAGTTTAACAATGTATCAAGTGTCATAATACAAACGGCCCACATATAACCTGTAAGCTACCACCATAGAAGACAGTTTAACAATGTATCAAATGTCATAATACAAACGCCCACATATAACCTGTAAGCTACCACCATAGAAGACAGTTTAACAATGTATCAAATGTCATAATACAAACGGCCCACATATAACCTGTAAGCCACCACCATAGAAGACAGTTTAACAATGTATCAAATGTCATAATACAAACAGCCCACATATAACCTGTAAGCTACCACCATAGAAGACAGTTTAACAATGTATCAAGTGTCATAATACAAACGGCCCACATATAACCTGTAAGCTACCACCATAGAAGACAGTTTAACAATGTATCAAATGTCATAATACAAACAGCCCACATATAACCTGTAAGCTACCACCATAGAAGACAGTTTAACAATGTATCAAGTGTCATAATACAAACGGCCCACATATAACCTGTAAGCTACCACCATAGAAGACAGTTTAACAATGTATCAAATGTCATAATACAAACGGCCCACATATAACCTGTAAGCTACCACCATAGAAGACAGTTTAACAATGTATCAAATGTCATAATACAAACAGCCCACATATAACCTGTAAGCTACCACCATAGAAGACAGTTTAACAATGTATCAAGTGTCATAATACAAACGGCCCACATATAACCTGTAAGCTACCACCATAGAAGACAGTTTAACAATGTATCAAATGTCATAATACAAACAGCCCACATATAACCTGTAAGCTACCACCATAGAAGACAGTTTAACAATGTATCAAATGTCATAATACAAACAGCCCACATATAACCTGTAAGCTACCACCATAGAAGACAGATTAACAATGTATCAAATGTCATAATACAAACAGCCCACATATAACATGTAAGCTACCACCATAGAAGACAGTTTAACAATGTATCAAATGTCATAATACAAACAGCCCACATATAACCTGTAAGCTACCACCATAGAAGACAGTTTAACAATGTATCAAGTGTCATAATACAAACGGCCCACATATAACCTGTAAGCTACCACCATAGAAGACAGTTTAACAATGTATCAAATGTCATAATACAAACGGCCCATATATAACCTGTAAGCTACCACCATAGAAGACAGTTTAACAATGTATCAAATGTCATAATACAAACGGCCCACATATAACCTGCAAGCCACCACCATAGAAGACAGTTTAACAATGTATCAAATGTCATAATACAAACAGCCCACATATAACCTGTAAGCTACCACCATAGAAGACAGTTTAACAATGTATCAAGTGTCATAATACAAACGGCCCACATATAACCTGTAAGCTACCACCATAGAAGACAGTTTAACAATGTATCAAATGTCATAATACAAACAGCCCACATATAACCTGTAAGCTACCACCATAGAAGACAGTTTAACAATGTATCAAGTGTCATAATACAAACGGCCCACATATAACCTGTAAGCTACCACCATAGAAGACAGTTTAACAATGTATCAAATGTCATAATACAAACGGCCCACATATAACCTGTAAGCCACCACCATAGAAGACAGTTTAACAATGTATCAAATGTCATAATACAAACAGCCCACATATAACCTGTAAGCTACCACCATAGAAGACAGTTTAACAATGTATCAAGTGTCATAATACAAACGGCCCACATATAACCTGTAAGCTACCACCATAGAAGACAGTTTAACAATGTATCAAATGTCATAATACAAACAGCCCACATATAACCTGTAAGCTACCACCATAGAAGACAGTTTAACAATGTATCAAATGTCATAATACAAACAGCCCACATATAACCTGTAAGCTACCACCATAGAAGACAGTTTAACAATGTATCAAATGTCATAATACAAACAGCCCACATATAACCTGTAAGTCACCACCATAGAAGACAGTTTAACAATGTATCAAATGTCATAATACAAACAGCCCACATATAACCTGTAAGTCACCACCATAGAAGACAGTTTAACAATGTATCAAATGTCATAATACAACACAGCCCACATATAACCTGTAAGCTACCACCATAGAAGACAGTTTAACAATGTATCAAATGTCATAATACAAACAGCCCACATATAACCTGTAAGCCACCACCATAGAAGACAGTTTAACAATGTATCAAATGTCATAATACAAACGGCCCACATATAACCTGTAAGCTACCACCATAGAAGACAGTTTAACAATGTATCAAATGTCATAATACAAACAGCCCACATATAACCTGTAAGCTACCACCATAGAAGAGAGTTTAACAATGTACCAAGTGTCATAATACAAACGGCCCACATATAACCTGTAAGCTACCACTATAGAAGACAGTTTAACAATGTATCAAATGTCATAATACAAACAGCCCACATATAACCTGTAAGCTACCACCATAGAAGACAGTTTAACAATGTATCAAATGTCATAATACAAACGGCCCACATATAACCTGTAACAATGTATCAAATGTCATAATACAAACAGCCCACATATAACCTGTAAGCTACCACCATAGAAGACAGTTTAACAATGTATCAAATGTCATAATACAAACAGCCCACATATAACCTGTAAGCTACCACCATAGAAGACAGTTTAACAATGTATCAAATGTCATAATACAAACAGCCCACATATAACCTGTAAGCTACCACCATAGAAGACAGTTTAACAATGTATCAAATGTCATAATACAAACAGCCCACATATAACATGTAAGCTACCACCATAGAAGACAGTTTAACAATGTATCAAATGTCATAATACAACACAGCCCACATATAACCTGTAAGTCACCACCATAGAAGACAGTTTAACAATGTATCAAATGTCATAATACAAACGGCCCACATATAACCTGTAAGCCACCACCATAGAAGACAGTTTAACAATGTATCAAGTGTCATAATACAAACGGCCCACATATAACCTGTAAGCTACCACCATAGAAGACAGTTTAACAATGTATCAAATGTCATAATACAAACGGCCCACATATAACCTGTAAGCTACCACCATAGAAGACAGTTTAACAATGTATCAAATGTCATAATACAAACGGCCCACATATAACCTGTAAGCTACCACCATAGAAGACAGTTTAACAATGTATCAAGTGTCATAATACAAACGGCCCACATATAACCTGTAAGCTACCACCATAGAAGACAGTTTAACAATGTATCAAGTGTCATAATACAAACGGCCCACATATAACCTGTAAGCTACCACCATAGAAGACAGTTTAACAATGTATCAAATGTCATAATACAAACAGCCCACATATAACCTGTAAGCTACCACCATAGAAGACAGTTTAACAATGTATCAAGTGTCATAATACAAACGGCCCACATATAACCTGTAAGCTACCACCATAGAAGACAGTTTAACAATGTATCAAATGTCATAATACAAACGCCCACATATAACCTGTAAGCTACCACCATAGAAGACAGTTTAACAATGTATCAAATGTCATAATACAAACGGCCCACATATAACCTGTAAGCCACCACCATAGAAGACAGTTTAACAATGTATCAAATGTCATAATACAAACAGCCCACATATAACCTGTAAGCTACCACCATAGAAGACAGTTTAACAATGTATCAAATGTCATAATACAAACGGCCCACATATAACCTGTAAGCCACCACCATAGAAGACAGTTTAACAATGTATCAAATGTCATAATACAAACAGCCCACATATAACCTGTAAGCTACCACCATAGAAGACAGTTTAACAATGTATCAAGTGTCATAATACAAACGGCCCACATATAACCTGTAAGCTACCACCATAGAAGACAGTTTAACAATGTATCAAATGTCATAATACAAACAGCCCACATATAACCTGTAAGCTACCACCATAGAAGACAGTTTAACAATGTATCAAATGTCATAATACAAACAGCCCACATATAACCTGTAAGCTACCACCATAGAAGACAGTTTAACAATGTATCAAATGTCATAATACAAACAGCCCACATATAACCTGTAAGTCACCACCATAGAAGACAGTTTAACAATGTATCAAATGTCATAATACAAACAGCCCACATATAACCTGTAAGTCACCACCATAGAAGACAGTTTAACAATGTATCAAATGTCATAATACAACACAGCCCACATATAACCTGTAAGCTACCACCATAGAAGACAGTTTAACAATGTATCAAATGTCATAATACAAACAGCCCACATATAACCTGTAAGCCACCACCATAGAAGACAGTTTAACAATGTATCAAATGTCATAATACAAACGGCCCACATATAACCTGTAAGCTACCACCATAGAAGACAGTTTAACAATGTATCAAATGTCATAATACAAACGACCCACATATAACCTGTAAGCTACCACCATAGAAGACAGTTTAACAATGTATCAAATGTCATAATACAAACGGCCCACATATAACCTGTAAGCCACCACCATAGAAGACAGTTTAACAATGTATCAAATGTCATAATACAAACAGCCCACATATAACCTGTAAGCTACCACCATAGAAGACAGTTTAACAATGTATCAAGTGTCATTATACAAACGGCCCACATATAACCTGTAAGCTACCACCATAGAAGACAGTTTAACAATGTATCAAATGTCATAATACAAACAGCCCACATATAACCTGTAAGCTACCACCATAGAAGACAGTTTAACAATGTATCAAGTGTCATAATACAAACGGCCCACATATAACCTGTAAGCTACCACCATAGAAGACAGTTTAACAATGTATCAAATGTCATAATACAAACGGCCCACATATAACCTGTAAGCTACCACCATAGAAGACAGTTTAACAATGTATCAAATGTCATAATACAAACAGCCCACATATAACCTGTAAGCTACCACCATAGAAGACAGTTTAACAATGTATCAAGTGTCATAATACAAACGGCCCACATATAACCTGTAAGCTACCACCATAGAAGACAGTTTAACAATGTATCAAATGTCATAATACAAACAGCCCACATATAACCTGTAAGCTACCACCATAGAAGACAGTTTAACAATGTATCAAATGTCATAATACAAACAGCCCACATATAACCTGTAAGCTACCACCATAGAAGACAGTTTAACAATGTATCAAATGTCATAATACAAACAGCCCACATATAACATGTAAGCTACCACCATAGAAGACAGTTTAACAATGTATCAAATGTCATAATACAAACAGCCCACATATAACCTGTAAGCTACCACCATAGAAGACAGTTTAACAATGTATCAAGTGTCATAATACAAACGGCCCACATATAACCTGTAAGCTACCACCATAGAAGACAGTTTAACAATGTATCAAATGTCATAATACAAACGGCCCACATATAACCTGTAAGCTACCACCATAGAAGACAGTTTAACAATGTATCAAATGTCATAATACAAACGGCCCACATATAACCTGTAAGCCACCACCATAGAAGACAGTTTAACAATGTATCAAATGTCATAATACAAACAGCCCACATATAACCTGTAAGCTACCACCATAGAAGACAGTTTAACAATGTATCAAGTGTCATAATACAAACGGCCCACATATAACCTGTAAGCTACCACCATAGAAGACAGATTAACAATGTATCAAATGTCATAATACAAACAGCCCACATATAACCTGTAAGCTACCACCATAGAAGACAGTTTAACAATGTATCAAGTGTCATAATACAAACGGCCCACATATAACCTGTAAGCTACCACCATAGAAGACAGTTTAACAATGTATCAAATGTCATAATACAAACGGCCCACATATAACCTGTAAGCCACCACCATAGAAGACAGTTTAACAATGTATCAAATGTCATAATACAAACAGCCCACATATAACCTGTAAGCTACCACCATAGAAGACAGTTTAACAATGTATCAAGTGTCATAATACAAACGGCCCACATATAACCTGTAAGCTACCACCATAGAAGACAGTTTAACAATGTATCAAATGTCATAATACAAACAGCCCACATATAACCTGTAAGCTACGACCATAGAAGACAGTTTAACAATGTATCAAATGTCATAATACAAACAGCCCACATATAACCTGTAAGCTACCACCATAGAAGACAGTTTAACAATGTATCAAATGTCATAATACAAACAGCCCACATATAACCTGTAAGTCACCACCATAGAAGACAGTTTAACAATGTATCAAATGTCATAATACAAACAGCCCACATATAACCTGTAAGTCACCACCATAGAAGACAGTTTAACAATGTATCAAATGTCATAATACAACACAGCCCACATATAACCTGTAAGCTACCACCATAGAAGACAGTTTAACAATGTATCAAATGTCATAATACAAACAGCCCACATATAACCTGTAAGCCACCACCATAGAAGACAGTTTAACAATGTATCAAATGTCATAATACAAACGGCCCACATATAACCTGTAAGCTACCACCATAGAAGACAGTTTAACAATGTATCAAATGTCATAATACAAACAGCCCACATATAACCTGTAAGCTACCACCATAGAAGAGAGTTTAACAATGTACCAAGTGTCATAATACAAACGGCCCACATATAACCTGTAAGCTACCACTATAGAAGACAGTTTAACAATGTATCAAATGTCATAATACAAACAGCCCACATATAACCTGTAAGCTACCACCATAGAAGACAGTTTAACAATGTATCAAATGTCATAATACAAACGGCCCACATATAACCTGTAACAATGTATCAAATGTCATAATACAAACAGCCCACATATAACCTGTAAGCTACCACCATAGAAGACAGTTTAACAATGTATCAAATGTCATAATACAAACAGCCCACATATAACCTGTAAGCTACCACCATAGAAGACAGTTTAACAATGTATCAAATGTCATAATACAAACAGCCCACATATAACCTGTAAGCTACCACCATAGAAGACAGTTTAACAATGTATCAAATGTCATAATACAAACAGCCCACATATAACATGTAAGCTACCACCATAGAAGACAGTTTAACAATGTATCAAATGTCATAATACAACACAGCCCACATATAACCTGTAAGTCACCACCATAGAAGACAGTTTAACAATGTATCAAATGTCATAATACAAACGGCCCACATATAACCTGTAAGCCACCACCATAGAAGACAGTTTAACAATGTATCAAATGTCATAATACAAACAGCCCACATATAACCTGTAAGTCACCACCATAGAAGACAGTTTAACAATGTATCAAATGTCATAATACAAACAGCCCACATATAACCTGTAAGCTACCACCATAGAGGACAGTTTAACAATGTATCAAATGTCATAATACAAACAGCCCACATATAACCTGTAAGCTACCACCATAGAAGACAGTTTAACAATGTATCAAGTGTCATAATACAA
Organism: Bathymodiolus brooksi; assembly: GCA_963680875.1. Lineage (NCBI taxonomy): Eukaryota > Metazoa > Mollusca > Bivalvia > Mytilida > Modiolidae > Bathymodiolus > Bathymodiolus brooksi. The sequence goes on from OY804576.1 coordinate 15,051,558, forward strand.
ACAGCCCACATATAACCTGTAAGCTACCACCATAGAAGACAGTTTAACAATGTATCAAATGTCATAATACAAACAGCCCACATATAACCTGTAAGTCACCACCATAGAAGACAGTTTAACAATGTATCAAATGTCATAATACAAACGGCCCACATATAACCTGTAAGCTACCACCATAGAAGACAGTTTAACAATGTATCAAATGTCATAATACAAACAGCCCACATATAACCTGTAAGCTACCACCATAGAAGACAGTTTAACAATGTATCAAATGTCATAATACAAACAGCCCACTTATAACCTGTGAGCCACCACCATAGAAGACAGTTTAACAATGTATCAAATGTCATAATACAAACAGCCCACATATAACCTGTAAGTCACCACCATAGAAGACAGTTTAACAATGTATCAAATGTCATAATACAAACAGCCCACATATAACCTGTAAGCTACCACCATAGAAGACAGTTTAACAATGTATCAAATGTCATAATACAAACAGCCCACATATAACCTGTAAGCTACCACCATAGAAGACAGTTTAACAATGTATCAAATGTCATAATACAAACAGCCCACATATAACCTGTAAGTCACCACCATAGAAGACAGTTTAACAATGTATCAAATGTCATAATACAAACAGCCCACATATAACCTGTAAGCCACCACCATAGAAGACAGTTTAACAATGTATCAAATGTCATAATACAAACGGCCCACATATAACCTGTAAGCTACCACCATAGAAGACAGTTTAACAATGTATCAAATGTCATAATACAAACAGCCCACATATAACCTGTAAGCTACCACCATAGAAGACAGTTTAACAATGTATCAAGTGTCATAATACAAACGGCCCACATATAACCTGTAAGCTACCACCATAGAAGACAGTTTAACAATGTATCAAATGTCATAATACAAACGGCCCACATATAACCTGTAAGCTACCACCATAGAAGACAGTTTAACAATGTATCAAATGTCATAATACAAACGGCCCACATATAACCTGTAAGCCACCACCATAGAAGACAGTTTAACAATGTATCAAATGTCATAATACAAACAGCCCACATATAACCTGTAAGCTACCACCATAGAAGACAGTTTAACAATGTATCAAGTGTCATAATACAAACGGCCCACATATAACCTGTAAGCTACCACCATTGAAGACAGATTAACAATGTATCAAATGTCATAATACAAACAGCCCACATATAACCTGTAAGCTACCACCATAGAAGACAGTTTAACAATGTATCAAGTGTCATAATACAAACGGCCCACATATAACCTGTAAGCTACCACCATAGAAGACAGTTTAACAATGTATCAAATGTCATAATACAAACGGCCCACATATAACCTGTAAGCCACCACCATAGAAGACAGTTTAACAATGTATCAAATGTCATAATACAAACAGCCCACATATAACCTGTAAGCTACCACCATAGAAGACAGTTTAACAATGTATCAAGTGTCATAATACAAACGGCCCACATATAACCTGTAAGCTACCACCATAGAAGACAGTTTAACAATGTATCAAATGTCATAATACAAACAGCCCACATATAACCTGTAAGCTACGACCATAGAAGACAGTTTAACAATGTATCAAATGTCATAATACAAACAGCCCACATATAACCTGTAAGCTACCACCATAGAAGACAGTTTAACAATGTATCAAATGTCATAATACAAACAGCCCACATATAACCTGTAAGTCACCACCATAGAAGACAGTTTAACAATGTATCAAATGTCATAATACAAACAGCCCACATATAACCTGTAAGTCACCACCATAGAAGACAGTTTAACAATGTATCAAATGTCATAATACAACACAGCCCACATATAACCTGTAAGCTACCACCATAGAAGACAGTTTAACAATGTATCAAATGTCATAATACAAACAGCCCACATATAACCTGTAAGCCACCACCATAGAAGACAGTTTAACAATGTATCAAATGTCATAATACAAACGGCCCACATATAACCTGTAAGCTACCACCATAGAAGACAGTTTAACAATGTATCAAATGTCATAATACAAACAGCCCACATATAACCTGTAAGCTACCACCATAGAAGAGAGTTTAACAATGTACCAAGTGTCATAATACAAACGGCCCACATATAACCTGTAAGCTACCACTATAGAAGACAGTTTAACAATGTATCAAATGTCATAATACAAACAGCCCACATATAACCTGTAAGCTACCACCATAGAAGACAGTTTAACAATGTATCAAATGTCATAATACAAACGGCCCACATATAACCTGTAACAATGTATCAAATGTCATAATACAAACAGCCCACATATAACCTGTAAGCTACCACCATAGAAGACAGTTTAACAATGTATCAAATGTCATAATACAAACAGCCCACATATAACCTGTAAGCTACCACCATAGAAGACAGTTTAACAATGTATCAAATGTCATAATACAAACAGCCCACATATAACCTGTAAGCTACCACCATAGAAGACAGTTTAACAATGTATCAAATGTCATAATACAAACAGCCCACATATAACATGTAAGCTACCACCATAGAAGACAGTTTAACAATGTATCAAATGTCATAATACAACACAGCCCACATATAACCTGTAAGTCACCACCATAGAAGACAGTTTAACAATGTATCAAATGTCATAATACAAACGGCCCACATATAACCTGTAAGCCACCACCATAGAAGACAGTTTAACAATGTATCAAATGTCATAATACAAACAGCCCACATATAACCTGTAAGTCACCACCATAGAAGACAGTTTAACAATGTATCAAATGTCATAATACAAACAGCCCACATATAACCTGTAAGCTACCACCATAGAGGACAGTTTAACAATGTATCAAATGTCATAATACAAACAGCCCACATATAACCTGTAAGCTACCACCATAGAAGACAGTTTAACAATGTATCAAGTGTCATAATACAAACAGCCCACATATAACCTGTAAGCTACCACCATAGAAGACAGTTTAACAATGTATCAAATGTCATAATACAAACAGCCCACATATAACCTGTAAGTCACCACCATAGAAGACAGTTTAACAATGTATCAAATGTCATAATACAAACGGCCCACATATAACCTGTAAGCTACCACCATAGAAGACAGTTTAACAATGTATCAAATGTCATAATACAAACAGCCCACATATAACCTGTAAGCTACCACCATAGAAGACAGTTTAACAATGTATCAAATGTCATAATACAAACAGCCCACTTATAACCTGTGAGCCACCACCATAGAAGACAGTTTAACAATGTATCAAATGTCATAATACAAACAGCCCACATATAACCTGTAAGTCACCACCATAGAAGACAGTTTAACAATGTATCAAATGTCATAATACAAACAGCCCACATATAACCTGTAAGCTACCACCATAGAAGACAGTTTAACAATGTATCAAATGTCATAATACAAACAGCCCACATATAACCTGTAAGCTACCACCATAGAAGACAGTTTAACAATGTATCAAATGTCATAATACAAACAGCCCACATATAACCTGTAAGTCACCACCATAGAAGACAGTTTAACAATGTATCAAATGTCATAATACAAACAGCCCACATATAACCTGTAAGCCACCACCATAGAAGACAGTTTAACAATGTATCAAATGTCATAATACAAACGGCCCACATATAACCTGTAAGCTACCACCATAGAAGACAGTTTAACAATGTATCAAATGTCATAATACAAACAGCCCACATATAACCTGTAAGCTACCACCATAGAAGACAGTTTAACAATGTATCAAATGACATAATACAAACAGCCCACATATAACCTGTAAGCTACCACCATAGAAGACAGTTTAACAATGTATCAAATGTCTTAATACAAACAGCCCACATATAACCTGTAAGCCACCACCATAGAAGACAGTTTAACAATGTATCAAATGTCATAATACAAACAGCCCACATATAACCTGTAAGTCACCACCATAGAAGACAGTTTAACAATGTATCAAATGTCATAATACAAACAGCCCACATATAACATGTAAGTCACCACCATAGAAGACAGTTTAACAATGTATCAAATGTCATAATACAAACAGCCCACATATAACCTGTAAGCTACCACCATAGAAGACAGTTTAACAATGTATCAAATGTCATAATACAAACAGCCCACATATAAACTGTGAGTCACCACCATAGAAGACAGTTTAACAATGTATCAAATGTCATAATACAAATGGCCCACATATAACCTGTAAGTCACCACCATAGAAGACAGTTTAGCAATGTATCAAATGTCATAATACAAACAGCCCACATATAACCTGTAAGCTACCACCATAGAAGACAGTTTAACAATGTATCAAATGTCATAATACAAACAGCCCACATATAACCTGTAAGCTACCACCATAGAAGACAGTTTAACAATGTATCAAGTGTCATAATACAAATGGCCCACATATAACCTGTAAGCTACCACCATAGAAGACAGTTTAACAATGTATCAAATGTCATAATACAAATGGCCCACATATAACCTGTAAGCTACCACCATAGAAGACAGTTTAACAATGTATCAAATGTCATAATACAAACAGCCCACATATAACCTGTAAGCTACCACCATAGAAGACAGTTTAACAATGTATCAAGTGTCATAATACAAACGGCCCACATATAACCTGTAAGCTACCACCATAGAAGACAGTTTAACAATGTATCAAATGTCATAATACAAACAGCCCACATATAACCTGTAAGCTACCACCATAGAAGACAGTTTAACAATGTATCAAATGTCACAATACAAACAGCCCACATATAACCTGTAAGCTACCACCATAGAAGACAGTTTAACAATGTATCAAATGTCATAATACAAACAGCCCACATATAACCTGTAAGTCACCACCATAGAAGACAGTTTAACAATGTATCAAATGTCATAATACAAACAGCCCACATATAACCTGTAAGTCACCACCATAGAAGACAGTTTAACAATGTATCAAATGTCATAATACAAACAGCCCACATATAACGTGTAAGTCACCACCATAGAAGACAGTTTAACAATGTATCAAATGTCATAATACAACACAGCCCACATATAACCTGTAAGCTACCACCATAGAAGACAGTTTAACAATGTATCAAATGTCATAATACAAACAGCCCACATATAACCTGTAAGCCACCACCATAGAAGACAGTTTAACAATGTATCAAATGTCATAATACAAACGGCCCACATATAACCTGTAAGCTACCACCATAGAAGACAGTTTAACAATGTATCAAATGTCATAATACAAACAGCCCACATATAACCTGTAAGCTACCACCATAGAAGAGAGTTTAACAATGTACCAAGTGTCATAATACAAACGGCCCACATATAACCTGTAAGCTACCACTATAGAAGACAGTTTAACAATGTATCAAATGTCATAATACAAACAGCCCACATATAACCTGTAAGCTACCACCATAGAAGACAGTTTAACAATGTATCAAATGTCATAATACAAACGGCCCACATATAACCTGTAACAATGTATCAAATGTCATAATACAAACAGCCCACATATAACCTGTAAGCTACCACCATAGAAGACAGTTTAACAATGTATCAAATGTCATAATACAAACAGCCCACATATAACCTGTAAGCTACCACCATAGAAGACAGTTTAACAATGTATCAAATGTCATAATACAAACAGCCCACATATAACCTGTAAGCTACCACCATAGAAGACAGTTTAACAATGTATCAAATGTCATAATACAAACAGCCCACATATAACATGTAAGCTACCACCATAGAAGACAGTTTAACAATGTATCAAATGTCATAATACAACACAGCCCACATATAACCTGTAAGTCACCACCATAGAAGACAGTTTAACAATGTATCAAATGTCATAATACAAACGGCCCACATATAACCTGTAAGCCACCACCATAGAAGACAGTTTAACAATGTATCAAATGTCATAATACAAACAGCCCACATATAACCTGTAAGTCACCACCATAGAAGACAGTTTAACAATGTATCAAATGTCATAATACAAACAGCCCACATATAACCTGTAAGCTACCACCATAGAGGACAGTTTAACAATGTATCAAATGTCATAATACAAACAGCCCACATATAACCTGTAAGCTACCACCATAGAAGACAGTTTAACAATGTATCAAGTGTCATAATACAAACAGCCCACATATAACCTGTAAGCTACCACCATAGAAGACAGTTTAACAATGTATTAAATGTCATAATACAAACAGCCCACATATAACCTGTAAGTCACCACCATAGAAGACAGTTTAACAATGTATCAAATGTCATAATACAAACGGCCCACATATAACCTGTAAGCTACCACCATAGAAGACAGTTTAACAATGTATCAAATGTCATAATACAAACAGCCCACATATAACCTGTAAGCTACCACCATAGAAGACAGTTTAACAATGTATCAAATGTCATAATACAAACAGCCCACTTATAACCTGTGAGCCACCACCATAGAAGACAGTTTAACAATGTATCAAATGTCATAATACAAACAGCCCACATATAACCTGTAAGTCACCACCATAGAAGACAGTTTAACAATGTATCAAATGTCATAATACAAACAGCCCACATATAACCTGTAAGCTACCACCATAGAAGACAGTTTAACAATGTATCAAATGTCATAATACAAACAGCCCACATATAACCTGTAAGCTACCACCATAGAAGACAGTTTAACAATGTATCAAATGTCATAATACAAACAGCCCACATATAACCTGTAAGTCACCACCATAGAAGACAGTTTAACAATGTATCAAATGTCATAATACAAACAGCCCACATATAACCTGTAAGCCACCACCATAGAAGATAGTTTAACAATGTATCAAATGTCATAATACAAACGGCCCACATATAACCTGTAAGCTACCACCATAGAAGACAGTTTAACAATGTATCAAATGTCATAATACAAACAGCCCACATATAACCTGTAAGCTACCACCATAGAAGACAGTTTAACAATGTATCAAATGACATAATACAAACAGCCCACATATAACCTGTAAGCTACCACCATAGAAGACAGTTTAACAATGTATCAAATGTCTTAATACAAACAGCCCACATATAACCTGTAAGCCACCACCATAGAAGACAGTTTAACAATGTATCAAATGTCATAATACAAACAGCCCACATATAACCTGTAAGTCACCACCATAGAAGACAGTTTAACAATGTATCAAATGTCATAATACAAACAGCCCACATATAACATGTAAGTCACCACCATAGAAGACAGTTTAACAATGTATCAAATGTCATAATACAAACAGCCCACATATAACCTGTAAGCTACCACCATAGAAGACAGTTTAACAATGTATCAAATGTCATAATACAAACAGCCCACATATAAACTGTGAGTCACCACCATAGAAGACAGTTTAACAATGTATCAAATGTCATAATACAAATGGCCCACATATAACCTGTAAGTCACCACCATAGAAGACAGTTTAGCAATGTATCAAATGTCATAATACAAACAGCCCACATATAACCTGTAAGCTACCACCATAGAAGACAGTTTAACAATGTATCAAATGTCATAATACAAACAGCCCACATATAACCTGTAAGCTACCACCATAGAAGACAGTTTAACAATGTATCAAGTGTCATAATACAAATGGCCCACATATAACCTGTAAGCTACCACCATAGAAGACAGTTTAACAATGTATCAAATGTCATAATACAAATGGCCCACATATAACCTGTAAGCTACCACCATAGAAGACAGTTTAACAATGTATCAAATGTCATAATACAAACAGCCCACATATAACCTGTAAGCTACCACCATAGAAGACAGTTTAACAATGTATCAAGTGTCATAATACAAACGGCCCACATATAACCTGTAAGCTACCACCATAGAAGACAGTTTAACAATGTATCAAATGTCATAATACAAACAGCCCACATATAACCTGTAAGCTACCACCATAGAAGACAGTTTAACAATGTATCAAATGTCACAATACAAACAGCCCACATATAACCTGTAAGCTACCACCATAGAAGACAGTTTAACAATGTATCAAATGTCATAATACAAACAGCCCACATATAACCTGTAAGTCACCACCATAGAAGACAGTTTAACAATGTATCAAATGTCATAATACAAACAGCCCACATATAACCTGTAAGCTACCACCATAGAAGACAGTTTAACAATGTATCAAATGTCATAATACAAACAGCCCACATATAACCTGTAAGTCACCACCATAGAAGACAGTTTAACAATGTATCAAATGTCATAATACAAACAGCCCACATATAACCTGTAAGTCACCACCATAGAAGACAGTTTAACAATGTATCAAATGTCATAATACAAACGGCCCACATATAGCTTGTAAGCTACCACCATAGAAGACAGTTTAACAATGTATCAAATGTCATAATACAAACAGCCCACATATAACCTGTAAGCTACCACCATAGAAGACAGTTTAACAATGTATCAAATGTCATAATACAAACAGCCCACATATAACCTGTAAGTCACCACCATAGAAGACAGTTTAACAATGTATCAAATGTCATAATACAACACAGCCCACATATAACCTGTAAGTCACCACCATAGAAGACAGTTTAACAATGTATCAAATGTCATAATACAAACGGCCCACATATAACCTGTAAGCCACCACCATAGAAGACAGTTTAACAATGTATCAAATGTCATAATACAAACAGCCCACATATAACCTGTAAGTCACCACCATAGAAGACAGTTTAACAATGTATCAAATGTCATAATACAAACAGCCCACATATAACCTGTAAGCTACCACCATAGAGGACAGTTTAACAATGTATCAAATGTCATAATACAAACAGCCCACATATAACCTGTAAGCTACCACCATAGAAGACAGTTTAACAATGTATCAAGTGTCATAATACAAACAGCCCACATATAACCTGTAAGCTACCACCATAGAAGACAGTTTAACAATGTATTAAATGTCATAATACAAACAGCCCACATATAACCTGTAAGTCACCACCATAGAAGACAGTTTAACAATGTATCAAATGTCATAATACAAACGGCCCACATATAACCTGTAAGCTACCACCATAGAAGACAGTTTAACAATGTATCAAATGTCATAATACAAACAGCCCACATATAACCTGTAAGCTACCACCATAGAAGACAGTTTAACAATGTATCAAATGTCATAATACAAACAGCCCACTTATAACCTGTGAGCCACCACCATAGAAGACAGTTTAACAATGTATCAAATGTCATAATACAAACAGCCCACATATAACCTGTAAGTCACCACCATAGAAGACAGTTTAACAATGTATCAAATGTCATAATACAAACAGCCCACATATAACCTGTAAGCTACCACCATAGAAGACAGTTTAACAATGTATCAAATGTCATAATACAAACAGCCCACATATAACCTGTAAGCTACCACCATAGAAGACAGTTTAACAATGTATCAAATGTCATAATACAAACAGCCCACATATAACCTGTAAGTCACCACCATAGAAGACAGTTTAACAATGTATCAAATGTCATAATACAAACAGCCCACATATAACCTGTAAGCCACCACCATAGAAGATAGTTTAACAATGTATCAAATGTCATAATACAAACGGCCCACATATAACCTGTAAGCTACCACCATAGAAGACAGTTTAACAATGTATCAAATGTCATAATACAAACAGCCCACATATAACCTGTAAGCTACCACCATAGAAGACAGTTTAACAATGTATCAAATGACATAATACAAACAGCCCACATATAACCTGTAAGCTACCACCATAGAAGACAGTTTAACAATGTATCAAATGTCTTAATACAAACAGCCCACATATAACCTGTAAGCCACCACCATAGAAGACAGTTTAACAATGTATCAAATGTCATAATACAAACAGCCCACATATAACCTGTAAGTCACCACCATAGAAGACAGTTTAACAATGTATCAAATGTCATAATACAAACAGCCCACATATAACATGTAAGTCACCACCATAGAAGACAGTTTAACAATGTATCAAATGTCATAATACAAACAGCCCACATATAACCTGTAAGCTACCACCATAGAAGACAGTTTAACAATGTATCAAATGTCATAATACAAACAGCCCACATATAAACTGTGAGTCACCACCATAGAAGACAGTTTAACAATGTATCAAATGTCATAATACAAATGGCCCACATATAACCTGTAAGTCACCACCATAGAAGACAGTTTAGCAATGTATCAAATGTCATAATACAAACAGCCCACATATAACCTGTAAGCTACCACCATAGAAGACAGTTTAACAATGTATCAAATGTCATAATACAAACAGCCCACATATAACCTGTAAGCTACCACCATAGAAGACAGTTTAACAATGTATCAAGTGTCATAATACAAATGGCCCACATATAACCTGTAAGCTACCACCATAGAAGACAGTTTAACAATGTATCAAATGTCATAATACAAATGGCCCACATATAACCTGTAAGCTACCACCATAGAAGACAGTTTAACAATGTATCAAATGTCATAATACAAACAGCCCACATATAACCTGTAAGCTACCACCATAGAAGACAGTTTAACAATGTATCAAGTGTCATAATACAAACGGCCCACATATAACCTGTAAGCTACCACCATAGAAGACAGTTTAACAATGTATCAAATGTCATAATACAAACAGCCCACATATAACCTGTAAGCTACCACCATAGAAGACAGTTTAACAATGTATCAAATGTCACAATACAAACAGCCCACATATAACCTGTAAGCTACCACCATAGAAGACAGTTTAACAATGTATCAAATGTCATAATACAAACAGCCCACATATAACCTGTAAGTCACCACCATAGAAGACAGTTTAACAATGTATCAAATGTCATAATACAAACAGCCCACATATAACCTGTAAGCTACCACCATAGAAGACAGTTTAACAATGTATCAAATGTCATAATACAAACAGCCCACATATAACCTGTAAGTCACCACCATAGAAGACAGTTTAACAATGTATCAAATGTCATAATACAAACAGCCCACATATAACCTGTAAGTCACCACCATAGAAGACAGTTTAACAATGTATCAAATGTCATAATACAAACGGCCCACATATAGCTTGTAAGCTACCACCATAGAAGACAGTTTAACAATGTATCAAATGTCATAATACAAACAGCCCACATATAACCTGTAAGCTACCACCATAGAAGACAGTTTAACAATGTATCAAATGTCATAATACAAACAGCCCACATATAACCTGTAAGTCACCACCATAGAAGACAGTTTAACAATGTATCAAATGTCATAATACAAACAGCCCACATATAACCTGTAAGTCACCACCATAGAAGACAGTTTAACAATGTATCAAATGTCATAATACAAACAGCCCACATATAACCTGTAAGTCACCACCATAGAAGACAGTTTAACAATGTATCAAATGTCATAATACAAACAGCCCACATATAGCCTGTAAGCTACCACCATAGAAGACAGTTTAACAATGTATCAAATGTCATAATACAAACAGCCCACATATAACCTGTAAGCTACCACCATAGAAGACAGTTTAACAATGTATCAAATGTCATAATACAAACAGCCCACATATAACCTGTAAGTCACCACCATAGAAGACAGTTTAACAATGTATCAAATGTCATAATACAAACGGCCCACATATAACCTGTAAGCTACCACCATAGAAGACAGTTTAACAATGTATCAAGTGTCATAACACAACACAGCCCACATATAACCTGTAAGTCACCACCATAGAAGACAGTTTAACAATGTATCAAATGTCATAATACAAACAGCCCACATATAACCTGTAAGCTACTACCATAGAAGACAGTTTAACAATGTATCAAATGTCATAATACAAACAGCCCACATATAACCTGTAAGCCACCACCATAGAAGACAGTTTAACAATGTATCAAATGTCATAATACAACACAGCCCACATATAACCTGTAAGCTACCACCATAGAAGACAGTTTAACAATGTATCAAATGTCATAATACAACACAGCCCACATATAACCTGAAAGCTACCACCATAGAAGACAGTTTAACAATGTATCAAGTGTCATAATACAACACAGCCCACATATAACCTGAAAGCTACCACCATAGAAGACAGTTTAACAATGTATCAAGTGTCATAATACAACACAGCCCACATATAACCTGAAAGCTACCACCATAGAAGACAGTTTAACAATGTATCAAATGTCATAATACAAACAGCCCACATATAACCTGTAACCTTGCCTTCTATTATCCACACCAGCTGGAAGAAAATATTTTTGATTTTACAAAGTCTGTTATCAAGTCATATAAGTCATATAATACTCGAAACTTTGAGCCTCTGTTGTTAGTCTTAAAAAACTGACCCATCAAGACCTTTTGCCCTTGACTTCCTCTAGCCAATAGCTTTGATTTAAGCCTATGTGTGCAATATTATTGCTAAAGAAAAATATTGAATATTTTCAATAATTGTTCCCAAGTCATTTTGCAATCAACTTTGGGCCTATATTGTGGACCTTCCTGGAGTTAAAACTCCAGTACCTTTTGGCATGGTCAATCTTTAGCCAGTAGGCCTATTCAAGTCCCATGTGGACAAAAGTATTGCCATAGGAACATGTTTATGATTTATAGGAATTGGTTATTACGTTATGGAAGAACTTGAACTTTGGGCCTTCCAAGAATTAACTCCCCCAGAACGTTTGTTCAGGCCATCACCTTTCTAGTAGCTTAGATTTAAATCCCAAGTGGACAAAGTATTCCTGTAGCTAAATATTTATGATTTGCTAGAGTTGGTCATAAAGTCATGTCAGACTTAAAATTGGGAGTCTATTGTCAGCATTGTAAGAGTTAACCCACAAGGACTAACCCTAGCTAGTTAGCAACTTAAGGACCATTCAGCAAAACTGTCGTACAAATTGACCAATTCTTTTCAGAAGAGAAGATTTTCATATGTCTTTTTTGTTAAAATAGGTTTAATTTGCATATTCTGCAAAAAAAATCATCAAAATTACCAATTCAACTAAAAGAATTGAATTGTAGAAAAAATGATTAGCATAAAGCTACTGTTTTAAATCCAGCTTATTTTCAGTGTAAAATGTAGTTATCTGTATGGCCATTTGAAGATATTTCTATTTTTGGTTATGGTGGCAATCTTGGAGAGGATGGAGCTGTCAGATATATTTTTGAAAGGTGTAACCAAACAAGGACTATCCCATCCTAGTGTCTATTAAATTGGCACAGTGTTTTTTTCCATCAACATAAGACTTGTTTGCCTTTTGCAAAACACATTAATCATCAAATTCTATAACATATGTCATAAAAATTAAAATTTGAGTTCATCTGGTGAGAAAATGTGACTATATTTGATTTGTAGAAGTGTTATTATCAAAGTAGTATTAATATAAATGTTTGAAATGTCAGTGTTGAAATGAATTTAAGACCTAACTTGTAACAACTGAATAATTTGAATCTTTTTACTACAGTGAAGTTCAAAATATGTTTATAATCTCTAGTCTTTGTTTGAAATTCTTCTTATTTATCCAATTTCTTATTTTCTTTACTTTCGTTTCTTACAACTCTATTTTCTAATCCTATAAAAAAAAATCTTGTTTTTCCCTTTTCTCCAGATACATACACAGTGTTAATCATTCTCCTTGAAAAGTTAAGTCATATAACATCTAGAGTAAAATTATGCCATCACATCTCATTTCTAAACAGGTTACATACCTTACTTATTAAATGTCAGTGTGAGCTATTAACATCTCTTGGTGTGTGGGGTTCGTGGTTAAGTCTTTATATTTTAATCTTCTCCCCAGAAACCACTGGACCAATATAAACCACACCTGGCAGGAATAGTCCATGGATGAATCCTTTTTCTAAATTATACCCAAGATGTTCGAAATGTGTGGCAAATGCTATTAAAAATAGAAAATTCTTTAATGGAGCAAAGCAGCTTTATTTGAAGCAAGGATGAGGTCAAAATGTTTAACTTTATGGGATAAGCTTTTCTAGGTTTATACAACATGTTTAACTTTATGGGATAAGCTTTTCTAGGTTTATACAACATGTTTAACTTTATGGGATAAGCTTTTCTAGGTTTATACAACATGTTTAAACTTTTATTTATTACAGAAACATAAGATGACTCAAATCTAGTTACTTCTCAAAGAAAAATGTAGAACAAAGGTTCAGTATCTTGTTATTAGCAGAGATAAGTATTACTTTGTCAAAAGCCCCTCAAAATCGAACAATAAACATATAATCATTCAGATGTGAGATTTTTATGCCCCCGCGACGAAGAGTTGTGGGGGGGGGGGGGGGGGGGGGTGCATATTAATTTACCCTTGTTCGTCCGTCCAGATATAGATACATGGTTTGTCCGGCTATCTCCTATAGTTTTGGAGCTACAGCTTTAATATTTTGCAGGATGTTTATACACATAATGGAGGTGTGCATGTCCACAGGATTTTGATTTTCATCAAATATTCTCAAAATGACAGGTAGTTGGACTTAGTCATTCTGTTCGTCCGTCCGAATATAGATGCATGGTTTGTCCGGCTATCTCCTCCTACAGTTTTGGAGCTACAGCTTTAATATTTTGCATGATGTTTATACACATAATGGAGGTGTGCATGTCCACAGGATTTTGATTTTCATCAAATATTTGATAATGACAGGTAGTTGGACTTAGTCATTTTTTTATGCCCCCGCGACGAAAAGTCGGGGGTGGGGTAGGGTGGGGGGTATTTTTGTAAAATATTCACAAAATGACAGGTAGTTGGACTTCATTTCCTTCGTACTAGCTACATATTGGAAACATGGTTTGTATGGCTCCTACTACAGTTTTTGACTTGTTTATAATTTCTTATGGTCAGGTGGGAGCATCATTTGTGTCTTACAGACACTTCATTTTTTTTTAAATCACTCCTAACAAAACAACTGTCCATAATTATCAAGTGCGGGGGCATACTTCTTTTCTAGTTTATGACAAAAATACTTGTACAATCGGTATTCCAGTGGGTACTAATTGTGCCCGATTTGTTTCTACACGCTTTTGAAGCAGACGTCCTTCACGAGTTCAGTTACTGATGCAAAATATACTCAAACAAGGCCACATTGCTCAGAGATTGAAGTCATCGCTACCAACAATTTTAAGGTGGTCATCACGAACTGCTCGACTGTTACGAAATATATATTACTCATATGGCAATGGATCTTTTCCATCTTCTGTTTACCACTTTCCTCTATCGCCGACAACACTTTTCCCAAGCTTAAATGTGAGTAACACGGCTGATGTCTTATAAGAATCGGTAACAGCTTACCCTTTGTGAATACATCGGTTTATCCCCATTTTTTGGTAGAATCCGTTTTACTCATCTTTTTAGTTTTTTGTTTTGTTTGTCTTGTTCTGTGTCTTGTGCCTAATGTCTGTGTCTCTGAATTGTCCTTTGTCGATTGTGCCTTCGAAAAAGCTGCTTATCTGAAGCTACTTGGCAATTTTGAACTAAACTAGACAGGAATAGCACTTGGCTGACGTCCATTTCTAAGTAGTATTGGTCCTAACTGTATCCAAGACAGGGGCGAGGAACCGGGGGCAAATGTTCTGTTATCCAAGAGGTATACGGATATGCATTTTTTTTTTTGCTTGTTAGATTTGTTATATTCCTTCTTTTCTTTTGGCGTCATATTTACACTTTTGCTGATTTTGGTCGATTATAGAAACAAGACATATTATATGCAAAATATCATTAAGAATTTTTTTTTCTGAAACTAATAGGCCAGTTTGATCCAAATTTAAAAGAAATAGTCCTTGGGTAGTCCCATACTAAACTATTTCCGATTGGTCTGAACTCTATTCACGATAGCCGCCATAACTAAACATATAAAATTTTTAATTGATCCATCTCGTCGTATTTCAAGTCAGAATCTTCTGTAATCTTAGCTCTTTAAGACCGCAATTAGCGATAAAGAACATAGAGATAAAGATTTCTTCATGTGACTGACTCGGGCTCATTTGAGCCTCTAATCAATTCACTACACTTTTTAATAAACGATAAAGCAATCTTATGTAAAATAGTTGAACACGGACGACATCATTCGTTTCCAACTGACAACTCACGTGAGGAAAGCTGGCGATCGGGCAAAAATGTTAAAAGAGTTCTACCTCTTTCTGATTATAGTTGTATATTACGTCGGTTTCTACCTCTTTCTGATTATTATATGTTATTCAGCTATCAGACAGGGTATATAATGTGACATTCCCGGCTTAGGATCTATATTCCCTGAGGCGCAGCCGAAGGCAATATATATAATAAGCCGGGAATGTCACATTATATACCCTGTCTGATAGCTGAATAACAAATATATTTCGGATTTAACCTTTTTTTTTTTTTAGCTCACCTGACCCAATACCCAAAGGGTCAGGTGAGCTATTGCCATCACTTGGCGTTCGTCGTCGTCGTCCGTCTGTAAACTTTTTAAAAAATCTTCTCCTCTGAAACCACTGGGCCAATTTAAACCAAACTTGGCCTGAATCATCCTTAGGGGGTTCCCTTTAAAAGATATGTCCGATGACCCTGCCGACCAACCATCATGGCCGCCATGTCTATAAATAGAATATAGGGGTAAAATTGCAGTTTTTGGGTAATAACTCAAAAACCGTTAATAAAAACAGAAATCTGACATGGGATAAAAATGATCAGCACAGCAAGATCTACCTACCCTGCAATTATGAAGTAAATCTGATTACCCATCTTGGAGTTATTGTCCTTTTTTCATCACATTTTTAAATTTTTAATACTTTTCATCTGATATTTCAAAAACTATAAGAGATAGATGTTAAGTTTAAATTGCAAAAATGTGCAGCATGTCAAGATCTACCTACCCTGCAATTTTGAAGTAAATTCCATTACCTATTTTGGAGTTATTGCCCTTTTTCATCAAATTTTCTAAATTTTAATACTTTTCGTCCTTTATTTCAAAAACTATAAGAGATATATGTTAAGTTTAAATTGCAAACATGTTCAGCCTGTCAAGATCTACCTACACTGCAATTTTTAGCTCACCTATATGAGCTATTGCCATCACTTGGCGTCCGTCGTCCGTCTGTAAACTTTAAAACAAATCTTCTTCTCTGAAACCACTGGGCCAATTTAAACCAAACTTGGCCTAAATCATCCTTAGGGGGTTCCCTTTAAAAGATATGTCCGATGACCCTGCCGACCAACCATTATGGCCACCATGTCTATAAATAGAACATAGGGGTAAAATCAGCAAAAAAATAAATTAAAAAATCCAAAAAAATCCTTTAGAGTATATTGCAATTAAATTTGATACATATGTAATATTCTTTCAGAATTATGGTTGAGGACCCCATTCCCCATCAAACATGGCCACCATCGTTACTATAAATAGAAAATTAGTGAAAAAAATCATTAAAAAATTATTTTAATATCCTGTAAAGAGTCAAATGCAATCAAACCATATGGAAGGAATGCATATGTGGTCTTCTTTCAAAATTTTGATTGAAAACCTCCGGCTGTCATCCAACGTGGCCGTCACTGTTACAAAAAATAGAAAATTATTGTCAAAAAACATATTTTAAAATCCGGTAAAAAGCCAGTTGCCACCAAACGTTATGGAAATGATGCATATATGATCCACTTTCAGACTTATGGTTACTAACCCTGGTCACTTATGAAAAATGGCTGCTATCGTTACAAAAAATAGATTTAAAAAAAAAAAAATAATCTTTAAATATTGTAAAGAGCTAATGTTGCTACCAAACTATAAAGGAACAATGGATATATAATTCTCTTTCAGACCATGAATGATGACCCCGACTGCCATCAAACATGGCCGTTGCCGCTTCTAAAACTTGAAAATTAGTGAAAAAATCAGTAAAAAATAGAATAGGAAGCATCTACGGAAAGTCCTCTGTTGTGATTGCTCATTTCGTCCCGGTCCATTAACAAATATGGCCACCATAGACAATTCTTTTTTCTGATTGGATGATTTCTAAAAATCTTCTCCTCTGAAACCGCTTTGTCAAATGAAGCGAAACTTGGTAGGATGCATCTATGGGAGGTCCTCTATAAAGACTGCTCATTTCGTCCCTATCCATTAACAAATATGGCTGCCACAGGCAATTCTTGTTTCTGATTGGTCGATTTCTAAAAATCTTCTTCTCTGAAACCGCCTTGCCAAATGAACAGAAACTTGATAGGAAGCATCTATGGAAGGTTCTTTATAAGGATTGCTCATTTTGTCCCGATCATTAACAAACATGGCCGCCATAGGCAATTATTGTTTCTGATTGGTCAATTTCTAAAAATCTTCTACTCTGAAACATGGTAGGAAGCATCGATGGAAGGTCCTCTATGGGATTTGCTCATTCCATTTTGATCCGTTAACAAACATGGCCATCATAGGCAATTCTTGTTTCTATTGGTCGATTTCTGAAACAGCTTTTCCTCTGAAGCCACTTAGCCAAATGATATGAAACTTGATAAGAAGCATCTATGGAAGGTCTAAATCAATACAGTTTCATATGTAGTAAATTTTATAAACTTTATAAATATAACATTGATATATTACATAACAAAACAACGGGTTTGCGAAACAGTTTCAATAATTTAAATGTTAACAACATGTAAATAAAACCTTGGTGTGACCCCATGACGTCGAAAGTTTTCAAGGCTCAACGTTTTGTTTATTTGTTATGGTACAACCGTGGAACATAGCCTATAGGAGTTTGCTGAATCGATCAGGTATTTGTGACGGAATTAACCGTTGTAATATCTTTTTGTTCATGCAGCCGTTTTGAGTATAAAAACAGCAATTAATTTGGTAAAAATACATTTATTATTCCGTATTATACCATTGATTCAGTGAAGCGTAATGTTTTGTCGTCCATGTTTTGATCTTTTTTGGGGACTGAAATATATACCCCGTCTGTTTTCCGAATATATGCTGACATTCAGGGCTGAAGAACCAATGAAAATATGTGTAACAAACTAAATTCGTAATATAGTTGTATATTACGTCATAAAACTCTGAGAATGAAGGGGTCGTTGTGGTCGTGATTGTATGTGGTATGTAATAAAAAATTGTCAGTGACTTGCGGCGGGTCGGTGGTTTCCCCCACTAATAAAACTGACCGCCACGATATTCAAAACTGAAATATTGTTGGAAGTGGCGTTAAACACCATAACCCCCTGAAAACGAAGGCCGGCTGGTTCCATGTTCTGCAACTTTGACTTGGTGACAATTTTATCTAGCTCTTACTAGGAAGATGTGATTTGTACAGCGGATATTTATTATATTTGTGTTTTAATCCGATTTTAATTACAGAGGAAAGACAATAATCGAACGATTGAACGATGATCTAGATTCTTTGATGGCAGGAAATAAAGGAAATGAAAACCCAATAAATGACAACTGTCGTATTGAAGAAGAAGGAAAACAATCCCAATTTTACAGTTAATCTATAATTCTTAAGAATTTAAGGGATGTAAAACAAGAAAACTTCTGCTTGGATTATTTTATCTGCTGTTACTGTTATTGTGTCCCTATGTATTCATTGGATATTAGAATCAAGGTAATATCTTTGTAAACTCGATTATAGTTTTTAAAGCTAGAAGTGTTCTAGTCAGTTTAACCATTATCACGGAAAATAGAGACAAACATGTTCCTACTAATCATACTGGTTACCATCGTTTCTGCAGTAAGTAACGGTAAGTCTTTAAAGAAATCTTATCTATTTTTATTACCAAATCGTATAAATTTCTAGCCCATGGCGAGGTGCACTCGAAATAATATTAGGTGGTAACGTTTTCAGTGAATCGCGGCAAGTCAGTAGTTTTTTGCGTGTCAGTCTCAGCAATAAAACATTTTCTGAAATATTGTTGAAAGTGATGTTAAACACCCATAACCTCCTAACACCCCTCACACATGATGTATAATTGATGACTACATAAGATGTAGAAACTATGTGTAAGTTCATTACATAGAATCAGAGACATACATGATACACATTTTATATGTTTGATAGAAATGTGAGCTCATCAATTTAAGAAGGACATATTTCTTCTTCTTTACTTCTTTACATTTCTAGCCGTCATTCACTACTGGAGATTATTGGCCGAGCGCCGTATTTGTGACATGAAAGAAAATCCATCCGTTGGAGGTCCAGCTATCAACAGGTGAGGGTTAGGATCTTATTATCCGTTGGAGGTCCAGTTATCAAGAGGTGAGGGTTAGGATCTCATTAACCGTTGGAGGTCCAGTTATCAAGAGGTGAGGGTTAGGATCTTATTATCCGTTGGAGGTCCAGTTATCAAGAGGTGAGGGTTAGGATCTCATTAACCGTTGGAGGTCCAGTTATCAAGAGGTGAGGGTTAGGACCCCATTATCCGTTGGAGGTCCAGTTATCAAGAGGTGAGGGTTAGGATCCCATTATCCGTTGGGGGTCCAGTTATCAAGAGGTGAGGGTTAGGACCCCATTATCCGTTGGAGGTCCAGTTATCAAGAGGTGAGGGTTAGGATCCCATTATCCGTTGGAGGTCCAGTTATCAAGAGGTGAGGGTTAGGACCCCATTATCCGTTGGAGGTCCAGTTATCAAGAGGTTAGGGTTAGGACCCCATTAACCGTTGGAGGTCCAGTTATCAAGAGGTGAGGGTTAGGATCCCATTATCCGTTGGAGGTCCAGTTATCAAGAGGTGAGGGTTAGGATCTCATTATCCGTTGGAGGTCCAGTTATCAAGAGGTGAGGGTTAGGATCTCATTAACCGTTGGAGGTCCAGTTATCAAGAGGTGAGGGTTAGGATCTTATTATCCGTTGGAGGTCCAGTTATCAAGAGGTGAGGGTTAGGATCTCATTAACCGTTGGAGGTCCAGTTATCAAGAGGTGAGGGTTAGGACCCCATTATCCGTTGGAGGTCCAGTTATCAAGAGGTGAGGGTTAGGACCCCATTAACCAAATGTTTGTGCCTGTCCCAAATCAGGACCTGGATTCCAACATCACATGTCGTGGTTTGATTTCAGTGAAGTGAGAGGTGTCGTGTGATTGTTCGTTTTGTTGATATTGGTGGAATACACCATTTAAATCTTCTTTTCATAATTGAAATCTGGGAAAAATGATGAGTTAATATGTTGAAATGAATGTTTATAACTGTATCATCATATGTTGTCTCGTCATAAATGGCAGTAAATCAATATTATTTATTTATTCCATTTGGAAGCACGGGGAAATAACCAACAAACAAATCAGCAAAATAAATACAAATGAACAAGGGTAAATAAAGAATATTAGTATAGTAAAGTTTAAATAATAAGAGGTTGGTGTTCAGAGTGTTCTTTCTTGTGGTTGTTTTGAGTTGTTTTTGTTTTGTGTTGTTTTTTTCAGTACATATATTAACTACAGTACATGTTTTTTTCAGTACATATATTAACTACAGTACATGTTTTTTTCAGTACATATATTAACTACAGTACATGTTTTTTTCAGTACATATATTAACTACAGTACATGTTTTTTCAGTACATATATTAACTACAGTACATGTTTTTTCAGTACATATATTAACTACAGTACATGTTTTTTCAGTACATATATTAACTACAGTACATGTTTTTTCAGTACATATATTAACTACAGTACATGTTTTTTCAGTACATATATTAACTACAGTACATGTTTTTTCAGTACATATATTAACTACAGTACATGTTTTTTCAGTACATATATTAACTACAGTACATGTTTTTTTCAGTACATATATTAACTACAGTACATGTTTTTTCAGTACATATATTAACTACAGTACATGTTTTTTCAGTACATATATTAACTACAGTACATGTTTTTTCAGTACATATATTAACTACAGTACATGCTTTTTCAGTACATATATTAACTACAGTACATGTTTTTTTGAGTACATATATTAACTACAGTACATGTTTTTCAGTACATATATTAACTACAGTACATGTTTTTTCAGTACATATATTAACTACAGTACATGTTTTTTCAGTACATATATTAACTACAGTACATGTTTTTTCAGTACATATATTAACTACAGTACATGTTTTTTCAGTACATATACTAACTACAGTACATGTTTTTTCAGTACATATATTAACTACAGTACATGTTTTTTCAGTACATATATTAACTACAGTACATGTTTTTTCAGTACATATATTAACTACAGTACATGTTTTTTCAGTACATATATTAACTACAGTACATGTTTTTTCAGTACATATATTAAATACAGTACATGTTTTTTCAGTACATATATTAACTACAGTACATGTTTTTTCAGTACATATATTAACTACAGTACATGTTTTTTCAGTACATATATTAACTACAGTACATGTTTTTTCAGTACATATATTAACTACAGTACATGTTTTTTCAGTACATATATTAACTACAGTACATGTTTTTTCAGTACATATATTAACTACAGTACATGTTTTTTCAGTACATATATTAACTACAGTACATGTTTTTTCAGTACATATATTAACTACAGTACATGTTTTTTCAGTACATATATTAACTACAGTACATGTTTTTTCAGTACATATATTAACTACAGTACATGTTTTTTCAGTACATATATTAAATACAGTACATGTATTTTCAGTACATATATTAACTACAGTACATGTTTTTTCAGTACATATATTAACTACAGTACATGTTTTTTCAGTACATATATTAACTACAGTACATGTTTTTTCAGTACATATATTAACTACAGTACATGTTTTTTCAGTACATATATTAACTACAGTACATGTTTTTTCAGTACATATATTAACTACAGTACATGTTTTTTCAGTACATATATTAACTACAGTACATGTTTTTTTCAGTACATATATTAACTACAGTACATGTTTTTTCAGTACATATATTAACTACAGTACATGTTTTTTCAGTACATATATTAACTACAGTACATGTTTTTTCAGTACATATATTAACTACAGTACATGTTTTTTCAGTACATATATTAACTACAGTACATGTTTTTTCAGTACATATATTAACTACAGTACATGTTTTTTCAGTACATATATTAACTACAGTACATGTTTTTTCAGTACATATATTAACTACAGTACATGTTTTTTCAGAACATATATTAACTACAGTACATGTTTTTTCAGTACATATATTAACTACAGTACATGTTTTTTCAGTACATATATTAACTACAGTACATGTTTTTTCAGTACATATATTAACTACAGTACATGTTTTTTCAGTACATATATTAACTACAGTACATGTTTTTTCAGTACATATATTAACTACAGTACATGTTTTTTCAGTACATATATTAACTACAGTACATGTTTTTTCAGTACATATATTAACTACAGTACATGTTTTTTCAGTACATATATTAACTACAGTACATGTTTTTTCAGTACATATATTAACTACAGTACATGTTTTTTCAGTACATATATTAACTACAGTACATGTTTTTTCAGTACATATATTAACTACAGTACATGTTTTTTCAGTACATATATTAACTACAGTACATGTTTTTTCAGTACATATATTAACTACAGTACATGTTTTTTCAGTACATATATTAACTACAGCACATGTTTTTTCAGTACATATATTAACTACAGTACATGTTTTTTCAGTACATATATTAACTACAGTACATGTTTTTTCAGTACATATATTAACTACAGTACATGTTTTTATCAGTACATATATTAAATACAGTACATGTTTTTTCAGTACATATATTAACTACAGTACATGTTTTTTCAGTACATATATTAAATACAGTACATGTTTTTTCAGTACATATATTAACTACAGTACATGTTTTTTCAGTACATATATTAACTACAGTACATGTTTTTTCAGTACATATATTAACTACAGTACATGTTTTTTCAGTACATATATTAACTACAGTACATGTTTTTTCAGTACATATATTAACTACAGTACATGTTTTTTCAGTACATATATTAACTACAGTACATGTTTTTTCAGTACATATATTAACTACAGTACATGTTTTTTCAGTACATATATTAACTACAGTACATGTTTTTTCAGTACATATATTAACTACAGTACATGTTTTTTCAGTACATATATTAACTACAGTACATGTTTTTTCAGTACATATATTAACTACAGTACATGTTTTTTCAGTACATATATTAACTACAGTACATGTTTTTTTCAGTACATATATTAACTACAGTACATGTTTTTTCAGTACATATATTAACTACAGTACATGTTTTTTCAGTACATATATTAACTACAGTACATGTTTTTTCAGTACATATATTAACTACAGTACATGTTTTTTCAGTACATATATTAACTACAGTACATGTTTTTTCAGTACATATATTAACTACAGTACATGTTTTTTCAGTACATATATTAACTACAGTACATGTTTTTTCAGTACATATATTAACTACAGTACATGTTTTTTCAGTACATATATTAACTACAGTACATGTTTTTTCAGTACATATATTAACTACAGTACATGTTTTTTCAGTACATATATTAACTACAGTACATGTTTTTTCAGTACATAAATTAAATACAGTACATGTTTTTTCAGTACATATATTAACTACAGTACATGTTTTTTCAGTACATATATTAACTACAGTACATGTTTTTTCAGTACATATATTAACTACAGTACATGTTTTTTCAGTACATATATTAACTACAGTACATGTTTTTTCAGTACATATATTAACTACAGTACATGTTTTTTCAGTACATATATTAACTACAGTACATGTTTTTTCAGTACATATATTAACTACAGTACATGTTTTTTCAGTACATATATTAACTACAGTACATGTTTTTTCAGTACATATATTAACTACAGTACATGTTTTTTCAGTACATATATTAACTACAACACATGTTTTTTCAGTACATATATTAACTACAGTACATGTTTTTTCAGTACATATATTAACTACAGTACATGTTTTTTCAGTACATATATTAACTACAGTACATGTTTTTATCAGTACATATATTAAATACAGTACATGTTTTTTCAGTACATATATTAACTACAGTACATTTTTTTTCAGTACATATATTAACTACAGTACATGTTTTTTCAGTACATATATTAACTACAGTACATGTTTTTTCAGTACATATATTAACTACAGTACATGTTTTTTCAGTACATATATTAACTACAGTACATGTTTTTTCAGTACATATATTAACTACAGTACATGTTTTTTCAGTACATATATTAACTACAGTACATGTTTTTTCAGTACATATATTAACTACAGTACATGTTTTTTCAGTACATATATTAACTACAGTACATGTTTTTTCAGTACATATATTAACTACAGTACATGTTTTTTCAGTACATATACAAGTGATTTGTATAGTTGCACGAATGTGGATTTGTCCATAAACTGGAAGGTCCTTCGAAGTGTGACAAACATCCAATTCGCTTTATTATGTCCCCCAAACGAAGTTTGGGAGACATATTGTGTTTGCTCCGTTTCTTCTTCTTATTATTATTCATACAAGTGTGGACACAGAAATGTGCTGTCCTAAAGGCAAGTGTGGATGTCAATATTTCATATTATTAACTTAAAAAAAAATAATTCATGGACACAGGGGTCCTGGATTTTTTTAATAAAAAACTAATCCTGGATTTTTATTTTTGCTTAAAGTCCGGTCCTGTGTTTTTATTTCAAATATTCATCATAGCCCCCCTCCCCCTCCCAAGTGATATAAAATTGTATCATTAATAATAAATTAATAAATAATAAATTCAGATTTTCTATCTAAAATAAATCTCATTTACAAAACCACTGATATTTGTTCAATTTTTAACGCTGATTTAAGCTTTAGTCGCAATTTTTTTTATTTTTCTCTTTCAACTGACGAAACATAACATTTATTTAACTGTAAAATTCACAAATAAATGCACCCCCCCCATTTTCCCCTTTATTCTTGTTTAAATCAATGATCAACAATATTCCAGAATCATACAAATGAATAAATATAACATAAATTTCTTTTACATGCATCTTTTTACCATGCGGGGTCAGTGTGTTTTAAATCGGTCATCCAATCAGGACGCTCAAAATACATCGCTAAAATTACCTGCGGGTGTTGCCCCACTTCAACTCGTAAATTTACATAGAAATCGGAGATATTTCATCATAAAACTTCACACATGGTTTTGTCTATCATATTTCTTGAAGACAAACATAAAATTTTATTGCATTTATCAATATTTTATGAGTATCAACAGTTTTTTCAACACCGTATCTGTTTCTCGATACAGCCGCCCGATTACAGTGACCCGTGACCCACTTTAGCACGTTCTACCAGCTTTTTCTTAATAATGTTGTTTAATTAACTACAGTACATGTTTTTTCAGTACATATATTAACTACAGTACATGTTTTTTCAGTACAAAGTACAACACAAATCCCAGAAACAACCAATACTTTATTAAGTCTTATCAATGGAACATTGACGTGGAACGAAGCATCAGCCGAGTGCCAAACACGTGGAGGACGCCTTATTAATATATATGACGAAATTAGAATGCTTGCTCTTACTATCTATATCAAGTATCTAACTGATGCCAGCTATCTGTAAGTAGTATGAATCCGGATTTAAAGTAAGCAAATAACGGATCGAATATATTCCTATTATGCTCATGAAGTAATCCACTGAATTATTAAGGAATTCAAATCACGAGAAATAAGTTTACATAATAAAAATGAACCAACAACAGTTGTTGACAAATTCTCGTTTCATTGTCGTTTGTCATTATATCCAAAATACTGATTATAAATTTATTTTA
This sequence comes from Bathymodiolus brooksi, assembly GCA_963680875.1. NCBI lineage: Eukaryota > Metazoa > Mollusca > Bivalvia > Mytilida > Modiolidae > Bathymodiolus > Bathymodiolus brooksi. Next base: position 15,078,732 of record OY804576.1, read on the forward strand.
AGGAACTCTAGTTGCTATTAAAACGTGAATACCTTTTAAGTCTTTAACTATGGTTTTTACTGCTCAGAACAAAATGTCCACGCCATTTAGTGTACGAATGGCATTACAAAGATAAATACATGTTTTGGCGTATATAGTGGTGTCCAGCACGTCTCGACTCCGAGTAACATGGCAGGTGTCTTATACGAGGCAGGAACTGCTTATCATTCACGAATACCTGTGTTCACCCTCTGTTTTTGGTGGGGTCCCTGTGTTCACCCCCTGTTTTTGGTGGGGTCCCTGTGTTCACCCCCTGTTTTTGGTGGGATCCCTGTGTTCACCCCCTGTTTTTGGTGGGATCCCTGTGTTCACCCCCTGTTTTTGGTGGGGTCCCTGTGTTCACCCCCTGTTTTTGGTGGGGTCCTTGTGTTCACCCCCTGTTTTTGGTGGGGTCCTTGTGTTCACCCCCTGTTTTTGGTGGGATCCCTGTGTTCACCCCCTGTTTTTGGTGGGGTCCCTGTGTTCACCCCCTGTTTTTGTGGGGTCCCTGTGTTCACCCCCTGTTTTTGGTGGGGTCCATGTTGTTCATATTTTTAGTGTTCTGCGTTGTGCTATGTTGTGTTTTGTTTGTTTTGACTTCGTCCTGTGTCTTGTGTGTGCCCAATGTTGCCAGTGTTTCCGGATTGTCCATTCTTGATTGCCTCTTCGGTTTTCTCATGATTACGTTTATTATCTTATGGAAAACGTTTAACAAAATCATCGACTGTATTATGAGAATCTCACCAGTTAAATTCTAGAAATAGGAAATTAAATTTAACCATTGAAGAATTTGTAGTTTTTATAATTTTTGAAACGATGTTTAACTTGAATCTTGAACTGATAACCATGTGTCGAAAGTGATCACACAAACAGACTGGTTAAACATATTAGTACACAGTGGCATCATAGAGATGTTTTGGTCGCCATCTTGCTAACATTTTCGTAGTATTCGTGCTTTATACATATTTATTGTGTTAATATGCGTATTATGCTGTCATACACTAACTCTTTTAAGTATAAACACACGCTAGAGAATACCGAAGGGGCAATCAAAAATGCACAATCCAGAGAAACTGGTAAGAAGACGAAGAAAAACAAAACAAAAACACACCACTATACACAAACAATCACAAATAACGTAAATACGACATGAGCCATTATATACGATTCGTGTTGCGAAGAAAACAGGAGAAACTCCCCATTTCAAACAGTTGGTCTGGTTCTTAGTTTTTAATGCAGTAATTACGTTACCATTTTAAATACGGAGAGACTCTTGTTGCGTCATCATGAGCAACAGAAATAGCACACAAATGATATACACATACCAATAAGATACACCCACACACATTTCCTGCTACGGCATCATTGCCACTACTAATTTAATAAACAAATTGAAACAGTAATACGATTTTGTATGTTGTACCACTTCTAAGTACTAGTATTTGATTTTAAATGGGCATACCAATCCTTTCTTCTCTATCACCGGGTCGGAGAAGTTTCAGCATGGTTCTACCCCTTTTCTGGTATACAACCCAAAGACATCCCGGATTTCTACTACATTTGTTGTACTAATATTTTACCCATAAATCCTATTACAGTCTCTATCAGTAATGTCGTTTCTAAACATTCTATTCCTGAAAGGCACGATGTTCCTACTCTGGCTAAGTTCACCCATACCTATTTTAAAGGCATGTTGACTCTCCATGCCAGGCTCTTGTATGTGACGTAACCTTCCAATTTTATGTCTCCTTTAAATGATTATGGTTCAGTTTTACCACTTCAGGGGCTCCATCGACCACATGTTCCTGTCATCCTTTGGTTCAACCATATCCTTACATGACCGGTTATTGGCCTCCAAGGAATATCGGAGGTTTGGGGCGAGTTCCGTGTAATACTTCGTCTACTGTTCCGATTGATTCATGTCCTCGGGGAACGCTAATAGTATCCATTGGAAGGTTTTAGAGAACTGATTTTTGAATTTCGGAAATTTATTGAGAGAGCGAGGGAGAGTGGTAACTGAAGTTCCCTTTCGACATGCTATACCTGACAAACTGCTGACATGGTGATAAATATCAATCACGCAGTCACTACCCGTGTTGAGTTTAGTAATATGATGGAAAGTTCCAATATCAATCACTTAGTCACTACCCGTGTTGAGTTTAGTAATATGCTGGAAAGTTCCAATGTCTATTATTTATTTGATATGATACGAAGGTTTGATGTAGTAGGTAATTTTATGACGTTTGTTATGAATGATCAGTTCGTTTACCAACACTTTTAAGTCACGTGTGTTGGTAGTGGCGGGTCAGTGTATTGCCCATGTGTAACTCACCAATTATACATGTATTTTAGATCGTCAGAATTCTGGATTGGTCTTCATGATGTTAGTAATGGGGATGGTATCTTTAAATGGTCCGACTGCAGCGACATCAGTACGTCTTATTGGTCAAACAATACACAGGATACTGGAGAATATTGCGTATCGGGCAGTAACGATGACCTGTCATGGCGGATACGTCCATGTTCTGATCAACTGCCTGCTATCTGTGAAAAAATACATCCATGTAAGTTTATAATATAGTACACAATTAATGTTTACTTTGTATTTGTTCTCAAAAAGAAACATTTTCTTTAAGAAAGGCTGGGGGATACTGAAGGGGTAATCGCTTATACTAATCAATCAATTGGTTTTTTTCCCAAATACTAAACGTTAGGAAGATTTATACGGAGTGCTAACCATGATAATGTTTATTTTATTGAGGCAAGGAATCGGAGTACGGAATGGAATTGTACCTGACGACTGTTAAGTGGAGATGGTACCATAAGAATGTCCATTTTATTGAGGAATGGATCAGAAGTAGGGAATGGAATTGTGCCTGACGACTGTTAAGTGGAGATGGTACCATGATAATGTTTATTTTATTGAGGAAAGGAATTGGAGTACGGAATGGAATTGTGCCAGACGACTGTTAAGTGGAGATGGTACCATGGTAATGTTTAGTTTATTGAGGAAAGGAATCGGAGTACGGAATGGAATTGTGCCAGACTGTTAAGTGGAGATGGTACCATGATAATGTTTATTCTATTTAGAAAAGGCACCGGAGTAGTGAATGGGAAAATGTCTGACTGGTTATGTAGAGATAGTTCCATAGGATGTTTGTTTATCGAGGAAAGGAACCTGAGTTAGACCTGGAGTAAAGAACATATATTTGAAGTAGTGTATTAAAGACAGCACACCTACTATTTTATTTAGTGTCATCAATCAACTTACATTAATGTTCTAAAACGTAACTTTGTTTTTCGGTTATATCCGAAAGCATTATATTATCTGGGAATGATAAATATATCTTATAAATCATATGTCCCGAAACACTGACTACATGGAAGATAATAGTCCGCCAGCAGAGAAATCGACACCTTGGTTTTGTGAAACAAGATATTTTCCTATTCAAAAATATACGAATACAACACAACAGTGAGTGGGTAATTGTTGTTGAACGCCAAATGAGCAATTTGTCAGCTACCGGTATATCATGGCGTGAACAAGGCACATTCTGGTGAAATGATGATGTCTGCTTTGTACTTGTCCAATACACCGAGATTTATCATAATTATAGCTCACTAAATCAACAGTCCACAGGTAGACATGTTGCTTAACTCGGACATAGTATCCTGACCTAGAGCTAACCAGCCACATGTAGACATGTTGTTTAACTCGACTATAGTATCCTGACCTAGAGCTAACCAGCCACAGGTAGACATATTGCTTAACTCGGACATAGTATCCTGACCTACAGCTAACCAGCCACAGGTAGACATGTTGCTTAACTCGGACCTAGTATCCTGACCTAGAGCTAACCAGCCACAGGTAGACATGTTGCTTAACTCGGACATAGTATCCTGACCTACAGCTAACCAGCCACAGGTAGACATGTTGCTTAACTCTGACATAGAATCCTGACCTACAGCTAACCAGCCACAGGTTGACATGTTGCTTAACTCTGACATAGTATCCTGACCTACAGCTAACCAGTCACAGGTAGACATGTTGCTTAACTCTGACATAGTATCCTGACCTACAGCTAACCAGTCACAGGTAGACATGTTACTTAACTCTGACCTGACATAGAATCCTGACCTACAGCTAACCAGTCACAGGTAGACATGTTACTTAACTCGGACATAGTATCCTGACCTAGATCTAACCAGCCACAGGTAGACATGTTGTTTAACTCGGACATAGTATCCTGACCTACAGCTAACCAGCCACAGGTAGACATGTTACTTAACTCTGACATAGAATCCTGACCTACAGCTAACCAGTCACAGGTAGACATGTTACTTAACTCGGACATAGTATCCTGACCTACAGCTAACCAGCCACAGGTAGACATGTTGTTTAACTCTGACATAGTATCCTGACCTAGATCTAACCAGCCACAGGTAGACATGTTGTTTAACTCTGACATAGTATCCTGACCTAGATCTAACCAGCCACAGGTAGACATGTTGTTTAACTCTGACATTATATCCTGACCTACAGCTAACCAGCCACAGGTAGACATGTTGTTTAACTCGACTATAGTATCCTGATCTAGAGCTAACCAGCCACAGGTAGACATGTTGTTTAACTCGACTATAGTATCCTGACCAACAGCTAACCAGTCACAGGTAGACATGTTACTTAACTCTGACATAGTATCCTGACCTAAAGCTAACCAGCCACAGGTAGACATGTTGTTTAACTCTGACATAGTATCCTGACCTACAGCTAACCAGTCACAGGTAGACATGTTGCTTAACTCTAACATAGTATCCTGACCTAGAGCTAACCAGCCACAGGTAGACATGTTGTTTAACTCGACTATAGTATCCTGATCTAGAGCTAACCAGCCACAGGTAGACATGTTGTTTAACTCGACTATAGTATCCTGACCAACAGCTAACCAGTCACAGGTAGACATGTTACTTAACTCTGACATAGTATCCTGACCTAAAGCTAACCAGCCACAGGTAGACATGTTGTTTAACTCTGACATAGTATCCTGACCTAGAGCTAACCAGTCACAGGTAGACATGTTGCTTAACTCTGACATATTATCCTGACCTAGAGCTAACCAGTCACAGGTAGACATGTTGCTTAACTCGGACATAGTATCCTGATCTAGAGCTAACCAGTCACAGGTAGAAATGTTGCTTAACTCTGACATAGTATCCTGACCTAGAGCTAACCAGCCACAGGTAGACATGTTGTTTAACTCTGACATAGTATCCTGACCTACAGCTAACCAGTCACAGGTAGACATGTTGCTTAACTCTAACATAGTATCCTGACCTAGAGCTAACCAGCCACAGGTAGACATGTTGTTTAACTCGACTATAGTATCCTGATCTAGAGCTAACCAGCCACAGGTAGACATGTTGCTTAACTCGACTATAGTATCCTGACCTAGAGCTAACCAGTCACAGGTAGACATGTTGCTTAACTCGGACATAGTATCCTGACCTAGAGCTAACCAGTCACAGGTAGACATGTTGCTTAACTCGGACATAGTATCCTGACCTAGAGCTAACTGGCCACAGGTAGACATGTTGTTTAACTCGACTATAGTATCCTGACCTAGAGCTAACTGGACACAGGTAGACATGTTGTTTAACTCGACTATAGTATCCTGACCTAGAGCTAACCAGTCACATGCAGACATGTTGCTTAACTCGGACGTAGTATCCTGACCTACAGCTAACCAACCACAGGTAGACATGTTGCTTAACTCGACTATAGTATCCTGACCTAGAGCTAACCAGCCACAGGTAGACATGTTACTTAACTCTGAGATAGAATCCTGACCTAGAGCTAACCAGTCACAGGTAGACATGTTGCTTAACTCGGACATAGAATCCTGACCTAGAGCTAACCAGCCACAGGTAGACATGTTGCTTAACTCGGACATAGTATCATGACCTAGAGCTAACCAGTCACAGGTAGACATGTTGCTTAACTCGGACATAGTATCCTGACCTAGAGCTAACCAGTCACAGGTAGACATGTTGCTTAACTCGGACATAGTATCCTGACCTAGAGCTAAACAGTCACAGGTAGACATGTTGCTTAACTCGGACATAAAATCCTGACCTAGAGCTAACTGGCCACAGGTAGACATGTTGCTTAACTCGGACATAGTATCCTGACCTAGAGCTAACCAGTCACAGGTAGACATGTTGCTTAACTCGGACATAGTATCCTGACCTAGAGCTAACCAGTCACAGGTAGACATGTTGCTTAACTCGGACACAGTATCCTGACCTAGAGCTAACCAGTCACAGGTAGACATGTTGCTTAACTCGGACATAGTATCCTGACCTAGAGCTAACCAGTCACAGGTAGACATGTTGCTTAACTCGGACATAGAATCCTGACCTAGAGCTAACCAGTCACAGGTAGACATGTTGCTTAACTCGGACATAGTATTCTGACCTAGAACTAACCAGTCACAGGTAGACATGTTGCTTAACTCGGACATAGTATCCTGACCTAGAGCTAACCAGTCACAGGTAGACATGTTGCTTAACTCGGACATAGAATCCTGACCTAGAGCTAACCAGTCACAGGTAGACATGTTGCTTAACTCGGACATAGTATCATGACCTACAGCTAACCAGCCACAGGTAGACATGTTGCTTAATTCGGACATAGTATCATGACCTACAGCTAACCAGCCACAGGTAGACATGTTGTTTAACTCGACTATAGTATCCTGACCTAGAGCTAACCAGCCACAGGTAGACATGTTGTTTAACTCTGACATAGTATCCTGACCTAGAGCTAACCGGCCACAGGTAGACATGTTGTTTAACTCGGACATAGTATCCTGACCTAGAGCTAACCAGTCACAGGTAGACATGTTGCTTAACTCGGACATAGTATCCTGACCTAGAGCTAACCAGTCACAGGTAGACATGTTGCTTAACTCGGACATAGTATCCTGACCTAGAGCTAACTGGCCACAGGTAGACATGTTGTTTAACTCGACTATAGTATCCTGACCTAGAGCTAACTGGACACAGGTAGACATGTTGTTTAACTCGACTATAGTATCCTGACCTAGAGCTAACCAGTCACAGGTAGACATGTTGCTTAACTCGGACATAGAATCCTGACCTAGAGCTAACCAGCCACAGGTAGACATGTTGCTTAACTCGGACATAGTATCCTGACCTAGAGCTAACCAGTCACAGGTAGACATGTTGCTTAACTCAGACATAGTATCCTGACATAGAGCTAACCAGCCACATGCAGACATGTTGCTCAACTCGGACATATTATCCTGACCCAGAGACAACCAGTCTTTTTTGTTATTCTTAATGACGTGTTCTATAAGCACTTTTAGTCTTTTGGTTTCACCTGACCGGGGGTTGCTACTCATGATCTACCTTCTTCTTCTTCTTCCTCAGGAAATCCACCTATATGCAGGGTCACTGCATAATTAATGCGTTTTAAAATTTGATTTTTTTTACATTAAAATTAATAGTAAAACTGCATTAAAAAGTTAAAAGATAAAATAACTTGTATTTACACTATACATGTCGATCTGGCATGGTCAATTAAAATTAAAATTTTAAAGATTAAAAGTACCTATATCTTCCTTATTAAAAATGATGAGGCATTAAAATGGTTTATCCATTATAAAATTAATGTTGTTAAAGTCTGGTCTCTTATAGATAGGACTATTTATTATGAATATTTATTAATTCAATCATCAAAAAAGAAAAAAAAAGAAAAATTCTAAAACATTGATGTCTACAAAGTGAATCATGACGGACAGCTAGAAATGTCCTGTTTTAGAGACATAGCTCCAAACTATTTTCCAAATCACCACTGAAATTCTGCTGTTTTACAGAGCTTTTCTAAAGCCATATCAGTAATTCTGCTCTTTTAACATGTAGAGCATATATCCAGTTTTGCAAATTCTTTCGATTGCGACCATGTGGTTTATAGGTAACCACTCATTGGTACTACAGTCAATTACCAGTTTTAATAATTCTTCTTCAGATCTGCTAACATAGTTGTAGTTTATTTGATTTTCTTTCATTTGATGGATTTTTCTAACACTACTCAAGCTGTTACAGTGTAACAGAAAATGTACGGCATTTGAGTAGAACACACTAACAGTTGCACCACCGTTGTGGTTAAAAAACCAACCTTACAAACACAATGGTAAAACATCCAAGAACACAAATGTAGAACAATCCTGGAGTGAGCACATCATACAAGAACAAATGTAGAACAATCCTGGAGTGAGCACACCATACAAGAACAAATGTTGAACAATCCTGGAGCGAGTAAATCATACAAGAACAAATGTAGAACAATCCTGGAGTGAGCACATCATACAAGTACAAATGTAGAACAATCCTGGAGTGAGCACATCATACAAGAACAAATGTTGAACAATCCTGGAGTGAGCACATCATACAAGAACAAATGTAGAACAATCCTGGAGTGAGCACATCATACAAGAACAAATGTAGAACAATCCTGGAGTGAGCACATCATACAAGAACAAATGTAGAACAATCCTGGAGTGAGCACATCATACAAGAACAAATGTAGAACAATCCTGGAGTGAGCACATCATACAAGAACAAATGTAGAACAATCCTGGAGTGAGCACATCATACAAGAACAAATGTAGAACAATCCTGGAGTGAGCACATCATACAAGAACAAATGTAGAACAATCCTGGAGTGAGCACATCATACAAGAACAAATGTAGAACAATCCTGGAGTGAGCACATCATACAAGAACAAATGTAGAACAATCCTGGAGTGAGCACATCATACAAGAACAAATGTAGAACAATCCTGGAGTGAGCACATCATACAAGAACAAATGTAGAACAATCCTGGAGTGAGCACATCATACAAGAACAAATGTAGAACAATCCTGGAGTGAGTACATCATACAAGAACAAATGCAGAACAATCCTGGAGTGAGTACATCATACAAGAACAAATGTAGAACAATCCTGGAGTGAGTACATCATACAAGAACAAATGTAGAACAATCCTGGAGTGAGCACATCATACAAGAACAAATGTAGAACAATCCTGGAGTGAGCACATCATACAAGAACAAATGCAGAACAATCCTGGAGTGAGCACATCATACAAGAACAAATGTAGAACAATCCTGGAGTGAGCACGTCATACAAGAACAAATGTAGAACAATCCTGGAGTGAGCACATCATACAAGAACAAATGTAGAACAATCCTGGAGTGAGCACATCATACAAGAACAAATGCAGAACAATCCTGGAGTGAGCACATCATACAAGAACAAAGGTCATATTGAGATAATTAATGAACATATTATTAGACATGCTCCTCAAAAGAATACATGAAGTCTCAACATTTATCTATTATAATCGAAAACGATGTATAAATATGATAGGAGGTAAGATATCAATCTAATTTTAACTAGATTGGTCAGATATATGATGCAATGTACTTCTTTATTTATATAGGTAGTTGTACACTGGAATTAAAAACCAATGAATGTGCTAATCTGGAGATTACAGTGAGCATCCAGATCCCAGATATATCTGAGGAGGCTTGCAAAATAAAATGTATGGTACATGCGAGATCAAACGAGCAATGTTGGGCTTTAACCTTCAACAACTTGACTGGAACTTGCATAATTCATGAACGTCTACAACTACAAACCACCTGTAAATCAAGTCTTCGTTTTTACACGAAAGTTTGTTTTACCTATAGTGAGTATTTAAATTATCCCAGCAGGTTTAGAGCTCCTTCCTATGTTTTACCTATAGTGAGTATTTAAATTATCTCAGCAGGTTTAGAGCTCCTTCCTATGTTTTACCTATAGTGAGTATTTAAATTATCTCAGCAGGTTTAGAGCTCCTTCCTATTTAAATTATCCCAGCAGGTTTAGAGCTCCTTCCTATGTTTTACCTATAGCGAGTATTTAAATTATCTCAGCAGGTTTAGAGCTCCTTCCTATGTTTTACCTATAGTGAGTATTTAAATTATCCCAGCAGGTTTAGAGCTCCTTCCTATTTAAATTATCCCAGCAGGTTTAGAGCTCCTTCCTATTTAAATTATCCCAGCAGGTTTAGAGCTACTTCCTATTTAAATTATCCCAGCAGGTTTAGAGCTCCTTCCTATTTAAATTATCCCAGCAGGTTTAGAGCTACTTCCTATTTAAATTATCCCAGCAGGTTTAGAGCTCCTTCCTATTTAAATTATCCCAGCAGGTTTAGAGCTCCTTCCTATTTAAATTATCCCAGCAGGTTTAGAGCTCCTTCCTATTTAAATTATCCCAGCAGGTTTAGAGCTCCTTCCTATTTAAATTATCTCAGCAGGTTTAGAGCTCCTTCCTATTTAAATTATCCCAGAAGGTTTAGAGCTACTTCCTATTTAAATTATCCCAGCAGGTTTAGAGCTCCTTCCTATTTAAATTATCCCAGCAGGCTTAGAGCTCCTTCCTATTTAAATGATCTCAGCAGGTTTAGAGCTCCTTCCTATTTAAATTATCCCAGCAGGTTTAGAGCTCCTTCCTATTTAAATTATCCCAGCAGGTTTAGAGCTACTTCCTATTTAAATTATCCCAGCAGGTTTAGAGCTCCTTCCTATTTAAATTATCCAAGCAGGTTTAGAGCTCCTTCCTATTTAAATTATCCCAGCAGGTTTAGAGCTCCTTCCTATTTAAATTATCCCAGCAGGTTTAGAGCTCCTTCCTATTTAAATTATCTCAGCAGGTTTAGAGCTCCTTCCTATTTAAATTATCCCAGCAGGTTTAGAGCTACTTCCTATTTAAATTATCCCAGCAGGTTTAGAGCTCCTTCCTATTTAAATTATCCCAGCAGGTTTAGAGCTCTTCCTATTTAAATTATCCCAGCAGGTTTAGAGCTCCTTCCTATTTAAATTATCCCAGCAGGTTTAGAGCTCCTTCCTATTTAAATTATCCCAGCAGGTTTAGAGCTCCTTCCTATTTAAATTATCCCAGCAGGGTTAGAGCTCCTTCCTATTTAAATTATCCCAGCAGGTTTAGAGCTCCTTCCTATTTAAATTATCCCAGCAGGTTTAGAGCTCCTTCCTATTTAAATTATCCCAGCAGGTTTAGAGCTCCTTCCTATTTAAATTATCCCAGCAGGTTTAGAGCTCCTTCCTATTTAAATTATCCCAGCATGCTTAGAGCTCCTTCCTATTTAAATTATCCCGGCATGTTTAGAGCTCCTTCCTATTTAAATTATCCCAGCAGGTTTAGAGCTCCTTCCTATTTAAATTATCCCAGCAGGTTTAGAGCTCCTTCCTATTTAAATTATCTCAGCAGGTTTAGAGCTCCTTCCTATTTAAATTATCCCATCAGGTTTAGAGCTACTTCCTATTTAAATTATCCCAGCAGGTTTAGAGCTCCTTCCTATTTAAATTATCCCAGCATGTTTAGAGCTCCTTCCTATTTAAATTATCCCAGCAGGTTTAGAGCTCCTTCCTATTTAAATTATCCCAGCAGGTTTAGAGCTCCTTCCTATTTAAATTATCCCAGCAGGTTTAGAGCTACTTCCTATTTAAATTATCCCAGCAGGTTTAGAGCTCCTTCCTATTTAAATTATCCCAGCAGGTTTAGAGCTCCTTCCTATTTAAATTATCCCAGCATGTTTAGAGCTCCTTCCTATTTAAATTATCCCGGCATGTTTAGAGCTCCTTCCTATTTAAATTATCCCAGCAGGTTTAGAGCTCCTTCCTATTTAAATTATCCCAGCAGGTTTAGAGCTCCTTCCTATTTAAATTATCTCAGCAGGTTTAGAGCTCCTTCCTATTTAAATTATCCCATCAGGTTTAGAGCTACTTCCTATTTAAATTATCCCAGCAGGTTTAGAGCTCCTTCCTATTTAAATTATCCCAGCATGTTTAGAGCTCCTTCCTATTTAAATTATCCCAGCAGGTTTAGAGCTCCTTCCTATTTAAATTATCCCAGCAGGTTTAGAGCTCCTTCCTATTTAAATTATCCCAGCAGGTTTAGAGCTACTTCCTATTTAAATTATCCCAGCAGGTTTAGAGCTCCTTCCTATTTAAATTATCCCAGCAGGTTTAGAGCTCCTTCCTATTTAAATTATCCCAGCAGGTTTAGAGCTCCTTCCTATTTAAATTATCCCAGCATGTTTAGAGCTCCTTCCTATTTAAATTATCCCAGCATGTTTAGAGCTCCTTCCTATTTAAATTATCCCAGCAGGTTTAGAGCTCCTTCCTATTTAAATTATCCCAGCAGGTTTAGAGCTCCTTCCTATTTAAATTATCTCAGCAGGTTTAGAGCTCCTTCCTATTTAAATTATCCCATCAGGTTTAGAGCTACTTCCTATTTAAATTATCCCAGCAGGTTTAGAGCTACTTCCTATTTAAATTATCCCAGCAGGTTTAGAGCTCCTTCCTATTTAAATTATCCCAGCAGGTTTAGAGCTCCTTCCTATTTAAATTATCCCAGCATGTTTAGAGCTCCTTCCTATTTAAATTATCCCAGCAGGTTTAGAGCTCCTTCCTATTTAAATTATCCCAGCAGGTTTAGAGCTCCTTCCTATTTAAATTATCCCAGCAGGTTTAGAGCTACTTCCTATTCAAATGGTTATATAGAACCCATTGGTTCATTCCATAATGAAATATAATGAAATAAAATGAAAAATAAAAAATACCACACAGGTCAGAACAGTTCCAAAATCTAAAAAGCAAGTCGCAGATACATGCAAAATTAATACTGCTAAGTATGAATTCTCACTCCCCTGGCTTGTGAAAAAACAGAAGATATAATGATGGATATGACATAAAAATAAACATTTCTAACCAGCCAGTAACCTTCATTCCTAATAAACGTGCTCATTAGGACCTACTGGATGTTGTTTTACACGTGCATGGTGAGTGGCCTTCTTCTTACAAGAATCACTCACTTACGAGGGCAAGTTTGTGTATTTGATTTTACAGGCACAACTATCGGAGAGGTTGTATATATACCTAAGCAGAGAGACTGTTGTCCTATTTCTATACTCGGAGGTTCTGTTGAGGGGTTGTCATTTGATTAAATATGTTATGGCCGTTTAGTGCTCTCAAATATTGGAAAGTTTTGGCTCTCAAACCTTTTCATGTATAACTTTTGACCAGAAATAAATTATCAACATGTACATGTAGACATAGAAAATCATGACTTTGCATATGAAATGAGGTTGTATTTTCTCATATTTGGCTATATTATATACGATTTCTTATAGGAATTTTTTTTCTGTTGATTAAAGTGCAACACTAAAAATGTTTTATTTTGTAATGATTGTTTTTTTTTAAATTTAATCTTAAATGCTATGAAAAAGATTAGTTACTAATTAAGTATATCTATAGGAGAGCACTGTGAATAGTGTATCGAATGCCTTCATCAGATAAATCAGACAGAATCTAATATAGTCATACTTATGGGTCAAACTGTTTTAAGAAAAGTTTGCAGATACCAAAGGGTTAATCATATGCCATAAATTGAGACACAAACAATACAGTATCCAAAGGAAAAAGGGGGAAAAAAACCAACAAACAATCGTCCACAAATCACGGCACAGGAAGAACCCCAGTCAAACTCAGATGCCCTGGAAGAACCCCCAGTCAAACTCAGATACCCTGGAAGAACCCCCAGTCAAACTCAGATGCCCTGTAAGAACCCCCAGTCAAACTCAGATGCCCTGGAAGTCGAGGCAGCTCCTTCTCTACTAGTGGCACCTGATGTTTTATGTTACTCATATTAAAAATCCAATGATATCTCCGAGTTATTACAATACTAATTCTAGTTTGAATTGCAAAGCTGATTTAGCAATGTGAAAGTAGAGCATGAATCTAGTAAACAATGTGAAAGTAGAGCATGAATCAGGTAAACAGGTCAAGTATTGATCAAGATGTACAGCAATATTTATACCACAGTAATTACTACATTGATAATGTCTAGATTCTCTACTGAATTTATTTTTACCAGTTCTTGTTTTTGTTTTCAGTCAGTCCTGTTTCTCCTATAAATAAAAACTACATTAATAATACTGATAGCCCAGACTCTACATGTAACAAGGAGGACAGTGTCATAATAACAGCAGACAACTGTAACTATACAGTACCCTCAACTATACCTACAACTGAAGCACCATGTACCTGCTGTTCGTCAGGAGAATCTGGCCTGCCAGAGTTTTGGGGAAACAGCACATTAAAACAACAAATTGACTGGCTGGTAACAAGTCTTAAAGTAGATAAACACAATACTTCTGTTATGCGCCGACGTAAATTTAGTGCAGTCGATTCTCGTATAACTGCTACTAGTATTGGTTACGTTGGCGCTGCCATTTTAATACTTTTAGTAAGTGGAATTATAATATTAGATCTCAATAGACTTAGGAATGATATACAACGTGCTTTTAAAGGCTTCTATTTGTATATTAGTAAATGAGAAACGATATACAACATGGTTGTTTAGTTATTAATTAGAAATATGTGTCACAGAATGAAAGACATTAGGACATGATATTGAAGCCTTTCAACTGTATACCTTCTAGACACCTGGATATTTCCTTACAGAAATTAGATATATATGTTCATCTAAAAGAGAAATACATTGGTTTTGAAAGTTGCTTACTGTCCTTTTTTTGGTTTTTAACTCACTTGACATGAAGGGTCATGTTAGGTATTTTCCTCACTTTACATATGTCATGGTCTATAAACTTGCTTGGACAATTGAAACCAAACTTTATAGTAGGAATGTGCATTGGATGGTCCTCTCTAAAGTTGATGTTTTTGTTCAATTTGAAAAACACTGCAGAAATAAGAGGCCCCAAATGTGGCAAAAAGGGTGTTTCAGGTTTTTTGTTATAATATAAAATATTTAATTCTTCATGACACAGTTGTCATATGTATAATAGTAGTTCTATAAAAGAGAGCCAATGACCTTAACCATTAATTAAATACTAGATAGTACACAAGACTACCAGAAGACATACTAGGGGAAACAATGGTCAACTTTTCACCAAAATCTAACTTGTTTTTCATTACTAAGGATAAGCTGTAATTGATATAAGGCAATACAACCTTCATTGTTCTGATATAATTGTTGATATAGGGAAATACAACCTTCATTGTTCTGATATAATTGTTGATATAGGGAAATACAACCTTCATTGTTCTGATATAATTGTTGATATAGGGAAATACAACCTTCATTGTTCTGATATAATTGTTGATATAGGGCAATACAACCTTCATTGTTCTGATATAATTGTTGATATAGGGCAATACAACCTTCATTGTTCTGATATAATTGTTGATATAGGGCAATACAACCTTCATTGTTCTGATATAATTGTTGATATAGGGCAATACAACCTTCATTTTTCTGATATAATTGTTGACTTGATATATGCATCTTACTCTGGTGATAAGCAAACATTCCATGTGATTTTTTATATATAAAACTGTTTTGTTGAATTATTGTCAAGTAAAGAAAGTAAAATAAACATGTTTATGTGATGTATCAATCATAACATTGTCTTTACAAATACACTCATGACAGTTTTATCATTTTCAATATATAAATAAAATTATCACATATTACAAGTATTCCTCTATTTCAGTCTGATTTAGGTCTGAACAGGAAATTAAAGAATCCTCTGATATTCAATCATAGGTTTCTGTCTGTTAACCTAAGGTTCAGTATATTCAATCACAGGTTTCTGTCTGTTAACCTACGGTTCAGTATATTCAATCACAGGTTTCTGTCTGTTAACCTAAGTTTCAGTATATTCAATCATAGGTTTCTGTCTGTTAACCTAAGGTTCAGTATATTCAATCACAGGTTTCTGTCTGTTAACCTAAGGTTCAGTAATCTTTTTCCTCCACTTTATCCATCATGTTGCCTATTACTTATCATTATGACATGTCACATACTAATCTATCACACATCACAACTGTCACATACTGATCTATCACACATTACAACTGTCACATACTGATCTATCACACATCACAACTGTCACATACTGATCTATCACACATCACAGCTGTCACATACTGATCTATCACACATCACAACTGTCACATACTGATCTATCACACATCACAACTGTCACATACTGATCTATCACACATCACAACTGTCACATACTGATCTATCACACATCACAGCTGTCACATACTGATCTATCACACATCACAAATGTCAAATACTGATCTATCACACATCACAACTGTCACATACTGATCTATCACACATCACAACTGTCACATACTGATCTATCACACATTACAACTGTCACATACTGATCTATCACACATCACAACTGTCACATACTGATCTATCACACATTACAACTGTCACATACTGATCTATCACACATTACAACTGTCACATACTGATCTATCACACATTACAACTGTCACATACTGATCTATCACACATCACAACTGTCACATACTGATCTATCACACATCACAACTGTCACATACTGATATATCACACATCACAACTGTCACATACTGATCTATCACACATTAAAACTGTCACATACTGATCTATCACACATCACAACTGTCACATACTGATCTATCACACATCACAACTGTCACATACTGATATATCACACATCACAGCTGTCACATACTGATCTATCACAGCTGTCACATACTGATCGATCACACATTACAACTGTCACATACTGATATATCACACATCACAACTGTCACATACTGATCTATCACACATCACAACTGTCACATACTGATCTATCACACATCACAGCTGTCACATACTGATCTATCACACATTACAACTGTCACATACTGATCTATCACACATCACAGCTGTCACATACTGATCTATCACACATCACAGCTGTCACATACTGATCTATCACACATCACAGCTGTCACATACTGATCGATCACACATTACAACTGTCACATACTGATCTATCACACATTACAACTGTCACATACTGATCTATCACACATCATAACTGTCACATACTGATCTATCACACATTACAACTGTTACATACTGATCTATCACACATCACAACTGTCACATACTGATCTATCACACATTACAACTGTCACATACTGATCTATCACACATCACAACTGTCACATACTGATCTATCACACATTACAGCTGTCACATACTGATATATCACACATCACAGCTGTCACATACTGATCTATCACAGCTGTCACATACTGATCGATCACACATTACAACTGTCACATACTGATATATCACACATCACAACTGTCACATACTGAACTATCACACATCACAACTGTCACATACTGATCTATCACACATCACAGCTGTCACATACTGATCTATCACACATTACAACTGTCACATACTGATCTATCACACATCACAGCTGTCACATACTGATCTATCACACATCACAGCTGTCACATACTGATCTATCACACATCACAGCTGTCACATACTGATCGATCACACATTACAACTGTCACATACTGATCTATCACACATTACAACTGTCACATACTGATCTATCACACATCATAACTGTCACATACTGATCTATCACACATTACAACTGTTACATACTGATCTATCACACATCACAACTGTCACATACTGATCTATCACACATTACAACTGTCACATACTGATCTATCACACATCACAACTGTCACATACTGATCTATCACACATTACAGCTGTCACATACTGATCTATCACACATCACAACTGTCACATACTGATCTATCACACATTACAACTGTCACATACTGATCTATCACACATTACAACTGTCACATACTGATCTATCACACATTACAACTGTCACATACTGATCTATCACACATTACAACTGTCACATACTGATCTATCACACATCACAACTGTCACATACTGATCTATCACACATCACAACTGTCACATACTGATCTATCACACATCATAACTGTCACATACTGATCTATCACACATTACAACTGTCACATACTGATATATCACACATCACAACTGTCACATACTGATCTATCACACATCATAACTGTCACATACTGATCTATCACACATTACAACTGTCACATACTGATATATCACACATCACAACTGTCACATACTGATCTATCACACATCACAACTGTCACATACTGATATATCACACATCACAACTGTCACATACTGATCTATCACACATCACAACTGTCACATACTGATCTATCACACATCACAGCTGTCACATACTGATCTATCACACATTACAACTGTCACATACTGATCTATCACACATCATAACTGTCACATACTGATCTATCACACATTACAACTGTCACATACTGATCTATCACACATCACAGCTGTCACATACTGATCTATCACACATCACAACTGTCACATACTGATATATCACACATCACAGCTGTCACATACTGATCTATCACACATTACAACTGTCACATACTGATCTATCACACATCATAACTGTCACATACTGATCTATCACACATTACAACTGTCACATACTGATCTATCACACATTACAACTGTCACATACTGATCTATCACACATTACAACTGTCACATACTGATCTATCACACATCACAACTGTCACATACTGATCTATCACACATTACAACTGTCACATACTGATCTATCACACATTACAACTGTCACATACTGATCGATCACACATCACAACTGTCACATACTGATCTATCACACATCACAACTGTCACATACTGATCTATCACACATTACAACTGTCACATACTGATCTATCACACATCACAGCTGTCACATACTGATCTATCACACATCACAACTGTCACATACTGATATATCACACATTACAACTGTCACATACTGATCTATCACACATCACAACTGTCACATACTGATCTATCACACATTACAACTGTCACATACTGATCTATCACACATTACAACTGTCACATACTGATCTATCACACATTACAACTGTCACATACTGATCTATCACACATTACAACTGTCACATACTGATCTATCACACATCATAACTGTCACATACTGATATATCACACATTACAACTGTCACATACTGATCTATCACACATTACAACTGTCACATACTGATCTATCACACATCACAGCTGTCACATACTGATCTATCACACATCATAACTGTAACATACTGATCTATCACACATTACAACTGTCACATACTGATCTATCACACATTACAACTGTCACATACTGATCTATCACACATTACAACTGTCACATACTGATCTATCACACATCACAGCTGTCACATACTGATCTATCACACATCATAACTGTCACATACTGATCTATCACACATCACAACTGTCACATACTGATCGATCACACATCACAACTGTCACATACTGATCTATCACACATTACAACTGTCACATACTGATCTATCACACATCACAACTGTCACATACTGATCTATCACACATCACAACTGTCACATACTGATCTATCACACATCACAGCTGTCACATACTGATCTATCACACATCACAAATGTCAAATACTGATCTATCACACATCACAACTGTCACATACTGATCTATCACACATCACAACTGTCACATACTGATCTATCACACATTACAACTGTCACATACTGATATATCACACATCACAACTGTCACATACTGATCTATCACACATTACAACTGTCACATACTGATCTATCACACATCACAACTGTCACATACTGATCTATCACACATCACAACTGTCACATACTGATCGATCACACATCACAACTGTCACATACTGATCTATCACACATCACAGCTGTCACATACTGATCTATCACACATCACAACTGTCACATACTGATATATCACACATTACAACTGTCACATACTGATCTATCACACATTACAACTGTCACATACTGATCTATCACACATTACAACTGTCACATACTGATCTATCACACATCACAACTGTCACATACTGATCGATCACACATCACAACTGTCACATACTGATCTATCACACATTACAACTGTCACATACTGATATATCACGCATCACAGCTGTCACATACTGATCTATCACACATCACAACTGTCACATACTGATCGATCACACATCACAACTGTCACATACTGATCTATCACACATTACAACTGTCACATACTGATCTATCACACATCACAACTGTCACATACTGATCGATCACACATCACAACTGTCACATACTGATCTATCACACATCACAGCTGTCACATACTGATATATCACACATTACAACTGTCACATACTGATCTATCACACATCACAGCTGTCACATACTGATCTATCACACATCACAGCTGTCACATACTGATCTATCACACATTACAACTGTCACATACTGATCTATCACACATTACAACTGTCACATACTGATCTATCACACATCATAACTGTCACATACTGATCTATCACACATCATAACTGTCACATACTGATCTATCACACATCACAGCTGTCACATACTGATCTATCACACATCACAGCTGTCACATACTGATCTATCACACATTACAACTGTTACATACTGATCTATCACACATCACAACTGTCACATACTGATCTATCACACATTACAACTGTCACATACTGATCTATCACACATCACAACTGTCACATACTGATCTATCACACATCACAGCTGTCACATACTGATCTATCACACATCACAGCTGTCACATACTGATCGATCACACATTACAACTGTCACATACTGATCTATCACACATTACAACTGTCACATACTGATCTATCACACATCATAACTGTCACATACTGATCTATCACACATTACAACTGTTACATACTGATCTATCACACATCACAACTGTCACATACTGATCTATCACACATTACAACTGTCACATACTGATCTATCACACATCACAACTGTCACATACTGATCTATCACACATTACAGCTGTCACATACTGATATATCACACATCACAGCTGTCACATACTGATCTATCACAGCTGTCACATACTGATCGATCACACATTACAACTGTCACATACTGATATATCACACATCACAACTGTCACATACTGAACTATCACACATCACAACTGTCACATACTGATCTATCACACATCACAGCTGTCACATACTGATCTATCACACATTACAACTGTCACATACTGATCTATCACACATCACAGCTGTCACATACTGATCTATCACACATCACAGCTGTCACATACTGATCTATCACACATCACAGCTGTCACATACTGATCGATCACACATTACAACTGTCACATACTGATCTATCACACATTACAACTGTCACATACTGATCTATCACACATCATAACTGTCACATACTGATCTATCACACATTACAACTGTTACATACTGATCTATCACACATCACAACTGTCACATACTGATCTATCACACATTACAACTGTCACATACTGATCTATCACACATCACAACTGTCACATACTGATCTATCACACATTACAGCTGTCACATACTGATCTATCACACATCACAACTGTCACATACTGATCTATCACACATTACAACTGTCACATACTGATCTATCACACATTACAACTGTCACATACTGATCTATCACACATTACAACTGTCACATACTGATCTATCACACATTACAACTGTCACATACTGATCTATCACACATCACAACTGTCACATACTGATCTATCACACATCACAACTGTCACATACTGATCTATCACACATCATAACTGTCACATACTGATCTATCACACATTACAACTGTCACATACTGATATATCACACATCACAACTGTCACATACTGATCTATCACACATCATAACTGTCACATACTGATCTATCACACATTACAACTGTCACATACTGATATATCACACATCACAACTGTCACATACTGATCTATCACACATCACAACTGTCACATACTGATATATCACACATCACAACTGTCACATACTGATCTATCACACATCACAACTGTCACATACTGATCTATCACACATCACAGCTGTCACATACTGATCTATCACACATTACAACTGTCACATACTGATCTATCACACATCATAACTGTCACATACTGATCTATCACACATTACAACTGTCACATACTGATCTATCACACATCACAGCTGTCACATACTGATCTATCACACATCACAACTGTCACATACTGATATATCACACATCACAGCTGTCACATACTGATCTATCACACATTACAACTGTCACATACTGATCTATCACACATCATAACTGTCACATACTGATCTATCACACATTACAACTGTCACATACTGATCTATCACACATTACAACTGTCACATACTGATCTATCACACATTACAACTGTCACATACTGATCTATCACACATCACAACTGTCACATACTGATCTATCACACATTACAACTGTCACATACTGATCTATCACACATTACAACTGTCACATACTGATCGATCACACATCACAACTGTCACATACTGATCTATCACACATCACAACTGTCACATACTGATCTATCACACATTACAACTGTCACATACTGATCTATCACACATCACAGCTGTCACATACTGATCTATCACACATCACAACTGTCACATACTGATATATCACACATTACAACTGTCACATACTGATCTATCACACATCACAACTGTCACATACTGATCTATCACACATTACAACTGTCACATACTGATCTATCACACATTACAACTGTCACATACTGATCTATCACACATTACAACTGTCACATACTGATCTATCACACATTACAACTGTCACATACTGATCTATCACACATCATAACTGTCACATACTGATATATCACACATTACAACTGTCACATACTGATCTATCACACATTACAACTGTCACATACTGATCTATCACACATCACAGCTGTCACATACTGATCTATCACACATCATAACTGTAACATACTGATCTATCACACATTACAACTGTCACATACTGATCTATCACACATTACAACTGTCACATACTGATCTATCACACATTACAACTGTCACATACTGATCTATCACACATCACAGCTGTCACATACTGATCTATCACACATCATAACTGTCACATACTGATCTATCACACATCACAACTGTCACATACTGATCGATCACACATCACAACTGTCACATACTGATCTATCACACATTACAACTGTCACATACTGATCTATCACACATCACAACTGTCACATACTGATCTATCACACATCACAACTGTCACATACTGATCTATCACACATCACAGCTGTCACATACTGATCTATCACACATCACAAATGTCAAATACTGATCTATCACACATCACAACTGTCACATACTGATCTATCACACATCACAACTGTCACATACTGATCTATCACACATTACAACTGTCACATACTGATATATCACACATCACAACTGTCACATACTGATCTATCACACATTACAACTGTCACATACTGATCTATCACACATCACAACTGTCACATACTGATCTATCACACATCACAACTGTCACATACTGATCGATCACACATCACAACTGTCACATACTGATCTATCACACATCACAGCTGTCACATACTGATCTATCACACATCACAACTGTCACATACTGATATATCACACATTACAACTGTCACATACTGATCTATCACACATTACAACTGTCACATACTGATCTATCACACATTACAACTGTCACATACTGATCTATCACACATCACAACTGTCACATACTGATCGATCACACATCACAACTGTCACATACTGATCTATCACACATTACAACTGTCACATACTGATATATCACGCATCACAGCTGTCACATACTGATCTATCACACATCACAACTGTCACATACTGATCGATCACAACTGTCACATACTGATCGATCACACATCACAACTGTCACATACTGATCTATCACACATTACAACTGTCACATACTGATCTATCACACATCACAACTGTCACATACTGATCGATCACACATCACAACTGTCACATACTGATCTATCACACATCACAGCTGTCACATACTGATATATCACACATTACAACTGTCACATACTGATCTATCACACATCACAGCTGTCACATACTGATCTATCACACATCACAGCTGTCACATACTGATCTATCACACATTACAACTGTCACATACTGATCTATCACACATTACAACTGTCACATACTGATCTATCACACATCATAACTGTCACATACTGATCTATCACACATCATAACTGTCACATACTGATCTATCACACATCACAGCTGTCACATACTGATCTATCACACATCACAGCTGTCACATACTGATCTATCACACATTACAACTGTTACATACTGATCTATCACACATCACAACTGTCACATACTGATCTATCACACATTACAACTGTCACATACTGATCTATCACACATCACAACTGTCACATACTGATCTATCACACATCACAGCTGTCACATACTGATCTATCACACATCACAGCTGTCACATACTGATCTATCACACATCACAGCTGTCACATACTGATCTATCACACATTACAACTGTCACATACTGATCTATCACACATCATAACTGTCACATACTGATCTATCACACATCACAACTGTCACATACTGATCTATCACACATCACAACTGTCACATACTGATCGATCACACATCACAACTGTCATATACTGATCTATCACACATCACAACTGTCACATACTGATCGATCACACATCACAACTGTCACATACTGATCTATCACACATCACAACTGTCACATACTGATATATCACACATCACAGCTGTCACATACTGATCTATCACACATTACAACTGTCACATACTGATCTATCACACATCACAACTGTCACATACTGATCGATCACACATCACAACTGTCACATACTGATCTATCACACATCACAACTGTCACATACTGATCTATCACACATCACAGCTGTCACATACTGATCTATCACACATTACAACTGTCACATACTGATCTATCACACATCACAGCTGTCACATACTGATCTATCACACATTACAACTGTCACATACTGATCTATCACACATCACAACTGTCACATACTGATCTATCACACATCACAGCTGTCACATACTGATCTATCACACATCACAAACTGATCTATCACACATCACAACTGTCACATACTGATCTATCACACATCACAGCTGTCACATACTGATATATCACACATTACAACTGTCACATACTGATCTATCACACATTACAACTGTCACATACTGATCTATCACACATTACAACTGTCACATACTGATCTATCACACATCACAACTGTCACATACTGATCTATCACACATCACAGCTGTCACATACTGATATATCACACATTACAACTGTCACATACTGATCTATCACACATCACAGCTGTCACATACTGATCTATCACACATCACAGCTGTCACATACTGATCTATCACACATTATAACTGTCACATACTGATCTATCACACATCATAACTGTCACATACTGATCGATCACACATCACAACTGTCACATACTGATCTATCACACATCACAACTGTCACATACTGATATATCACACATCACAGCTGTCACATACTGATCTATCACACATTACAACTGTCACATACTGATCTATCACACATTACAACTGTCACATACTGATCTATCACACATCACAACTGTCACATACTGATCTATCACACATTACAACTGTCACATACTGATCTATCACACATTACAACTGTCACATACTGATCTATCACACATCACAACTGTCACACACTGATCTATCACACATTACAACTGTCACATACTGATCTATCACACATCACAACTGTCACATACTGATCTATCACACATTACAACTGTCACATACTGATCTATCACACATTACAACTGTCACATACTGATATATCACACATCACAACTGTCACATACTGATCTATCACACATTACAACTGTCACATACTAATCTATCACACATTACAACTGTCACATACTGATCTATCACACATCACAGCTGTCACATACTGATCTATCACACATCACAACTGTCACATACTGATCTATCACACATCACAACTGTCACATACTGATCTATCACACATCACAACTGTCACATACTGATCTATCACACATTACAACTGACACATACTGATCTATCACACATCACAACTGTCACATACTGATCTATCACACATCACAACTGTCACATACTGATCTATCACACATTACAACTGTCACATACTGATCTATCACACATCATAACTGTCACATACTGATCTATCACACATCACAGCTGTCACATACTGATCTATCACACATTACAACTGTCACATACTGATCTATCACACATTACAACTGTCACATACTGATCTATCACACATCACAACTGTCACATACTGATCTATCACACATCACAGCTGTCACATACTGATCTATCACACATTACAACTGTCACATACTGATCTATCACACATCACAACTGTCACATACTGATCTATCACACATCACAGCTGTCTTGACACTGCTGAGACATTTCCTCAATCTATCTCTACACTTTATATGTCGGTTCATGTGTGGAGTCAATCTTGATATATTGCTCTACAGGGAGTCAATCTTGTTATATTGCTCTACTGGGAGTCAATCTTGATATATTACTCTACAGGGAGTCAATCTTGATATATTGCTCTACAGGGAGTCAATCTTGTTATACAGCTTTATTCTGAGTCTTTATATCCTTCCTATGTTGCTAACATTTTGACTGTAATAGGCTGAAATCAAAAACACAACAGCTGTATATTTATGTGTACAGTAGCCCACTTTTTATATAAAGGCCACTATCATACAAGGTCACCCCTTACCTGAACAGATTTCATATGCACTGATAGTAAAGTACTACCACCAAATAATAGCCCTCAAGGGAGGTCACTCCTGTTATAAGGCCTCCTTTCTATGACAGATGGAGGGATATTATGAGAAGGCAACTGCAGTACAACATTTTGATTGAATAGGGCAGAAATCAGACATAATAGCTGTATATTTCTTTTGAATTTTGTTCATTATGTCACATAACTTGTCCAGAAAGGTAATAAATAGGTATAAGTATGAAGCAGACTTGCTAGTATCTATTGTATCTTTCCTCGTGCACAGATTGATAAATTATAACACAAGGTTAATCTTACATTTAGTATTCTTATAATCTAGGTAGTGGAGTTAAAATATAAATTCAGGAGACAGTAGAACCATCATTTGATTTATTTGGAATTCATACACTTGTGATGTCATGCAGTGATGGAACTAAAATAATATGTCTTAGTTTGTATGATTAGTTTTCATTAAGAGTGAGTAAGTAATTGTTGTTAATGCAAAATGAGCAAGTTTCAGCTATATATCATGGCGTGAACAAGTTACAATTGAGGAGATGATGATGATGTCTGCTTTGTACTAGACCAAAACACTTAGTTGGATCTTGGACACATTAACCTGAATCTGAGCCAACCAGTCTACACTCTTACTATTTCATACCTTAGCTTAGCAAATAAGCAGCACATACCAATTTCATAGTCTTTGGTTTGACCCAACTGGGTTTGAACCCAAGAATCGAGGCAAGCACGCTAAACTATTACACCACCGATATTAGAACTTCAAAGCAATTATCTAGTTGGATTTAAATTAATGAAAAGAATGTTTAAACATTGAACAAAAAAAGACCACAACATATAATATTGGAAATCAAGGTCCTGACTTGGGACAGGCACAAAAATGTGGAGGGGCTAAACCAGTTAATGGGAACCAACCCTCCCCTTCTTGAGCCTCCATATGAATATCTTACCTTGCTACAATACGGACATTCACCAAAGACTGTATTAAAGCTTTGTCTACATCCTGCAGATCTCAACCACTGAAAATATTAGATATTAAAATTGCTATTATATAAACTGGTTGTCAACAAGAATTAAATTGGCCTTGTCCATCTTGTTATTTCTCTCATTTCTTTTCATAGTATGTGTAACTTTTTTTTTTAGTGATTTATTGTTTATGGCTAATTGACCCTGCCATATTTTTTCGAGTCTCGCCAACTAAGATCTACATTTCCATATGTCATTGTTCTTTTTTTGTGTTTTGAGAATTTGTGTAATCCTGATTTGTCTATGGTGAATTCATCAGCTGTCACCATCTTCATCAATTTCATATTTCGCTAGCTACTATTTCAAAAGGTGTTTTTTGTCATAGCAATGTATTGCATCATGGTTTATTTACCTCATATAAACATGTATGGTGGAAAGCCTGTCTACATCTAACATCATTACACACTTCATTGGGTAACTCTGTATCTAACTTATAACAATAACATATACCACATTCCATACTGAATTCCTGCAATAAGAACATTTATATTAATAAATCTGATCATTTAGGATAGTAGTTGATACTGCCAAGTATAAGATATAAAGGGTATAATCAGTTGTCATAGTTACCATGTTTACAATGTTTACTGGAATATCATTATAACCATGATGGAGGGTTAGGATTATGGTGTTTAATGCCACTTTCAACAATATCTTAGTGGTCAGTATTATTGGTGGAAGAAACCAGAGTGCCTGGAGAAAACCACTGACCTAGCACAAGTCACTGACAAACTTCATCACATAAAATTGTATCTTGCCATGAACGTAACCATGCTGGAATGAATATCTCAATGTAAATATGGCTCAATTGATTAAAAAAAAATCATTGTAATAGAAATTATAGTCTTAGAAAAAAAACCTAACTAACTTAAAATCAATCTAAAAAATAGCAGCAGCTATAATTCAAGCTGTTTGTTGTATCTTTGTTCAATTTTTTTTGGGGGGGGGGGGGGGGGGAACAATGCACTAATATCTATCATCAGGGTTCATACAATGAACTGGTAACTCAGCAATAGCCTACCAAATCTTGAGGGATTAAAACCGATTACAAGACGAGAGCTGTTGTCCAATTGGTCAATTTATTTAACTGTCTTGCATATGATTGGATGGTCAAAGATGACTGAAATGAATGAATGTTACCTGACATGACTCCTTCATAAGACATTGTTAGATGTTAGTGTATCCATAAAAACATTACAAAAACAAACATCTAATATCAATTATTGTGTCTCACAATGGACTGAGAATCTAACATATTAAACTTCACAACTATTGTATTAATCTGAAGTGAATGAAGTAAACATGAACAGAAGTAAAAAAAACTGATCCTCAAATACATCAAACCTATAGATGTCTTCATTTGTATCTCTATCCCTACTTACACACAAGCATGACAATATCTATCCCTACTTACACACAAGCATGACATATATCTAAGGGATATTGTAAGATATTATTAAGATAATTTTTGCCAGATCAGACTTATTTACCTCTTTCTTTGAAGTTGTTGGAGAAGGAAACATGACATCTAATAATGTCTGAAGATTTTCTAGAAGATCACCTTCAGGATCCCTGTAAAATAAACATGATATTAACTTAAAAGGTATACCAAGTATAAAAAAAAGACAACATCTAATAATATCATAAGGTTGCCAGAAAGATCATATTCATTTTGGATTCCTGGAAAATCTAAGACATATAACCTTATTACTTCCAATATTTGACTGTAAAGGGGAGATAACTAATGTTTCATCCATTGTAAATTATAGGTATAAATAATAAAACAACAGTAGTTGTTGTCCTTTACAATCTAAAGCATATTATCTTATTACTTCCAATATTTCACTGTAAAGGGGAGATAACTTACTATTGTTTTCCCATCAATTGTAAACTGTACATATAAACAATAAAACAGTCTTTATCCTTTACAATCTAAATCAAATTACGCTATTACTTCCCTTTATTCACTGTTAGTAATGTTTTTTTCATCAATTGCACACTGTATATATAATATATAGAACTTCTCTTCACCATGCCCATTGCCTATTCATCTGTTTCGACTGGTTGGCTTGGGATCAGGATAATGTGTCAGAGTGGTTGACTGGTGTTTCAGTGAGCTATCACATTAAAATGAACATTTATTTATGGCTAATGTATAAACTATGAAAGACTTACCACTGATAAAGGTTAGAGTTCATGTTCTTTTTTAAGTTACTGACACCTGGAAAACAACATGTTTTAAGGTAATAACCTATTACTTACACTCTTTGGTATTGTATAACATAATTGTATCACAATGAGTTTTAGTGTATTAACTTTATTAAATATAAAATTAGATATGACTTAGATGTTTGTCACAGATGGTAGGGTTGAGATCCCAAACTCTATTAAATATAAAACTAGAACTGTGAGTAACCTCACTGAATGATACCCCCCCGCTTGCCATACTATGATGTTCAAACTTTGGAATACAGGTATATTAGCAAGTTACCTATGAAAAATGAACGGATATGGAGTTATGTCAAGGAGACAACATCCCATCTCCAAAATAAACTAACCAAGAACATACATCTAGGGGTCGCCACAAGTACACGACCCCCTCTTTTCGTGAAAGTATAAGTTGAATTATCTCCCCTTTTAAATTTTGGACAGCAACCATATTCCTTCATGCACATCTGCAGGTAGTGTACTACAACTGTGTAAAGTTTCATAAAACTCCAATAAGCCGTTTAGGAGTTGCGCTTACAAGGTACACAACCCCACTTTTCGTGAAAGTATAAGTTGAATTATCTCCCCTTCTAAATTTTAGACATCAACGACAACGGTATTCCTTCATGCACATCTGCAGGTTGTGTACTACAATTGTGTAAAGTTTCATAAAAATTCAATAAGCAGTTTAGTAGGATTTGCGCTTACAAGGTACATGACCCCCCCCTTTTCGTGAAAGTATAAGTTGAATTATCTCCCCTTTTAAATTTTGGACAGCAACCATATTCCTTCATGCACATCTGCAGGTAGTGTACTACAAATGTGTAAAGTTCCATAAAAATCCAATAAGTTGTTTAGGAGGAGTTGCGCTTACAAGGTACACGATCCCCCTTTTCGTGAAAGTATAAGTTGAATTATCTCCCCTTCTAAATTTTAGACAGCAACGGTATTCCTTCATGCACATCTGCTGGTTGTGTACTACAACTGTGTAAAGTTTCATAAAAATCCAATAAGCGGTTTAGGAGGAGTTGTGCTTACAAGGTATATGGACGGACGGACAGGGTGATTCCTATATACCCCCCCCCAAACTTTGTTTGCAGGGGGTATAATTAGATATGACTTAGTTGTCACAGATGGTAGGGTTGAGATCCAAAACTCTTTTAAATATAACATTAGATATGACTTAGTTGTCACAGATGGTAGGGTTGATATCCCAAACTCTATTAAATACAAGGGCAACACAAAGAGCAGGGGTCGACTTAAGAAAAAAAATTAACTGGCCCAAAGGGCCAGTAAAATTTTTGAACAACTGGCCTCTTCAAAATTCCACTGGCCCGAGAAATATCGGTCCACGAAGCGGACCGATATAAAAGGGGGGGATTTGCCCCCCCCCCCCCCTCCCAAGAAACAGTAAACTCAAGATCGAGCAATATGAACCCCATTAAAACCTTGGGTGAACTCATTTTCTCCGGAAGGATAAGCAGTTCCTGCTCCACTAGTGGCATCCGCAAATAATTAAATTGACTGTCAGTGATTTAAACATGTACATATAGTTTTTGTATTCTATGAATGAATGTTGTACTTGCTTTAAACAAGGGTAAAGTTCATGACATTTTCCCATACATGCAGTGTTTTTAATGCATTACAATTAACAGGTATGGTTAGAAGATAATCAAACAATCTACATATAGATAGTCAAACTTGTTATCAAAAGTATATAGTTTTAACCTTTGATTCATTGTTTATTGTATATATGTTAACTTATGTATTAACTAAATTTAATACGGCGCTCGGCCAATAATCTTCAGTAGTGAAGGACGGCCAGAAATATAAAGAACCAGAGGCTCTCAAGAGCCTGTATCGTTCACCTGGTAATAAAAAAAACCAATTGGTCCTATGTAAAAACTATGTCCTGCGTCATCTTGGAATTACGATCAACATAAAAAACACAAAGTTTGTAAAGGACCATCCAATGATTGATGCACAGTTTAGGTTCAATCAGTGCAATAGCTTCAGAGAAGAATATATTTCTGTATTTTCCCCATATGGTTCTGTGTTAATACTATGACCTGTGGTGGCAGCCATCTTGGATTTCCGATCGGCATAAAAAACAGGACCTTCCAATGATCATTCCTGGGCAGTTTGGTTTCAACTGTCCAAGTGGTTTCAGAGAAGAAGCATTTTGAAACATTTTTCCCATAGGGTCCAATGTTAAACTAAGTCTTGCCGTAGCCGCCATTTTGAATTTCATATCAGAATAAAAAACGTATATTTTGTAGGGGACCATTCAATGAACATTCATGCACAGTTTGGCTTTAATCATATTTGTAGTTTCTGAGAAGAAGGCATTTGAACATTTTCCCATAGGGTCCAATGTTAATCTATGTCCTGCGGTGGCGGCCATCTTGGATTTCCGACCGGCATAAAAAACAGAAAATTTGTAGAGGACCTTCCAATGATCATTCCTGGGCAGTTTGGTTTCAACTGTCCAAGTGGTTTCAGAGAAGAAGCATTTTGAAACATTTTTCCCATAGGGTCCAATGTTAAACTAAGTCCTGCCGTAGCCGCCATTTTGAATTTCATACCAGAACAAAAAACGTAAAGTTTGTAGAGGACCATCTAATGAACATTCATGTACAGTTTGGCTTTAATCATATTTGTAGTTTCTGAGAAGAAGGCATTTGAACATTTTCCCATAGGGTCCAATGTTAATCTATGTCCTGCGGTGGTGGCCATCTTGGATTTCCGACCGGCATAAAAAACAGAAACTTTGTAGAGGACCTTCCAATGATCATTCCTGGGCAGTTTGGTTTCAACTGTCCAAGTGGTTTCAGAGAAGAAGCATTTTGAAACATTTTTCCCATAGGGTCCAATGTTAAACTAAGTCCTGCCGTAGCCGCCATTTTGAATTTCATATCGGAACAAAAAACGCAAAGTTTGTAGAGGACCATCCAATGAACATTCATGTACAGTTTGGCTTTAATCATATTTGTAGTTTCTGAGAAGAAGGCATTTGAACATTTTCCCATAGGGTCCAATGTTAATCTATGTCCTGCGGTGGCGGCCATCTTGAATTTCCGATCGGCATAAAAAAACAGAAACTTTGTAGAGGACCTTCCAATGATCATTCCTGGGCAGTTTGGTTTCAATTATCCAAGTGGTTTCAGAGAAGAAGCGTTTTGAAACATTTTTCCCATAGGGTCCAATGTTAAACTAAGTCCTGCCGTAGCCGCCATTTTGAATTTTATATCGGAACAAAAAACGCAAAGTTTGTAGAGGACCATCCAATGAACATTCATGTACAGTTTGGCTTTAATCATATTTGTAGTTTCTGAGAAGAAGGCATTTGAACATTTTCCCATAGGGTCCAATGTTAATCTATGTCCTGCGGTGGTGGCCATCTTGGATTTCCGACCGGCATAAAAAACAGAAACTTTGTAGAGGACCTTCCAATGATCATTCCTGGGCAGTTTGGTTTCAACTGTCCAAGTGGTTTCAGAGAAGAAGCATTTTGAAACATTTTTCCCATAGGGTCCAATGTTAAACTAAGTCCTGCCGTAGCCGCCATTTTGAATTTCATATCGGAACAAAAAACGCAAAGTTTGTAGAGGACCATCCAATGAACATTCATGTACAGTTTGGCTTTAATCATATTTGTAGTTTCTGAGAAGAAGGCATTTGAACATTTTCCCATAGGGTCCAATGTTAATCTATGTCCTGCGGTGGCGGCCATCTTGAATTTCCGATCGGCATAAAAAAACAGAAAATTTGTAGAGGACCTTCCAATGATCATTCCTGGGCAGTTTAGTTTCAACTGTCCAAGTGGTTTCAGAGAAGAAGCATTTTGAAACATTTTTCCCATAGGGTCCAATGTTAAACTAAGTCCTGCCGTAGCCGCCATTTTGAATTTCATACCAGAACAAAAAACGTAAAGTTTGTAGAGGACCATCTAATGAACATTCATGTACAGTTTGGCTTTAATAATATTTGTAGTTTCTGAGTAGAAGGCATTTGAACATTTTCCCATAGGGTCCAATGTTAATCTATGTATTGCGGTGGTGGCCATCTTGGATTTCCGATCGGCATAAAAAACAGAAAATTTGTAGAGGACCTTCCAATGATCATTCCTGGGCAGTTTGGTTTCAATTATCCAAGTGGTTTCAGAGAAGAAGCGTTTTGAAACATTTTTCCCATAGGGTCCAATGTTAAACTAAGTCCTGCCGTAGCCGCCATTTTGAATTTCATACCAGAACAAAAAACGTAAAGTTTGTAGAGGACCATCTAATGAACATTCATGTACAGTTTGGCTTTAATCATATTTGTAGTTTCTGAGTAGAAGGCATTTGAATATTTTCCCATAGGGTCCAATGTTAATCTATGTCCTGCGGTGGCGGCCATCTTGGATTTCCGACCGGCATAAAAAACCTTAAATTTGTAGAGGACCTTCCAATGATCATTCCTGGGCAGTTTGGTTTCAACTGTCCAAGTGGTTTCAGAGAAGAAGCATTTTGAAACATTTTTCCCATAGGGTCCAATGTTAAACTAAGTCCTGCCGTAGCCGCCATTTTGAATTTCATACCAGAACAAAAAACGTAAAGTTTGTAGAGGACCATCTAATGAACATTCATGTACAGTTTGGCTTTAATCATATTTGTAGTTTCTGAGTAGAAGGCATTGGAATATTTTCCCATAGGGTCCAATGTTAATCTATGTCCTGCGGTGGCGGCCATCTTGGATTTCTGACCGGCATAAAAAACGGAAAATTTGTAGAGGACCTTCCAATGATCATTCCTGGGCAGTTTGGTTTCAACTGTCCAAGTGGTTTCAGAGAAGAAGCATTTTGAAACATTTTTCCCATAGGGTCCAATGTTAAACTAAGTTCTGCCGTAGCCGCCATTTTGAATTTCATATCGGAACAAAAAACCTTAAGATTGTAGAGGACCATCCAATGAACATTCATGTACAGTTTGGCTTTAATCATATTTGTAGTTTCTGAGAAGAAGGCATTTGAACATTTTCCCATAGGGTCCAATGTTAATCTATGTCCTGCGGTGGCGGCCATCTTGGATTTCCGACCGGCATAAAAAACAGAAAATTTGTAGAGGACTTTCCAATGATCATTCCTGGGCAGTTTGGTTTCAACTGTCCAAGTGGTTTCAGAGAAGCATTTTGAAACATTTTTCCCATAGGGTCCAATGTTAAACTAAGTCCTGCCGTAGCCGCCATTTTGAATTTCATATCGGAACAAAAAACCTTAAGATTGTAGAGGACCATCCAATGAACATTCATGTACAGTTTGGCTTTAATAATATTTGTAGTTTCTGAGAAGAAGGCATTTGAACATTTTCCCATAGGGTCCAATGTTAATCTATGTCCTGCGGTGGCGGCCATCTTGGATTTCCGACCGACATAAAAAACAGAAAATTTGTAGAGGACCTTCCAATGATCATTCCTGGGCAGTTTGGTTTCAACTGTCCAAGTGGTTTCAGAGAAGAAGCATTTTGAAACATTTTTCCCATAGGGTCCAATGTTAAACTAAGTCCTGCCGTAGCCGCCATTTTGAATTTCATATCGGAACAAAAAACCTTAAGATTGTAGAGGACCATCCAATGAACATTCATGTACAGTTTGGCTTTAATCATATTTGTAGTTTCTGAGAAGAAGGCATTTGAACATTTTCCCATAGGGTCCAATGTTAATCTATGTATTGCGGTGGCGGCCATCTTGAATTTCCGATCGGCATAAAAAAACAGAAACTTTGTAGAGGACCTTCCAATGATCATTCCTGGGCAGTTTGGTTTCAATTATCCAAGTGGTTTCAGAGAAGAAGCGTTTTGAAACATTTTTCCCATAGGGTCCAATGTTAAACTAAGTCCTGCCGTAGCCGCCATTTTGAATTTCATACCAGAACAAAAAACGTAAAGTTTGTAGAGGACCATCTAATGAACATTCATGTACAGTTTGGCTTTAATCATATTTGTAGTTTCTGAGTAGAAGGCATTTGAATATTTTCCCATAGGGTCCAATGTTAATCTATGTCCTGCGGTGGCGGCCATCTTGGATTTCCGACCGGCATAAAAAACAGAAAATTTGTAGAGGACCTTCCAATGATCATTCCTGGGCAGTTTAGTTTCAACTGTCCAAGTGGTTTCAGAGAAGAAGCATTTTGAAACATTTTTCCCATAGGGTCCAATGTTAAACTAAGTCCTGCCGTAGCCGCCATTTTGAATTTCATACCAGAACAAAAAACGTAAAGTTTGTAGAGGACCATCTAATGAACATTCATGTACAGTTTGGCTTTAATCATATTTGTAGTTTCTGAGAAGAAGGCATTTGAACATTTTCCCATAGGGTCCAATGTTAATCTATGTCCTGCGGTGGTGGCCATCTTGGATTTCCGACCGGCATAAAAAACACACACCTTGTAGAGGACCTTCCAATGATCATTCCTGGGCAGTTTGGTTTCAATTATCCAAGTGGTTTCAGAGAAGAAGCGTTTTGAAACATTTTTCCCATAGGGTCCAATGTTAAACTAAGTCCTGCCGTAGCCGCCATTTTGAATTTTATATCGGAACAAAAAACGCAAAGTTTGTAGAGGACCATCCAATGAACATTCATGTACAGTTTGGCTTTAATCATATTTGTAGTTTCTGAGAAGAAGGCATTTGAACATTTTCCCATAGGGTCCAATGTTAATCTATGTCCTGCGGTGGTGGCCATCTTGGATTTCCGACCGGCATAAAAAAACAGAAACTTTGTAGAGGACCTTCCAATGATCATTCCTGGGCAGTTTGGTTTCAACTGTCCAAGTGGTTTCAGAGAAGAAGCATTTTGAAACATTTTTCCCATAGGGTCCAATGTTAAACTAAGTCCTGACGTAGCCGCCATTTTGAATTTCATTTCGGAACAAAAAACGCAAAGTTTGTAGAGGACCATCCAATGAACATTCATGTACAGTTTGGCTTTAATCATATTTGTAGTTTCTGAGAAGAAGGCATTTGAACATTTTCCCATAGGGTCCAATGTTAATCTATGTCCTGCGGTGGCGGCCATCTTGAATTTCCGATCGGCATAAAAAAACAGAAACTTTGTAGAGGACCTTCCAATGATCATTCCTGGGCAGTTTGGTTTCAATTATCCAAGTGGTTTCAGAGAAGAAGCGTTTTGAAACATTTTTCCCATAGGGTCCAATGTTAAACTAAGTCCTGCCGTAGCCGCCATTTTGAATTTCATACCAGAACAAAAAACGTAAAGTTTGTAGAGGACCATCTAATGAACATTCATGTACAGTTTGGCTTTAATCATATTTGTAGTTTCTGAGTAGAAGGCATTTGAATATTTTCCCATAGGGTCCAATGTTAATCTATGTCCTGCGGTGGCGGCCATCTTGGATTTCCGACCGGCATAAAAAACAGAAAATTTGTAGAGGACCTTCCAATGATCATTCCTGGGCAGTTTAGTTTCAACTGTCCAAGTGGTTTCAGAGAAGAAGCATTTTGAAACATTTTTCCCATAGGGTCCAATGTTAAACTAAGTCCTGCCGTAGCCGCCATTTTGAATTTCATACCAGAACAAAAAACGTAAAGTTTGTAGAGGACCATCTAATGAACATTCATGTACAGTTTGGCTTTAATCATATTTGTAGTTTCTGAGTAGAAGGCATTTGAACATTTTCCCATAGGGTCCAATGTTAATCTATGTATTGCGGTGGTGGCCATCTTGGATTTCCGATCGGCATAAAAAACATAAAATTTGTAGAGGACCTTCCAATGATCATTCCTAGGCAGTTTGGTTTCAATTATCCAAGTGGTTTCAGAGAAGAAGCGTTTTGAAACATTTTTCCCATAGGGTCCAATGTTAAACTAAGTCCTGCCGTAGCCGCCATTTTGAATTTCATACCAGAACAAAAAACGTAGAGTTTGTAGAGGACCATCTAATGAACATTCATGTACAGTTTGGCTTTAATCATATTTGTAGTTTCTGAGAAGAAGGCATTTGAACATTTTCCCATAGGGTCCAATGTTAATCTATGTCCTGCGGTGGTGGCCATCTTGGATTTCCGACCGGCATAAAAAAACAGAAACTTTGTAGAGGACCTTCCAATGATCATTCCTGGGCAGTTTGGTTTCAACTGTCCAAGTGGTTTCAGAGAAGAAGCATTTTGAAACATTTTTCCCATAGGGTCCAATGTTAAACTAAGTCCTGCCGTAGCCGCCATTTTGAATTTCATACCAGAACAAAAAACGCAAAGTTTGTAGAGGACCATCCAATGAACATTCATGTACAGTTTGGCTTTAATCATATTTGTAGTTTCTGAGAAGAAGGCATTTGAACATTTTCCCATAGGGTCCAATGTTAATCTATGTATTGCGGTGGCGGCCATCTTGAATTTCCGATTGGCATAAAAAAACAGAAACTTTGTAGAGGACCTTCCAATGATCATTCCTGGGCAGTTTGGTTTCAATTATCCAAGTGGTTTCAGAGAAGAAGCGTTTTGAAACATTTTTCCCATAGGGTCCAATGTTAAACTAAGTCCTGCCGTAGCCGCCATTTTGAATTTCATACCAGAACAAAAAACGTAAAGTTTGTAGAGGACCATCTAATGAACATTCATGTACAGTTTGGCTTTAATCATATTTGTAGTTTCTGAGTAGAAGGCATTTGAATATTTTCCCATAGGGTCCAATGTTAATCTATGTCCTGCGGTGGCGGCCATCTTGGATTTCCGACCGGCATAAAAAACAGAAAATTTGTAGAGGACCTTCCAATGATCATTCCTGGGCAGTTTAGTTTCAACTGTCCAAGTGGTTTCAGAGAAGAAGCATTTTGAAACATTTTTCCCATAGGGTCCAATGTTAAACTAAGTCCTGCCATAGCCGCCATTTTGAATTTCATACCAGAACAAAAAACGTATATTTTGTAGAGGACCATCTAATGAACATTCATGTACAGTTTGGCTTTAATCATATTTGTAGTTTCTGAGTAGAAGGCATTTGAACATTTTCCCATAGGGTCCAATGTTAATCTATGTATTGCGGTGGTGGCCATCTTGGATTTCCGATCGGCATAAAAAACATAAAATTTGTAGAGGACCTTCCAATGATCATTCCTAGGCAGTTTGGTTTCAATTATCCAAGTGGTTTCAGAGAAGAAGCGTTTTGAAACATTTTTCCCATAGGGTCCAATGTTAAACTAAGTCCTGCCGTAGCCGCCATTTTGAATTTCATACCAGAACAAAAAACGTAAAGTTTGTAGAGGACCATCTAATGAACATTCATGTACAGTTTGGCTTTAATCATATTTGTAGTTTCTGAGAAGAAGGCATTTGAACATTTTCCCATAGGGTCCAATGTTAATCTATGTCCTGCGGTGGTGGCCATCTTGGATTTCCGACCGGCATAAAAAAACAGAAACTTTGTAGAGGACCTTCCAATGATCATTCCTGGGCAGTTTGGTTTCAACTGTCCAAGTGGTTTCAGAGAAGAAGCATTTTGAAACATTTTTCCCATAGGGTCCAATGTTAAACTAAGTCCTGCCGTAGCCGCCATTTTGAATTTCATACCAGAACAAAAAACGCAAAGTTTGTAGAGGACCATCCAATGAACATTCATGTACAGTTTGGCTTTAATCATATTTGTAGTTTCTGAGAAGAAGGCATTTGAACATTTTCCCATAGGGTCCAATGTTAATCTATGTATTGCGGTGGCGGCCATCTTGAATTTCCGATCGGCATAAAAAAACAGAAACTTTGTAGAGGACCTTCCAATGATCATTCCTGGGCAGTTTGGTTTCAATTATCCAAGTGGTTTCAGAGAAGAAGCGTTTTGAAACATTTTTCCCATAGGGTCCAATGTTAAACTAAGTCCTGCCGTAGCCGCCATTTTGAATTTCATACCAGAACAAAAAACGTAAAGTTTGTAGAGGACCATCTAATGAACATTCATGTACAGTTTGGCTTTAATCATATTTGTAGTTTCTGAGTAGAAGGCATTTGAATATTTTCCCATAGGGTCCAATGTTAATCTATGTCCTGCGGTGGCGGCCATCTTGGATTTCCGACCGGCATAAAAAACAGAAAATTTGTAGAGGACCTTCCAATGATCATTCCTGGGCAGTTTAGTTTCAACTGTCCAAGTGGTTTCAGAGAAGAAGCATTTTGAAACATTTTTCCCATAGGGTCCAATGTTAAACTAAGTCCTGCCGTAGCCGCCATTTTGAATTTCATACCAGAACAAAAAACGTAAAGTTTGTAGAGGACCATCTAATGAACATTCATGTACAGTTTGGCTTTAATCATATTTGTAGTTTCTGAGAAGAAGGCATTTGAACATTTTCCCATAGGGTCCAATGTTAATCTATGTCCTGCGGTGGTGGCCATCTTGGATTTCCGACCGGCATAAAAAAAACACACCTTGTAGAGGACCTTCCAATGATCATTCCTGGGCAGTTTGGTTTCAATTATCCAAGTGGTTTCAGAGAAGAAGCGTTTTGAAACATTTTTCCCATAGGGTCCAATGTTAAACTAAGTCCTGCCGTAGCCGCCATTTTGAATTTTATATCGGAACAAAAAACACAAAGTTTGTAGAGGACCATCCAATGAACATTCATGTACAGTTTGGCTTTAATCATATTTGTAGTTTCTGAGAAGAAGGCATTTGAACATTTTCCCATAGGGTCCAATGTTAATCTATGTCCTGCGGTGGTGGCCATCTTGGATTTCCGACCGGCATAAAAAACAGAAACTTTGTAGAGGACCTTCCAATGATCATTCCTGGGCAGTTTGGTTTCAACTGTCCAAGTGGTTTCAGAGAAGAAGCATTTTGAAACATTTTTCCCATAGGGTCCAATGTTAAACTAAGTCCTGCCGTAGCCGCCATTTTGAATTTCATACCAGAACAAAAAACGCAAAGTTTGTAGAGGACCATCCAATGAACATTCATGTACAGTTTGGCTTTAATCATATTTGTAGTTTCTGAGAAGAAGGCATTTGAACATTTTCCCATAGGGTCCAATGTTAATCTATGTATTGCGGTGGCGGCCATCTTGAATTTCCGATCGGCATAAAAAAACAGAAACTTTGTAGAGGACCTTCCAATGATCATTCCTGGGCAGTTTGGTTTCAATTATCCAAGTGGTTTCAGAGAAGAAGCGTTTTGAAACATTTTTCCCATAGGGTCCAATGTTAAACTAAGTCCTGCCGTAGCCGCCATTTTGAATTTCATACCAGAACAAAAAACGTAAAGTTTGTAGAGGACCATCTAATGAACATTCATGTACAGTTTGGCTTTAATCATATTTGTAGTTTCTGAGTAGAAGGCATTTGAATATTTTCCCATAGGGTCCAATGTTAATCTATGTCCTGCGGTGGCGGCCATCTTGGATTTCCAACCGGCATAAAAAACAGAAAATTTGTAGAGGACCTTCCAATGATCATTCCTGGGCAGTTTAGTTTCAACTGTCCAAGTGGTTTCAGAGAAGAAGCATTTTGAAACATTTTTCCCATAGGGTCCAATGTTAAACTAAGTCCTGCCGTAGCCGCCATTTTGAATTTCATACCAGAACAAAAAACGTAAAGTTTGTAGAGGACCATCTAATGAACATTCATGTACAGTTTGGCTTTAATCATATTTGTAGTTTCTGAGAAGAAGGCATTTGAACATTTTCCCATAGGGTCCAATGTTAATCTATGTCCTGCGGTGGTGGCCATCTTAGATTTCCGACCGGCATAAAAAACACACACCTTGTAGAGGACCTTCTAATGATCATTCCTGGGCAGTTTGGTTTCAATTATCCAAGTGGTTTCAGAGAAGAAGCGTTTTGAAACATTTTTCCCATAGGGTCCAATGTTAAACTAAGTCCTGCCGTAGCCGCCATTTTGAATTTTATATCGGAACAAAAAACGCAAAGTTTGTAGAGGACCATCCAATGAACATTCATGTACAATTTGGCTTTAATCATATTTGTAGTTTCTGAGAAGAAGGCATTTGAACATTTTCCCATAGGGTCCAATGTTAATCTATGTCCTGCGGTGGTGGCCATCTTGGATTTCCGACCGGCATAAAAAAACAGAAACTTTGTAGAGGACCTTCCAATGATCATTCCTGGGCAGTTTGGTTTCAACTGTCCAAGTGGTTTCAGAGAAGAAGCATTTTGAAACATTTTTCCCATAGGGTCCAATGTTAAACTAAGTCCTGCCGTAGCCGCCATTTTGAATTTCATTTCGGAACAAAAAACGCAAAGTTTGTAGAGAACCATCCAATGAACATTCATGTACAGTTTGGCTTTAATCATATTTGTAGTTTCTGAGAAGAAGGCATTTGAACATTTTCCCATAGGGTCCAATGTTAATCTATGTCCTGCGGTGGCGGCCATCTTGAATTTCGATCGGCATAAAAAAACAGAAACTTTGTAGAGGACCTTCCAATGATCATTCCTGGGCAGTTTGGTTTCAATTATCCAAGTGGTTTCAGAGAAGAAGCGTTTTGAAACATTTTTCCCATAGGGTCCAATGTTAAACTAAGTCCTGCCGTAGCCGCCATTTTGAATTTCATACCAGAACAAAAAACGTAAAGTTTGTAGAGGACCATCTAATGAACATTCATGTACAGTTTGGCTTTAATCATATTTGTAGTTTCTGAGTAGAAGGCATTTGAATATTTTCCCATAGGGTCCAATGTTAATCTATGTCCTGCGGTGGCGGCCATCTTGGATTTCCGACCGGCATAAAAAACAGAAAATTTGTAGAGGACCTTCCAATGATCATTCCTGGGCAGTTTAGTTTCAACTGTCCAAGTGGTTTCAGAGAAGAAGCATTTTGAAACATTTTTCCCATAGGGTCCAATGTTAAACTAAGTCCTGCCGTAGCCGCCATTTTGAATTTCATACCAGAACAAAAAACGTACAGTTTGTAGAGGACCATCTAATGAACATTCATGTACAGTTTGGCTTTAATCATATTTGTAGTTTCTGAGTAGAAGGCATTTGAACATTTTCCCATAGGGTCCAATGTTAATCTATGTATTGCGGTGGTGGCCATCTTGGATTTCCGATCGGCATAAAAAACATAAAATTTGTAGAGGACCTTCCAATGATCATTCCTAGGCAGTTTGGTTTCAATTATCCAAGTGGTTTCAGAGAAGAAGCGTTTTGAAACATTTTTCCCATAGGGTCCAATGTTAAACTAAGTCCTGCCGTAGCCGCCATTTTGAATTTCATACCAGAACAAAAAACGTAAAGTTTGTAGAGGACCATCTAATGAACATTCATGTACAGTTTGGCTTTAATCATATTTGTAGTTTCTGAGAAGAAGGCATTTGAACATTTTCCCATAGGGTCCAATGTTAATCTATGTCCTGCGGTGGTGGCCATCTTGGATTTCCGACCGGCATAAAAAAAACACACCTTGTAGAGGACCTTCCAATGATCATTCCTGGGCAGTTTGGTTTCAATTATCCAAGTGGTTTCAGAGAAGAAGCGTTTTGAAACATTTTTCCCATAGGGTCCAATGTTAAACTAAGTCCTGCCGTAGCCGCCATTTTGAATTTTATATCGGAACAAAAAACACAAAGTTTGTAGAGGACCATCCAATGAACATTCATGTACAGTTTGGCTTTAATCATATTTGTAGTTTCTGAGAAGAAGGCATTTGAACATTTTCCCATAGGGTCCAATGTTAATCTATGTCCTGCGGTGGTGGCCATCTTGGATTTCCGACCGGCATAAAAAACAGAAACTTTGTAGAGGACCTTCCAATGATCATTCCTGGGCAGTTTGGTTTCAACTGTCCAAGTGGTTTCAGAGAAGAAGCATTTTGAAACATTTTTCCCATAGGGTCCAATGTTAAACTAAGTCCTGCCGTAGCCGCCATTTTGAATTTCATACCAGAACAAAAAACGCAAAGTTTGTAGAGGACCATCCAATGAACATTCATGTACAGTTTGGCTTTAATCATATTTGTAGTTTCTGAGAAGAAGGCATTTGAACATTTTCCCATAGGGTCCAATGTTAATCTATGTATTGCGGTGGCGGCCATCTTGAATTTCCGATCGGCATAAAAAAACAGAAACTTTGTAGAGGACCTTCCAATGATCATTCCTGGGCAGTTTGGTTTCAATTATCCAAGTGGTTTCAGAGAAGAAGCGTTTTGAAACATTTTTCCCATAGGGTCCAATGTTAAACTAAGTCCTGCCGTAGCCGCCATTTTGAATTTCATACCAGAACAAAAAACGTAAAGTTTGTAGAGGACCATCTAATGAACATTCATGTACAGTTTGGCTTTAATCATATTTGTAGTTTCTGAGTAGAAGGCATTTGAATATTTTCCCATAGGGTCCAATGTTAATCTATGTCCTGCGGTGGCGGCCATCTTGGATTTCCAACCGGCATAAAAAACAGAAAATTTGTAGAGGACCTTCCAATGATCATTCCTGGGCAGTTTAGTTTCAACTGTCCAAGTGGTTTCAGAGAAGAAGCATTTTGAAACATTTTTCCCATAGGGTCCAATGTTAAACTAAGTCCTGCCGTAGCCGCCATTTTGAATTTCATACCAGAACAAAAAACGTAAAGTTTGTAGAGGACCATCTAATGAACATTCATGTACAGTTTGGCTTTAATCATATTTGTAGTTTCTGAGAAGAAGGCATTTG
Organism: Bathymodiolus brooksi; assembly: GCA_963680875.1. Lineage (NCBI taxonomy): Eukaryota > Metazoa > Mollusca > Bivalvia > Mytilida > Modiolidae > Bathymodiolus > Bathymodiolus brooksi. The sequence continues at coordinate 15,123,620 of OY804576.1, forward strand.
AACATTTTCCCATAGGGTCCAATGTTAATCTATGTCCTGCGGTGGTGGCCATCTTAGATTTCCGACCGGCATAAAAAACACACACCTTGTAGAGGACCTTCTAATGATCATTCCTGGGCAGTTTGGTTTCAATTATCCAAGTGGTTTCAGAGAAGAAGCGTTTTGAAACATTTTTCCCATAGGGTCCAATGTTAAACTAAGTCCTGCCGTAGCCGCCATTTTGAATTTTATATCGGAACAAAAAACGCAAAGTTTGTAGAGGACCATCCAATGAACATTCATGTACAATTTGGCTTTAATCATATTTGTAGTTTCTGAGAAGAAGGCATTTGAACATTTTCCCATAGGGTCCAATGTTAATCTATGTCCTGCGGTGGTGGCCATCTTGGATTTCCGACCGGCATAAAAAAACAGAAACTTTGTAGAGGACCTTCCAATGATCATTCCTGGGCAGTTTGGTTTCAACTGTCCAAGTGGTTTCAGAGAAGAAGCATTTTGAAACATTTTTCCCATAGGGTCCAATGTTAAACTAAGTCCTGCCGTAGCCGCCATTTTGAATTTCATTTCGGAACAAAAAACGCAAAGTTTGTAGAGAACCATCCAATGAACATTCATGTACAGTTTGGCTTTAATCATATTTGTAGTTTCTGAGAAGAAGGCATTTGAACATTTTCCCATAGGGTCCAATGTTAATCTATGTCCTGCGGTGGCGGCCATCTTGAATTTCGATCGGCATAAAAAAACAGAAACTTTGTAGAGGACCTTCCAATGATCATTCCTGGGCAGTTTGGTTTCAATTATCCAAGTGGTTTCAGAGAAGAAGCGTTTTGAAACATTTTTCCCATAGGGTCCAATGTTAAACTAAGTCCTGCCGTAGCCGCCATTTTGAATTTCATACCAGAACAAAAAACGTAAAGTTTGTAGAGGACCATCTAATGAACATTCATGTACAGTTTGGCTTTAATCATATTTGTAGTTTCTGAGTAGAAGGCATTTGAATATTTTCCCATAGGGTCCAATGTTAATCTATGTCCTGCGGTGGCGGCCATCTTGGATTTCCGACCGGCATAAAAAACAGAAAATTTGTAGAGGACCTTCCAATGATCATTCCTGGGCAGTTTAGTTTCAACTGTCCAAGTGGTTTCAGAGAAGAAGCATTTTGAAACATTTTTCCCATAGGGTCCAATGTTAAACTAAGTCCTGCCGTAGCCGCCATTTTGAATTTCATACCAGAACAAAAAACGTAAAGTTTGTAGAGGACCATCTAATGAACATTCATGTACAGTTTGGCTTTAATCATATTTGTAGTTTCTGAGTAGAAGGCATTTGAACATTTTCCCATAGGGTCCAATGTTAATCTATGTATTGCGGTGGTGGCCATCTTGGATTTCCGATCGGCATAAAAAACATAAAATTTGTAGAGGACCTTCCAATGATCATTCCTAGGCAGTTTGGTTTCAATTATCCAAGTGGTTTCAGAGAAGAAGCGTTTTGAAACATTTTTCCCATAGGGTCCAATGTTAAACTAAGTCCTGCCGTAGCCGCCATTTTGAATTTCATACCAGAACAAAAAACGTAAAGTTTGTAGAGGACCATCTAATGAACATTCATGTACAGTTTGGCTTTAATCATATTTGTAGTTTCTGAGAAGAAGGCATTTGAACATTTTCCCATAGGGTCCAATGTTAATCTATGTCCTGCGGTGGTGGCCATCTTGGATTTCCGACCGGCATAAAAAAACAGAAACTTTGTAGAGGACCTTCCAATGATCATTCCTGGGCAGTTTGGTTTCAACTGTCCAAGTGGTTTCAGAGAAGAAGCATTTTGAAACATTTTTCCCATAGGGTCCAATGTTAAACTAAGTCCTGCCGTAGCCGCCATTTTGAATTTCATACCAGAACAAAAAACGCAAAGTTTGTAGAGGACCATCCAATGAACATTCATGTACAGTTTGGCTTTAATCATATTTGTAGTTTCTGAGAAGAAGGCATTTGAACATTTTCCCATAGGGTCCAATGTTAATCTATGTATTGCGGTGGCGGCCATCTTGAATTTCCGATCGGCATAAAAAAACAGAAACTTTGTAGAGGACCTTCCAATGATCATTCCTGGGCAGTTTGGTTTCAATTATCCAAGTGGTTTCAGAGAAGAAGCGTTTTGAAACATTTTTCCCATAGGGTCCAATGTTAAACTAAGTCCTGCCGTAGCCGCCATTTTGAATTTCATACCAGAACAAAAAACGTAAAGTTTGTAGAGGACCATCTAATGAACATTCATGTACAGTTTGGCTTTAATCATATTTGTAGTTTCTGAGTAGAAGGCATTTGAATATTTTCCCATAGGGTCCAATGTTAATCTATGTCCTGCGGTGGCGGCCATCTTGGATTTCCGACCGGCATAAAAAACAGAAAATTTGTAGAGGACCTTCCAATGATCATTCCTGGGCAGTTTAGTTTCAACTGTCCAAGTGGTTTCAGAGAAGAAGCATTTTGAAACATTTTTCCCATAGGGTCCAATGTTAAACTAAGTCCTGCCGTAGCCGCCATTTTGAATTTCATACCAGAACAAAAAACGTAAAGTTTGTAGAGGACCATCTAATGAACATTCATGTACAGTTTGGCTTTAATCATATTTGTAGTTTCTGAGAAGAAGGCATTTGAACATTTTCCCATAGGGTCCAATGTTAATCCATGTCCTGCGGTGGTGGCCATCTTGGATTTCCGACCGGCATAAAAAACAGAAACTTTGTAGAGGACCTTCCAATGATCATTCCTGGGCAGTTTGGTTTCAACTGTCCAAGTGGTTTCAGAGAAGAAGCATTTTGAAACATTTTTCCCATAGGGTCCAATGTTAAACTAAGTCCTGCCGTAGCCGCCATTTTGAATTTCATACCAGAACAAAAAACGTAAAGTTTGTAGAGGACCATCTAATGAACATTCATGTACAGTTTGGCTTTAATCATATTTGTAGTTTCTGAGTAGAAGGCATTTGAATATTTTCCCATAGGGTCCAATGTTAATCTATGTCCTGCGGTGGCGGCCATCTTGGATTTCCGACCGGCATAAAAAACAGAAAATTTGTAGAGGACCTTCCAATGATCATTCCTGGGCAGTTTAGTTTCAACTGTCCAAGTGGTTTCAGAGAAGAAGCATTTTGAAACATTTTTCCCATAGGGTCCAATGTTAAACTAAGTCCTGCCGTAGCCGCCATTTTGAATTTCATACCAGAACAAAAAACGCAAAGTTTGTAGAGGACCATCCAATGAACATTCATGTACAGTTTGGCTTTAATCATATTTGTAGTTTCTGAGAAGAAGGCATTTGAACATTTTCCCATAGGGTCCAATGTTAATCTATGTATTGCGGTGGCGGCCATCTTGAATTTCCGATCGGCATAAAAAAACAGAAACTTTGTAGAGGACCTTCCAATGATCATTCCTGGGCAGTTTGGTTTCAATTATCCAAGTGGTTTCAGAGAAGAAGCGTTTTGAAACATTTTTCCCATAGGGTCCAATGTTAAACTAAGTCCTGCCGTAGCCGCCATTTTGAATTTCATACCAGAACAAAAAACGTAAAGTTTGTAGAGGACCATCTAATGAACATTCATGTACAGTTTGGCTTTAATCATATTTGTAGTTTCTGAGTAGAAGGCATTTGAATATTTTCCCATAGGGTCCAATGTTAATCTATGTCCTGCGGTGGCGGCCATCTTGGATTTCCGACCGGCATAAAAAACAGAAAATTTGTAGAGGACCTTCCAATGATCATTCCTGGGCAGTTTAGTTTCAACTGTCCAAGTGGTTTCAGAGAAGAAGCATTTTGAAACATTTTTCCCATAGGGTCCAATGTTAAACTAAGTCCTGCCGTAGCCGCCATTTTGAATTTCATACCAGAACAAAAAACGTAAAGTTTGTAGAGGACCATCTAATGAACATTCATGTACAGTTTGGCTTTAATCATATTTGTAGTTTCTGAGAAGAAGGCATTTGAACATTTTCCCATAGGGTCCAATGTTAATCTATGTCCTGCGGTGGTGGCCATCTTGGATTTCCGACCGGCATAAAAAACACACACCTTGTAGAGGACCTTCCAATGATCATTCCTGGGCAGTTTGGTTTCAATTATCCAAGTGGTTTCAGAGAAGAAGCGTTTTGAAACATTTTTCCCATAGGGTCCAATGTTAAACTAAGTCCTGCCGTAGCCGCCATTTTGAATTTTATATCGGAACAAAAAACACAAAGTTTGTAGAGGACCATCCAATGAACATTCATGTACAGTTTGGCTTTAATCATATTTGTAGTTTCTGAGAAGAAGGCATTTGAACATTTTCCCATAGGGTCCAATGTTAATCTATGTCCTGCGGTGGTGGCCATCTTGGATTTCCGACCGGCATAAAAAACAGAAACTTTGTAGAGGACCTTCCAATGATCATTCCTGGGCAGTTTGGTTTCAACTGTCCAAGTGGTTTCAGAGAAGAAGCATTTTGAAACATTTTTCCCATAGGGTCCAATGTTAAACTAAGTCCTGCCGTAGCCGCCATTTTGAATTTCATACCAGAACAAAAAACGTAAAGTTTGTAGAGGACCATCTAATGAACATTCATGTACAGTTTGGCTTTAATCATATTTGTAGTTTCTGAGTAGAAGGCATTTGAATATTTTCCCATAGGGTCCAATGTTAATCTATGTCCTGCGGTGGCGGCCATCTTGGATTTCCGACCGGCATAAAAAACAGAAAATTTGTAGAGGACCTTCCAATGATCATTCCTGGGCAGTTTAGTTTCAACTGTCCAAGTGGTTTCAGAGAAGAAGCATTTTGAAACATTTTTCCCATAGGGTCCAATGTTAAACTAAGTCCTGCCGTAGCCGCCATTTTGAATTTCATACCAGAACAAAAAACGCAAAGTTTGTAGAGGACCATCCAATGAACATTCATGTACAGTTTGGCTTTAATCATATTTGTAGTTTCTGAGAAGAAGGCATTTGAACATTTTCCCATAGGGTCCAATGTTAATCTATGTATTGCGGTGGCGGCCATCTTGAATTTCCGATCGGCATAAAAAAACAGAAACTTTGTAGAGGACCTTCCAATGATCATTCCTGGGCAGTTTAGTTTCAACTGTCCAAGTGGTTTCAGAGAAGAAGCATTTTGAAACATTTTTCCCATAGGGTCCAATGTTAAACTAAGTCCTGCCGTAGCCGCCATTTTGAATTTCATACCAGAACAAAAAACGTAAAGTTTGTAGAGGACCATCTAATGAACATTCATGTACAGTTTGGCTTTAATCATATTTGTAGTTTCTGAGAAGAAGGCATTTGAACATTTTCCCATAGGGTCCAATGTTAATCTATGTCCTGCGGTGGTGGCCATCTTGGATTTCCGACCGGCATAAAAAACACACACCTTGTAGAGGACCTTCCAATGATCATTCCTGGGCAGTTTGGTTTCAATTATCCAAGTGGTTTCAGAGAAGAAGCGTTTTGAAACATTTTTCCCATAGGGTCCAATGTTAAACTAAGTCCTGCCGTAGCCGCCATTTTGAATTTTATATCGGAACAAAAAACACAAAGTTTGTAGAGGACCATCCAATGAACATTCATGTACAGTTTGGCTTTAATCATATTTGTAGTTTCTGAGAAGAAGGCATTTGAACATTTTCCCATAGGGTCCAATGTTAATCTATGTCCTGCGGTGGTGGCCATCTTGGATTTCCGACCGGCATAAAAAACAGAAACTTTGTAGAGGACCTTCCAATGATCATTCCTGGGCAGTTTGGTTTCAACTGTCCAAGTGGTTTCAGAGAAGAAGCATTTTGAAACATTTTTCCCATAGGGTCCAATGTTAAACTAAGTCCTGCCGTAGCCGCCATTTTGAATTTCATACCAGAACAAAAAACGTAAAGTTTGTAGAGGACCATCTAATGAACATTCATGTACAGTTTGGCTTTAATCATATTTGTAGTTTCTGAGTAGAAGGCATTTGAATATTTTCCCATAGGGTCCAATGTTAATCTATGTCCTGCGGTGGCGGCCATCTTGGATTTCCGACCGGCATAAAAAACAGAAAATTTGTAGAGGACCTTCCAATGATCATTCCTGGGCAGTTTAGTTTCAACTGTCCAAGTGGTTTCAGAGAAGAAGCATTTTGAAACATTTTTCCCATAGGGTCCAATGTTAAACTAAGTCCTGCCGTAGCCGCCATTTTGAATTTCATACCAGAACAAAAAACGCAAAGTTTGTAGAGGACCATCCAATGAACATTCATGTACAGTTTGGCTTTAATCATATTTGTAGTTTCTGAGAAGAAGGCATTTGAACATTTTCCCATAGGGTCCAATGTTAATCTATGTATTGCGGTGGCGGCCATCTTGAATTTCCGATCGGCATAAAAAAACAGAAACTTTGTAGAGGACCTTCCAATGATCATTCCTGGGCAGTTTGGTTTCAATTATCCAAGTGGTTTCAGAGAAGAAGCGTTTTGAAACATTTTTCCCATAGGGTCCAATGTTAAACTAAGTCCTGCCGTAGCCGCCATTTTGAATTTCATACCAGAACAAAAAACGTAAAGTTTGTAGAGGACCATCTAATGAACATTCATGTACAGTTTGGCTTTAATCATATTTGTAGTTTCTGAGTAGAAGGCATTTGAATATTTTCCCATAGGGTCCAATGTTAATCTATGTCCTGCGGTGGCGGCCATCTTGGATTTCCGACCGGCATAAAAAACAGAAAATTTGTAGAGGACCTTCCAATGATCATTCCTGGGCAGTTTAGTTTCAACTGTCCAAGTGGTTTCAGAGAAGAAGCATTTTGAAACATTTTTCCCATAGGGTCCAATGTTAAACTAAGTCCTGCCGTAGCCGCCATTTTGAATTTCATACCAGAACAAAAAACGTAAAGTTTGTAGAGGACCATCTAATGAACATTCATGTACAGTTTGGCTTTAATCATATTTGTAGTTTCTGAGAAGAAGGCATTTGAACATTTTCCCATAGGGTCCAATGTTAATCTATGTCCTGCGGTGGTGGCCATCTTGGATTTCCGACCGGCATAAAAAACACACACCTTGTAGAGGACCTTCCAATGATCATTCCTGGGCAGTTTGGTTTCAATTATCCAAGTGGTTTCAGAGAAGAAGCGTTTTGAAACATTTTTCCCATAGGGTCCAATGTTAAACTAAGTCCTGCCGTAGCCGCCATTTTGAATTTTATATCGGAACAAAAAACACAAAGTTTGTAGAGGACCATCCAATGAACATTCATGTACAGTTTGGCTTTAATCATATTTGTAGTTTCTGAGAAGAAGGCATTTGAACATTTTCCCATAGGGTCCAATGTTAATCTATGTCCTGCGGTGGTGGCCATCTTGGATTTCCGACCGGCATAAAAAACAGAAACTTTGTAGAGGACCTTCCAATGATCATTCCTGGGCAGTTTGGTTTCAACTGTCCAAGTGGTTTCAGAGAAGAAGCATTTTGAAACATTTTTCCCATAGGGTCCAATGTTAAACTAAGTCCTGCCGTAGCCGCCATTTTGAATTTCATACCAGAACAAAAAACGTAAAGTTTGTAGAGGACCATCTAATGAACATTCATGTACAGTTTGGCTTTAATCATATTTGTAGTTTCTGAGTAGAAGGCATTTGAATATTTTCCCATAGGGTCCAATGTTAATCTATGTCCTGCGGTGGCGGCCATCTTGGATTTCCGACCGGCATAAAAAACAGAAAATTTGTAGAGGACCTTCCAATGATCATTCCTGGGCAGTTTAGTTTCAACTGTCCAAGTGGTTTCAGAGAAGAAGCATTTTGAAACATTTTTCCCATAGGGTCCAATGTTAAACTAAGTCCTGCCGTAGCCGCCATTTTGAATTTCATACCAGAACAAAAAACGCAAAGTTTGTAGAGGACCATCCAATGAACATTCATGTACAGTTTGGCTTTAATCATATTTGTAGTTTCTGAGAAGAAGGCATTTGAACATTTTCCCATAGGGTCCAATGTTAATCTATGTATTGCGGTGGCGGCCATCTTGAATTTCCGATCGGCATAAAAAAACAGAAACTTTGTAGAGGACCTTCCAATGATCATTCCTGGGCAGTTTGGTTTCAATTATCCAAGTGGTTTCAGAGAAGAAGCGTTTTGAAACATTTTTCCCATAGGGTCCAATGTTAAACTAAGTCCTGCCGTAGCCGCCATTTTGAATTTCATACCAGAACAAAAAACGTAAAGTTTGTAGAGGACCATCTAATGAACATTCATGTACAGTTTGGCTTTAATCATATTTGTAGTTTCTGAGTAGAAGGCATTTGAATATTTTCCCATAGGGTCCAATGTTAATCTATGTCCTGCGGTGGCGGCCATCTTGGATTTCCGACCGGCATAAAAAACAGAAAATTTGTAGAGGACCTTCCAATGATCATTCCTGGGCAGTTTAGTTTCAACTGTCCAAGTGGTTTCAGAGAAGAAGCATTTTGAAACATTTTTCCCATAGGGTCCAATGTTAAACTAAGTCCTGCCGTAGCCGCCATTTTGAATTTCATACCAGAACAAAAAACGTAAAGTTTGTAGAGGACCATCTAATGAACATTCATGTACAGTTTGGCTTTAATCATATTTGTAGTTTCTGAGAAGAAGGCATTTGAACATTTTCCCATAGGGTCCAATGTTAATCTATGTCCTGCGGTGGTGGCCATCTTGGATTTCCGACCGGCATAAAAAACACACACCTTGTAGAGGACCTTCCAATGATCATTCCTGGGCAGTTTGGTTTCAATTATCCAAGTGGTTTCAGAGAAGAAGCGTTTTGAAACATTTTTCCCATAGGGTCCAATGTTAAACTAAGTCCTGCCGTAGCCGCCATTTTGAATTTTATATCGGAACAAAAAACACAAAGTTTGTAGAGGACCATCCAATGAACATTCATGTACAGTTTGGCTTTAATCATATTTGTAGTTTCTGAGTAGAAGGCATTTGAATATTTTCCCATAGGGTCCAATGTTAATCTATGTCCTGCGGTGGCGGCCATCTTGGATTTCCGACCGGCATAAAAAACAGAAAATTTGTAGAGGACCTTCCAATGATCATTCCTGGGCAGTTTAGTTTCAACTGTCCAAGTGGTTTCAGAGAAGAAGCATTTTGAAACATTTTTCCCATAGGGTCCAATGTTAAACTAAGTCCTGCCGTAGCCGCCATTTTGAATTTCATACCAGAACAAAAAACGCAAAGTTTGTAGAGGACCATCCAATGAACATTCATGTACAGTTTGGCTTTAATCATATTTGTAGTTTCTGAGAAGAAGGCATTTGAACATTTTCCCATAGGGTCCAATGTTAATCTATGTATTGCGGTGGCGGCCATCTTGAATTTCCGATCGGCATAAAAAAACAGAAACTTTGTAGAGGACCTTCCAATGATCATTCCTGGGCAGTTTGGTTTCAATTATCCAAGTGGTTTCAGAGAAGAAGCGTTTTGAAACATTTTTCCCATAGGGTCCAATGTTAAACTAAGTCCTGCCGTAGCCGCCATTTTGAATTTCATACCAGAACAAAAAACGTAAAGTTTGTAGAGGACCATCTAATGAACATTCATGTACAGTTTGGCTTTAATCATATTTGTAGTTTCTGAGTAGAAGGCATTTGAATATTTTCCCATAGGGTCCAATGTTAATCTATGTCCTGCGGTGGCGGCCATCTTGGATTTCCGACCGGCATAAAAAACAGAAAATTTGTAGAGGACCTTCCAATGATCATTCCTGGGCAGTTTAGTTTCAACTGTCCAAGTGGTTTCAGAGAAGAAGCATTTTGAAACATTTTTCCCATAGGGTCCAATGTTAAACTAAGTCCTGCCGTAGCCGCCATTTTGAATTTCATACCAGAACAAAAAACGTAAAGTTTGTAGAGGACCATCTAATGAACATTCATGTACAGTTTGGCTTTAATCATATTTGTAGTTTCTGAGAAGAAGGCATTTGAACATTTTCCCATAGGGTCCAATGTTAATCTATGTCCTGCGGTGGTGGCCATCTTGGATTTCCGACCGGCATAAAAAACACACACCTTGTAGAGGACCTTCCAATGATCATTCCTGGGCAGTTTGGTTTCAATTATCCAAGTGGTTTCAGAGAAGAAGCGTTTTGAAACATTTTTCCCATAGGGTCCAATGTTAAACTAAGTCCTGCCGTAGCCGCCATTTTGAATTTTATATCGGAACAAAAAACACAAAGTTTGTAGAGGACCATCCAATGAACATTCATGTACAGTTTGGCTTTAATCATATTTGTAGTTTCTGAGAAGAAGGCATTTGAACATTTTCCCATAGGGTCCAATGTTAATCTATGTCCTGCGGTGGTGGCCATCTTGGATTTCCGACCGGCATAAAAAACAGAAACTTTGTAGAGGACCTTCCAATGATCATTCCTGGGCAGTTTGGTTTCAACTGTCCAAGTGGTTTCAGAGAAGAAGCATTTTGAAACATTTTTCCCATAGGGTCCAATGTTAAACTAAGTCCTGCCGTAGCCGCCATTTTGAATTTCATACCAGAACAAAAAACGTAAAGTTTGTAGAGGACCATCTAATGAACATTCATGTACAGTTTGGCTTTAATCATATTTGTAGTTTCTGAGTAGAAGGCATTTGAATATTTTCCCATAGGGTCCAATGTTAATCTATGTCCTGCGGTGGCGGCCATCTTGGATTTCCGACCGGCATAAAAAACAGAAAATTTGTAGAGGACCTTCCAATGATCATTCCTGGGCAGTTTAGTTTCAACTGTCCAAGTGGTTTCAGAGAAGAAGCATTTTGAAACATTTTTCCCATAGGGTCCAATGTTAAACTAAGTCCTGCCGTAGCCGCCATTTTGAATTTCATACCAGAACAAAAAACGCAAAGTTTGTAGAGGACCATCCAATGAACATTCATGTACAGTTTGGCTTTAATCATATTTGTAGTTTCTGAGAAGAAGGCATTTGAACATTTTCCCATAGGGTCCAATGTTAATCTATGTATTGCGGTGGCGGCCATCTTGAATTTCCGATCGGCATAAAAAAACAGAAACTTTGTAGAGGACCTTCCAATGATCATTCCTGGGCAGTTTGGTTTCAATTATCCAAGTGGTTTCAGAGAAGAAGCGTTTTGAAACATTTTTCCCATAGGGTCCAATGTTAAACTAAGTCCTGCCGTAGCCGCCATTTTGAATTTCATACCAGAACAAAAAACGTAAAGTTTGTAGAGGACCATCTAATGAACATTCATGTACAGTTTGGCTTTAATCATATTTGTAGTTTCTGAGTAGAAGGCATTTGAATATTTTCCCATAGGGTCCAATGTTAATCTATGTCCTGCGGTGGCGGCCATCTTGGATTTCCGACCGGCATAAAAAACAGAAAATTTGTAGAGGACCTTCCAATGATCATTCCTGGGCAGTTTAGTTTCAACTGTCCAAGTGGTTTCAGAGAAGAAGCATTTTGAAACATTTTTCCCATAGGGTCCAATGTTAAACTAAGTCCTGCCGTAGCCGCCATTTTGAATTTCATACCAGAACAAAAAACGTAAAGTTTGTAGAGGACCATCTAATGAACATTCATGTACAGTTTGGCTTTAATCATATTTGTAGTTTCTGAGAAGAAGGCATTTGAACATTTTCCCATAGGGTCCAATGTTAATCTATGTCCTGCGGTGGTGGCCATCTTGGATTTCCGACCGGCATAAAAAACACACACCTTGTAGAGGACCTTCCAATGATCATTCCTGGGCAGTTTGGTTTCAATTATCCAAGTGGTTTCAGAGAAGAAGCGTTTTGAAACATTTTTCCCATAGGGTCCAATGTTAAACTAAGTCCTGCCGTAGCCGCCATTTTGAATTTTATATCGGAACAAAAAACACAAAGTTTGTAGAGGACCATCCAATGAACATTCATGTACAGTTTGGCTTTAATCATATTTGTAGTTTCTGAGAAGAAGGCATTTGAACATTTTCCCATAGGGTCCAATGTTAATCTATGTCCTGCGGTGGTGGCCATCTTGGATTTCCGACCGGCATAAAAAACAGAAACTTTGTAGAGGACCTTCCAATGATCATTCCTGGGCAGTTTGGTTTCAACTGTCCAAGTGGTTTCAGAGAAGAAGCATTTTGAAACATTTTTCCCATAGGGTCCAATGTTAAACTAAGTCCTGCCGTAGCCGCCATTTTGAATTTCATACCAGAACAAAAAACGTAAAGTTTGTAGAGGACCATCTAATGAACATTCATGTACAGTTTGGCTTTAATCATATTTGTAGTTTCTGAGTAGAAGGCATTTGAATATTTTCCCATAGGGTCCAATGTTAATCTATGTCCTGCGGTGGCGGCCATCTTGGATTTCCGACCGGCATAAAAAACAGAAAATTTGTAGAGGACCTTCCAATGATCATTCCTGGGCAGTTTAGTTTCAACTGTCCAAGTGGTTTCAGAGAAGAAGCATTTTGAAACATTTTTCCCATAGGGTCCAATGTTAAACTAAGTCCTGCCGTAGCCGCCATTTTGAATTTCATACCAGAACAAAAAACGCAAAGTTTGTAGAGGACCATCCAATGAACATTCATGTACAGTTTGGCTTTAATCATATTTGTAGTTTCTGAGAAGAAGGCATTTGAACATTTTCCCATAGGGTCCAATGTTAATCTATGTATTGCGGTGGCGGCCATCTTGAATTTCCGATCGGCATAAAAAAACAGAAACTTTGTAGAGGACCTTCCAATGATCATTCCTGGGCAGTTTGGTTTCAATTATCCAAGTGGTTTCAGAGAAGAAGCGTTTTGAAACATTTTTCCCATAGGGTCCAATGTTAAACTAAGTCCTGCCGTAGCCGCCATTTTGAATTTCATACCAGAACAAAAAACGTAAAGTTTGTAGAGGACCATCTAATGAACATTCATGTACAGTTTGGCTTTAATCATATTTGTAGTTTCTGAGAAGAAGGCATTTGAACATTTTCCCATAGGGTCCAATGTTAATCTATGTCCTGCGGTGGTGGCCATCTTGGATTTCCGACCGGCATAAAAAACACACACCTTGTAGAGGACCTTCCAATGATCATTCCTGGGCAGTTTGGTTTCAATTATCCAAGTGGTTTCAGAGAAGAAGCGTTTTGAAACATTTTTCCCATAGGGTCCAATGTTAAACTAAGTCCTGCCGTAGCCGCCATTTTGAATTTTATATCGGAACAAAAAACACAAAGTTTGTAGAGGACCATCCAATGAACATTCATGTACAGTTTGGCTTTAATCATATTTGTAGTTTCTGAGTAGAAGGCATTTGAATATTTTCCCATAGGGTCCAATGTTAATCTATGTCCTGCGGTGGCGGCCATCTTGGATTTCCGACCGGCATAAAAAACAGAAAATTTGTAGAGGACCTTCCAATGATCATTCCTGGGCAGTTTAGTTTCAACTGTCCAAGTGGTTTCAGAGAAGAAGCATTTTGAAACATTTTTCCCATAGGGTCCAATGTTAAACTAAGTCCTGCCGTAGCCGCCATTTTGAATTTCATACCAGAACAAAAAACGCAAAGTTTGTAGAGGACCATCCAATGAACATTCATGTACAGTTTGGCTTTAATCATATTTGTAGTTTCTGAGAAGAAGGCATTTGAACATTTTCCCATAGGGTCCAATGTTAATCTATGTATTGCGGTGGCGGCCATCTTGAATTTCCGATCGGCATAAAAAAACAGAAACTTTGTAGAGGACCTTCCAATGATCATTCCTGGGCAGTTTGGTTTCAATTATCCAAGTGGTTTCAGAGAAGAAGCGTTTTGAAACATTTTTCCCATAGGGTCCAATGTTAAACTAAGTCCTGCCGTAGCCGCCATTTTGAATTTCATACCAGAACAAAAAACGTAAAGTTTGTAGAGGACCATCTAATGAACATTCATGTACAGTTTGGCTTTAATCATATTTGTAGTTTCTGAGTAGAAGGCATTTGAATATTTTCCCATAGGGTCCAATGTTAATCTATGTCCTGCGGTGGCGGCCATCTTGGATTTCCGACCGGCATAAAAAACAGAAAATTTGTAGAGGACCTTCCAATGATCATTCCTGGGCAGTTTAGTTTCAACTGTCCAAGTGGTTTCAGAGAAGAAGCATTTTGAAACATTTTTCCCATAGGGTCCAATGTTAAACTAAGTCCTGCCGTAGCCGCCATTTTGAATTTCATACCAGAACAAAAAACGTAAAGTTTGTAGAGGACCATCTAATGAACATTCATGTACAGTTTGGCTTTAATCATATTTGTAGTTTCTGAGAAGAAGGCATTTGAACATTTTCCCATAGGGTCCAATGTTAATCTATGTCCTGCGGTGGTGGCCATCTTGGATTTCCGACCGGCATAAAAAACACACACCTTGTAGAGGACCTTCCAATGATCATTCCTGGGCAGTTTGGTTTCAATTATCCAAGTGGTTTCAGAGAAGAAGCGTTTTGAAACATTTTTCCCATAGGGTCCAATGTTAAACTAAGTCCTGCCGTAGCCGCCATTTTGAATTTTATATCGGAACAAAAAACACAAAGTTTGTAGAGGACCATCCAATGAACATTCATGTACAGTTTGGCTTTAATCATATTTGTAGTTTCTGAGAAGAAGGCATTTGAACATTTTCCCATAGGGTCCAATGTTAATCTATGTCCTGCGGTGGTGGCCATCTTGGATTTCCGACCGGCATAAAAAACAGAAACTTTGTAGAGGACCTTCCAATGATCATTCCTGGGCAGTTTGGTTTCAACTGTCCAAGTGGTTTCAGAGAAGAAGCATTTTGAAACATTTTTCCCATAGGGTCCAATGTTAAACTAAGTCCTGCCGTAGCCGCCATTTTGAATTTCATACCAGAACAAAAAACGTAAAGTTTGTAGAGGACCATCTAATGAACATTCATGTACAGTTTGGCTTTAATCATATTTGTAGTTTCTGAGTAGAAGGCATTTGAATATTTTCCCATAGGGTCCAATGTTAATCTATGTCCTGCGGTGGCGGCCATCTTGGATTTCCGACCGGCATAAAAAACAGAAAATTTGTAGAGGACCTTCCAATGATCATTCCTGGGCAGTTTAGTTTCAACTGTCCAAGTGGTTTCAGAGAAGAAGCATTTTGAAACATTTTTCCCATAGGGTCCAATGTTAAACTAAGTCCTGCCGTAGCCGCCATTTTGAATTTCATACCAGAACAAAAAACGCAAAGTTTGTAGAGGACCATCCAATGAACATTCATGTACAGTTTGGCTTTAATCATATTTGTAGTTTCTGAGAAGAAGGCATTTGAACATTTTCCCATAGGGTCCAATGTTAATCTATGTATTGCGGTGGCGGCCATCTTGAATTTCCGATCGGCATAAAAAAACAGAAACTTTGTAGAGGACCTTCCAATGATCATTCCTGGGCAGTTTGGTTTCAATTATCCAAGTGGTTTCAGAGAAGAAGCGTTTTGAAACATTTTTCCCATAGGGTCCAATGTTAAACTAAGTCCTGCCGTAGCCGCCATTTTGAATTTCATACCAGAACAAAAAACGTAAAGTTTGTAGAGGACCATCTAATGAACATTCATGTACAGTTTGGCTTTAATCATATTTGTAGTTTCTGAGTAGAAGGCATTTGAATATTTTCCCATAGGGTCCAATGTTAATCTATGTCCTGCGGTGGCGGCCATCTTGGATTTCCGACCGGCATAAAAAACAGAAAATTTGTAGAGGACCTTCCAATGATCATTCCTGGGCAGTTTAGTTTCAACTGTCCAAGTGGTTTCAGAGAAGAAGCATTTTGAAACATTTTTCCCATAGGGTCCAATGTTAAACTAAGTCCTGCCGTAGCCGCCATTTTGAATTTCATACCAGAACAAAAAACGTAAAGTTTGTAGAGGACCATCTAATGAACATTCATGTACAGTTTGGCTTTAATCATATTTGTAGTTTCTGAGAAGAAGGCATTTGAACATTTTCCCATAGGGTCCAATGTTAATCTATGTCCTGCGGTGGTGGCCATCTTGGATTTCCGACCGGCATAAAAAACACACACCTTGTAGAGGACCTTCCAATGATCATTCCTGGGCAGTTTGGTTTCAATTATCCAAGTGGTTTCAGAGAAGAAGCGTTTTGAAACATTTTTCCCATAGGGTCCAATGTTAAACTAAGTCCTGCCGTAGCCGCCATTTTGAATTTTATATCGGAACAAAAAACACAAAGTTTGTAGAGGACCATCCAATGAACATTCATGTACAGTTTGGCTTTAATCATATTTGTAGTTTCTGAGAAGAAGGCATTTGAACATTTTCCCATAGGGTCCAATGTTAATCTATGTCCTGCGGTGGTGGCCATCTTGGATTTCCGACCGGCATAAAAAACAGAAACTTTGTAGAGGACCTTCCAATGATCATTCCTGGGCAGTTTGGTTTCAACTGTCCAAGTGGTTTCAGAGAAGAAGCATTTTGAAACATTTTTCCCATAGGGTCCAATGTTAAACTAAGTCCTGCCGTAGCCGCCATTTTGAATTTCATACCAGAACAAAAAACGTAAAGTTTGTAGAGGACCATCTAATGAACATTCATGTACAGTTTGGCTTTAATCATATTTGTAGTTTCTGAGTAGAAGGCATTTGAATATTTTCCCATAGGGTCCAATGTTAATCTATGTCCTGCGGTGGCGGCCATCTTGGATTTCCGACCGGCATAAAAAACAGAAAATTTGTAGAGGACCTTCCAATGATCATTCCTGGGCAGTTTAGTTTCAACTGTCCAAGTGGTTTCAGAGAAGAAGCATTTTGAAACATTTTTCCCATAGGGTCCAATGTTAAACTAAGTCCTGCCGTAGCCGCCATTTTGAATTTCATACCAGAACAAAAAACGCAAAGTTTGTAGAGGACCATCCAATGAACATTCATGTACAGTTTGGCTTTAATCATATTTGTAGTTTCTGAGAAGAAGGCATTTGAACATTTTCCCATAGGGTCCAATGTTAATCTATGTATTGCGGTGGCGGCCATCTTGAATTTCCGATCGGCATAAAAAAACAGAAACTTTGTAGAGGACCTTCCAATGATCATTCCTGGGCAGTTTGGTTTCAATTATCCAAGTGGTTTCAGAGAAGAAGCGTTTTGAAACATTTTTCCCATAGGGTCCAATGTTAAACTAAGTCCTGCCGTAGCCGCCATTTTGAATTTCATACCAGAACAAAAAACGTAAAGTTTGTAGAGGACCATCTAATGAACATTCATGTACAGTTTGGCTTTAATCATATTTGTAGTTTCTGAGTAGAAGGCATTTGAATATTTTCCCATAGGGTCCAATGTTAATCTATGTCCTGCGGTGGCGGCCATCTTGGATTTCCGACCGGCATAAAAAACAGAAAATTTGTAGAGGACCTTCCAATGATCATTCCTGGGCAGTTTAGTTTCAACTGTCCAAGTGGTTTCAGAGAAGAAGCATTTTGAAACATTTTTCCCATAGGGTCCAATGTTAAACTAAGTCCTGCCGTAGCCGCCATTTTGAATTTCATACCAGAACAAAAAACGTAAAGTTTGTAGAGGACCATCTAATGAACATTCATGTACAGTTTGGCTTTAATCATATTTGTAGTTTCTGAGAAGAAGGCATTTGAACATTTTCCCATAGGGTCCAATGTTAATCTATGTCCTGCGGTGGTGGCCATCTTGGATTTCCGACCGGCATAAAAAACACACACCTTGTAGAGGACCTTCCAATGATCATTCCTGGGCAGTTTGGTTTCAATTATCCAAGTGGTTTCAGAGAAGAAGCGTTTTGAAACATTTTTCCCATAGGGTCCAATGTTAAACTAAGTCCTGCCGTAGCCGCCATTTTGAATTTTATATCGGAACAAAAAACACAAAGTTTGTAGAGGACCATCCAATGAACATTCATGTACAGTTTGGCTTTAATCATATTTGTAGTTTCTGAGAAGAAGGCATTTGAACATTTTCCCATAGGGTCCAATGTTAATCTATGTCCTGCGGTGGTGGCCATCTTGGATTTCCGACCGGCATAAAAAACAGAAACTTTGTAGAGGACCTTCCAATGATCATTCCTGGGCAGTTTGGTTTCAACTGTCCAAGTGGTTTCAGAGAAGAAGCATTTTGAAACATTTTTCCCATAGGGTCCAATGTTAAACTAAGTCCTGACGTAGCCGCCATTTTGAATTTCATACCAGAACAAAAAACGTAAAGTTTGTAGAGGACCATCTAATGAACATTCATGTACAGTTTGGCTTTAATCATATTTGTAGTTTCTGAGTAGAAGGCATTTGAATATTTTCCCATAGGGTCCAATGTTAATCTATGTCCTGCGGTGGCGGCCATCTTGGATTTCCGACCGGCATAAAAAACAGAAAATTTGTAGAGGACCTTCCAATGATCATTCCTGGGCAGTTTAGTTTCAACTGTCCAAGTGGTTTCAGAGAAGAAGCATTTTGAAACATTTTTCCCATAGGGTCCAATGTTAAACTAAGTCCTGCCGTAGCCGCCATTTTGAATTTCATACCAGAACAAAAAACGTAAAGTTTGTAGAGGACCATCTAATGAACATTCATGTACAGTTTGGCTTTAATCATATTTGTAGTTTCTGAGAAGAAGGCATTTGAACATTTTCCCATAGGGTCCAATGTTAATCTATGTCCTGCGGTGGTGGCCATCTTGGATTTCCGACCGGCATAAAAAACACACACCTTGTAGAGGACCTTCCAATGATCATTCCTGGGCAGTTTGGTTTCAATTATCCAAGTGGTTTCAGAGAAGAAGCGTTTTGAAACATTTTTCCCATAGGGTCCAATGTTAAACTAAGTCCTGCCGTAGCCGCCATTTTGAATTTTATATCGGAACAAAAAACACAAAGTTTGTAGAGGACCATCCAATGAACATTCATGTACAGTTTGGCTTTAATCATATTTGTAGTTTCTGAGAAGAAGGCATTTGAACATTTTCCAATAGGGTCCAATGTTAATCTATGTCCTGCGGTGGTGGCCATCTTGGATTTCCGACCGGCATAAAAAACACACACCTTGTAGAGGACCTTCCAATGATCATTCCTGGGCAGTTTGGTTTCAATTATCCAAGTGGTTTCAGAGAAGAAGCGTTTTGAAACATTTTTCCCATAGGGTCCAATGTTAAACTAAGTCCTGCCGTAGCCGCCATTTTGAATTTTATATCGGAACAAAAAACACAAAGTTTGTAGAGGACCATCTAATGAACATTCATGTACAGTTTGGCTTTAATCATATTTGTAGTTTCTGAGAAGAAGGCATTTGAACATTTTCCCATAGGGTCCAATGTTAATCTATGTCCTGCGGTGGTGGCCATCTTGGATTTCCGACCGGCATAAAAAACACACACCTTGTAGAGGACCTTCCAATGATCATTCCTGGGCAGTTTGGTTTCAATTATCCAAGTGGTTTCAGAGAAGAAGCGTTTTGAAACATTTTTCCCATAGGGTCCAATGTTAAACTAAGTCCTGCCGTAGCCGCCATTTTGAATTTTATATCGGAACAAAAAACACAAAGTTTGTAGAGGACCATCCAATGAACATTCATGTACAGTTTGGCTTTAATCATATTTGTAGTTTCTGAGAAGAAGGCATTTGAACATTTTCCCATAGGGTCCAATGTTAATCTATGTCCTGCGGTGGTGGCCATCTTGGATTTCCGACCGGCATAAAAAACAGAAACTTTGTAGAGGACCTTCCAATGATCATTCCTGGGCAGTTTGGTTTCAACTGTCCAAGTGGTTTCAGAGAAGAAGCATTTTGAAACATTTTTCCCATAGGGTCCAATGTTAAACTAAGTCCTGCCGTAGCCGCCATTTTGAATTTCATACCAGAACAAAAAACGTAAAGTTTGTAGAGGACCATCTAATGAACATTCATGTACAGTTTGGCTTTAATCATATTTGTAGTTTCTGAGTAGAAGGCATTTGAATATTTTCCCATAGGGTCCAATGTTAATCTATGTCCTGCGGTGGCGGCCATCTTGGATTTCCGACCGGCATAAAAAACAGAAAATTTGTAGAGGACCTTCCAATGATCATTCCTGGGCAGTTTAGTTTCAACTGTCCAAGTGGTTTCAGAGAAGAAGCATTTTGAAACATTTTTCCCATAGGGTCCAATGTTAAACTAAGTCCTGCCGTAGCCGCCATTTTGAATTTCATACCAGAACAAAAAACGTAAAGTTTGTAGAGGACCATCTAATGAACATTCATGTACAGTTTGGCTTTAATCATATTTGTAGTTTCTGAGAAGAAGGCATTTGAACATTTTCCCATAGGGTCCAATGTTAATCTATGTCCTGCGGTGGTGGCCATCTTGGATTTCCGACCGGCATAAAAAAAACACACCTTGTAGAGGACCTTCCAATGATCATTCCTGGGCAGTTTGGTTTCAATTATCCAAGTGGTTTCAGAGAAGAAGCGTTTTGAAACATTTTTCCCATAGGGTCCAATGTTAAACTAAGTCCTGCCGTAGCCACCATTTTGAATTTCATACCAGAACAAAAAACGTAAAGTTTGTAGAGGACCATCTAATGAACATTCATGTACAGTTTGGCTTTAATCATATTTGTAGTTTCTGAGTAGAAGGCATTTGAATATTTTCCCATAGGGTCCAATGTTAATCTATGTCCTGCGGTGGCGGCCATCTTGGATTTCCGACCGGCATAAAAAACAGAAAATTTGTAGAGGACCTTCCAATGATCATTCCTGGGCAGTTTAGTTTCAACTGTCCAAGTGGTTTCAGAGAAGAAGCATTTTGAAACATTTTTCCCATAGGGTCCAATGTTAAACTAAGTCCTGCCGTAGCCGCCATTTTGAATTTCATACCAGAACAAAAAACGTAAAGTTTGTAGAGGACCATCTAATGAACATTCATGTACAGTTTGTCTTTAATCATATTTGTAGTTTCTGAGAAGAAGGCATTTGAACATTTTCCCATAGGGTCCAATGTTAATCTATGTCCTGCGGTGGTGGCCATCTTGGATTTCCGACCGGCATAAAAAACACACACCTTGTAGAGGACCTTCCAATGATCATTCCTGGGCAGTTTGGTTTCAATTATCCAAGTGGTTTCAGAGAAGAAGCGTTTTGAAACATTTTTCCCATAGGGTCCAATGTTAAACTAAGTCCTGCCGTAGCCGCCATTTTGAATTTTATATCGGAACAAAAAACACAAAGTTTGTAGAGGACCATCCAATGAACATTCATGTACAGTTTGGCTTTAATCATATTTGTAGTTTCTGAGAAGAAGGCATTTGAACATTTTCCCATAGGGTCCAATGTTAATCTATGTCCTGCGGTGGTGGCCATCTTGGATTTCCGACCGGCATAAAAAACACACACCTTGTAGAGGACCTTCCAATGATCATTCCTGGGCAGTTTGGTTTCAATTATCCAAGTGGTTTCAGAGAAGAAGCGTTTTGAAACATTTTTCCCATAGGGTCCAATGTTAAACTAAGTCCTGCCGTAGCCGCCATTTTGAATTTTATATCGGAACAAAAAACACAAAGTTTGTAGAGGACCATCTAATGAACATTCATGTACAGTTTGGCTTTAATCATATTTGTAGTTTCTGAGAAGAAGGCATTTGAACATTTTCCCATAGGGTCCAATGTTAATCTATGTCCTGCGGTGGTGGCCATCTTGGATTTCCGACCGGCATAAAAAACACACACCTTGTAGAGGACCTTCCAATGATCATTCCTGGGCAGTTTGGTTTCAATTATCCAAGTGGTTTCAGAGAAGAAGCGTTTTGAAACATTTTTCCCATAGGGTCCAATGTTAAACTAAGTCCTGCCGTAGCCGCCATTTTGAATTTTATATCGGAACAAAAAACACAAAGTTTGTAGAGGACCATCCAATGAACATTCATGTACAGTTTGGCTTTAATCATATTTGTAGTTTCTGAGAAGAAGGCATTTGAACATTTTCCCATAGGGTCCAATGTTAATCTATGTCCTGCGGTGGTGGCCATCTTGGATTTCCGACCGGCATAAAAAACAGAAACTTTGTAGAGGACCTTCCAATGATCATTCCTGGGCAGTTTGGTTTCAACTGTCCAAGTGGTTTCAGAGAAGAAGCATTTTGAAACATTTTTCCCATAGGGTCCAATGTTAAACTAAGTCCTGCCGTAGCCGCCATTTTGAATTTCATACCAGAACAAAAAACGTAAAGTTTGTAGAGGACCATCTAATGAACATTCATGTACAGTTTGGCTTTAATCATATTTGTAGTTTCTGAGTAGAAGGCATTTGAATATTTTCCCATAGGGTCCAATGTTAATCTATGTCCTGCGGTGGCGGCCATCTTGGATTTCCGACCGGCATAAAAAACAGAAAATTTGTAGAGGACCTTCCAATGATCATTCCTGGGCAGTTTAGTTTCAACTGTCCAAGTGGTTTCAGAGAAGAAGCATTTTGAAACATTTTTCCCATAGGGTCCAATGTTAAACTAAGTCCTGCCGTAGCCGCCATTTTGAATTTCATACCAGAACAAAAAACGTAAAGTTTGTAGAGGACCATCTAATGAACATTCATGTACAGTTTGGCTTTAATCATATTTGTAGTTTCTGAGAAGAAGGCATTTGAACATTTTCCCATAGGGTCCAATGTTAATCTATGTCCTGCGGTGGTGGCCATCTTGGATTTCCGACCGGCATAAAAAAAACACACCTTGTAGAGGACCTTCCAATGATCATTCCTGGGCAGTTTGGTTTCAATTATCCAAGTGGTTTCAGAGAAGAAGCGTTTTGAAACATTTTTCCCATAGGGTCCAATGTTAAACTAAGTCCTGCCGTAGCCGCCATTTTGAATTTCATACCAGAACAAAAAACGTAAAGTTTGTAGAGGACCATCTAATGAACATTCATGTACAGTTTGGCTTTAATCATATTTGTAGTTTCTGAGTAGAAGGCATTTGAATATTTTCCCATAGGGTCCAATGTTAATCTATGTCCTGCGGTGGCGGCCATCTTGGATTTCCGACCGGCATAAAAAACAGAAAATTTGTAGAGGACCTTCCAATGATCATTCCTGGGCAGTTTAGTTTCAACTGTCCAAGTGGTTTCAGAGAAGAAGCATTTTGAAACATTTTTCCCATAGGGTCCAATGTTAAACTAAGTCCTGCCGTAGCCGCCATTTTGAATTTCATACCAGAACAAAAAACGTAAAGTTTGTAGAGGACCATCTAATGAACATTCATGTACAGTTTGGCTTTAATCATATTTGTAGTTTCTGAGAAGAAGGCATTTGAACATTTTCCCATAGGGTCCAATGTTAATCTATGTCCTGCGGTGGTGGCCATCTTGGATTTCCGACCGGCATAAAAAACACACACCTTGTAGAGGACCTTCCAATGATCATTCCTGGGCAGTTTGGTTTCAATTATCCAAGTGGTTTCAGAGAAGAAGCGTTTTGAAACATTTTTCCCATAGGGTCCAATGTTAAACTAAGTCCTGCCGTAGCCGCCATTTTGAATTTTATATCGGAACAAAAAACACAAAGTTTGTAGAGGACCATCCAATGAACATTCATGTACAGTTTGGCTTTAATCATATTTGTAGTTTCTGAGAAGAAGGCATTTGAACATTTTCCCATAGGGTCCAATGTTAATCTATGTCCTGCGGTGGTGGCCATCTTGGATTTCCGACCGGCATAAAAAACAGAAACTTTGTAGAGGACCTTCCAATGATCATTCCTGGGCAGTTTGGTTTCAACTGTCCAAGTGGTTTCAGAGAAGAAGCATTTTGAAACATTTTTCCCATAGGGTCCAATGTTAAACTAAGTCCTGCCGTAGCCGCCATTTTGAATTTCATACCAGAACAAAAAACGTAAAGTTTGTAGAGGACCATCTAATGAACATTCATGTACAGTTTGGCTTTAATCATATTTGTAGTTTCTGAGTAGAAGGCATTTGAATATTTTCCCATAGGGTCCAATGTTAATCTATGTCCTGCGGTGGCGGCCATCTTGGATTTCCGACCGGCATAAAAAACAGAAAATTTGTAGAGGACCTTCCAATGATCATTCCTGGGCAGTTTAGTTTCAACTGTCCAAGTGGTTTCAGAGAAGAAGCATTTTGAAACATTTTTCCCATAGGGTCCAATGTTAAACTAAGTCCTGCCGTAGCCGCCATTTTGAATTTCATACCAGAACAAAAAACGCAAAGTTTGTAGAGGACCATCTAATGAACATTCATGTACAGTTTGGCTTTAATCATATTTGTAGTTTCTGAGAAGAAGGCATTTGAACATTTTCCCATAGGGTCCAATGTTAATCTATGTATTGCGGTGGCGGCCATCTTGAATTTCCGATCGGCATAAAAAAACAGAAACTTTGTAGAGGACCTTCCAATGATCATTCCTGGGCAGTTTGGTTTCAATTATCCAAGTGGTTTCAGAGAAGAAGCGTTTTGAAACATTTTTCCCATAGGGTCCAATGTTAAACTAAGTCCTGCCGTAGCCGCCATTTTGAATTTCATACCAGAACAAAAAACGTAAAGTTTGTAGAGGACCATCTAATGAACATTCATGTACAGTTTGGCTTTAATCATATTTGTAGTTTCTGAGTAGAAGGCATTTGAATATTTTCCCATAGGGTCCAATGTTAATCTATGTCCTGCGGTGGCGGCCATCTTGGATTTCCGACCGGCATAAAAAACAGAAAATTTGTAGAGGACCTTCCAATGATCATTCCTGGGCAGTTTAGTTTCAACTGTCCAAGTGGTTTCAGAGAAGAAGCATTTTGAAACATTTTTCCCATAGGGTCCAATGTTAAACTAAGTCCTGCCGTAGCCGCCATTTTGAATTTTATATCGGAACAAAAAACACAAAGTTTGTAGAGGACCATCTAATGAACATTCATGTACAGTTTGGCTTTAATCATATTTGTAGTTTCTGAGAAGAAGGCATTTGAACATTTTCCCATAGGGTCCAATGTTAATCTATGTCCTGCGGTGGTGGCCATCTTGGATTTCCGACCGGCATAAAAAACACACACCTTGTAGAGGACCTTCCAATGATCATTCCTGGGCAGTTTGGTTTCAATTATCCAAGTGGTTTCAGAGAAGAAGCGTTTTGAAACATTTTTCCCATAGGGTCCAATGTTAAACTAAGTCCTGCCGTAGCCGCCATTTTGAATTTTATATCGGAACAAAAAACACAAAGTTTGTAGAGGACCATCCAATGAACATTCATGTACAGTTTGGCTTTAATCATATTTGTAGTTTCTGAGAAGAAGGCATTTGAACATTTTCCCATAGGGTCCAATGTTAATCTATGTCCTGCGGTGGTGGCCATCTTGGATTTCCGACCGGCATAAAAAACAGAAACTTTGTAGAGGACCTTCCAATGATCATTCCTGGGCAGTTTGGTTTCAACTGTCCAAGTGGTTTCAGAGAAGAAGCATTTTGAAACATTTTTCCCATAGGGTCCAATGTTAAACTAAGTCCTGCCGTAGCCGCCATTTTGAATTTCATACCAGAACAAAAAACGTAAAGTTTGTAGAGGACCATCTAATGAACATTCATGTACAGTTTGGCTTTAATCATATTTGTAGTTTCTGAGTAGAAGGCATTTGAATATTTTCCCATAGGGTCCAATGTTAATCTATGTCCTGCGGTGGCGGCCATCTTGGATTTCCGACCGGCATAAAAAACAGAAAATTTGTAGAGGACCTTCCAATGATCATTCCTGGGCAGTTTAGTTTCAACTGTCCAAGTGGTTTCAGAGAAGAAGCATTTTGAAACATTTTTCCCATAGGGTCCAATGTTAAACTAAGTCCTGCCGTAGCCGCCATTTTGAATTTCATACCAGAACAAAAAACGTAAAGTTTGTAGAGGACCATCTAATGAACATTCATGTACAGTTTGGCTTTAATCATATTTGTAGTTTCTGAGAAGAAGGCATTTGAACATTTTCCCATAGGGTCCAATGTTAATCTATGTCCTGCGGTGGTGGCCATCTTGGATTTCCGACCGGCATAAAAAAAACACACCTTGTAGAGGACCTTCCAATGATCATTCCTGGGCAGTTTGGTTTCAATTATCCAAGTGGTTTCAGAGAAGAAGCGTTTTGAAACATTTTTCCCATAGGGTCCAATGTTAAACTAAGTCCTGCCGTAGCCGCCATTTTGAATTTCATACCAGAACAAAAAACGTAAAGTTTGTAGAGGACCATCTAATGAACATTCATGTACAGTTTGGCTTTAATCATATTTGTAGTTTCTGAGTAGAAGGCATTTGAATATTTTCCCATAGGGTCCAATGTTAATCTATGTCCTGCGGTGGCGGCCATCTTGGATTTCCGACCGGCATAAAAAACAGAAAATTTGTAGAGGACCTTCCAATGATCATTCCTGGGCAGTTTAGTTTCAACTGTCCAAGTGGTTTCAGAGAAGAAGCATTTTGAAACATTTTTCCCATAGGGTCCAATGTTAAACTAAGTCCTGCCGTAGCCGCCATTTTGAATTTCATACCAGAACAAAAAACGTAAAGTTTGTAGAGGACCATCTAATGAACATTCATGTACAGTTTGGCTTTAATCATATTTGTAGTTTCTGAGAAGAAGGCATTTGAACATTTTCCCATAGGGTCCAATGTTAATCTATGTCCTGCGGTGGTGGCCATCTTGGATTTCCGACCGGCATAAAAAACACACACCTTGTAGAGGACCTTCCAATGATCATTCCTGGGCAGTTTGGTTTCAATTATCCAAGTGGTTTCAGAGAAGAAGCGTTTTGAAACATTTTTCCCATAGGGTCCAATGTTAAACTAAGTCCTGCCGTAGCCGCCATTTTGAATTTTATATCGGAACAAAAAACACAAAGTTTGTAGAGGACCATCCAATGAACATTCATGTACAGTTTGGCTTTAATCATATTTGTAGTTTCTGAGAAGAAGGCATTTGAACATTTTCCCATAGGGTCCAATGTTAATCTATGTCCTGCGGTGGTGGCCATCTTGGATTTCCGACCGGCATAAAAAACAGAAACTTTGTAGAGGACCTTCCAATGATCATTCCTGGGCAGTTTGGTTTCAACTGTCCAAGTGGTTTCAGAGAAGAAGCATTTTGAAACATTTTTCCCATAGGGTCCAATGTTAAACTAAGTCCTGCCGTAGCCGCCATTTTGAATTTCATACCAGAACAAAAAACGTAAAGTTTGTAGAGGACCATCTAATGAACATTCATGTACAGTTTGGCTTTAATCATATTTGTAGTTTCTGAGTAGAAGGCATTTGAATATTTTCCCATAGGGTCCAATGTTAATCTATGTCCTGCGGTGGCGGCCATCTTGGATTTCCGACCGGCATAAAAAACAGAAAATTTGTAGAGGACCTTCCAATGATCATTCCTGGGCAGTTTAGTTTCAACTGTCCAAGTGGTTTCAGAGAAGAAGCATTTTGAAACATTTTTCCCATAGGGTCCAATGTTAAACTAAGTCCTGCCGTAGCCGCCATTTTGAATTTCATACCAGAACAAAAAACGCAAAGTTTGTAGAGGACCATCTAATGAACATTCATGTACAGTTTGGCTTTAATCATATTTGTAGTTTCTGAGAAGAAGGCATTTGAACATTTTCCCATAGGGTCCAATGTTAATCTATGTATTGCGGTGGCGGCCATCTTGAATTTCCGATCGGCATAAAAAAACAGAAACTTTGTAGAGGACCTTCCAATGATCATTCCTGGGCAGTTTGGTTTCAATTATCCAAGTGGTTTCAGAGAAGAAGCGTTTTGAAACATTTTTCCCATAGGGTCCAATGTTAAACTAAGTCCTGCCGTAGCCGCCATTTTGAATTTCATACCAGAACAAAAAACGTAAAGTTTGTAGAGGACCATCTAATGAACATTCATGTACAGTTTGGCTTTAATCATATTTGTAGTTTCTGAGTAGAAGGCATTTGAATATTTTCCCATAGGGTCCAATGTTAATCTATGTCCTGCGGTGGCGGCCATCTTGGATTTCCGACCGGCATAAAAAACAGAAAATTTGTAGAGGACCTTCCAATGATCATTCCTGGGCAGTTTAGTTTCAACTGTCCAAGTGGTTTCAGAGAAGAAGCATTTTGAAACATTTTTCCCATAGGGTCCAATGTTAAACTAAGTCCTGCCGTAGCCGCCATTTTGAATTTCATACCAGAACAAAAAACGTAAAGTTTGTAGAGGACCATCTAATGAACATTCATGTACAGTTTGTCTTTAATCATATTTGTAGTTTCTGAGAAGAAGGCATTTGAACATTTTCCCATAGGGTCCAATGTTAATCTATGTCCTGCGGTGGTGGCCATCTTGGATTTCCGACCGGCATAAAAAACACACACCTTGTAGAGGACCTTCCAATGATCATTCCTGGGCAGTTTGGTTTCAATTATCCAAGTGGTTTCAGAGAAGAAGCGTTTTGAAACATTTTTCCCATAGGGTCCAATGTTAAACTAAGTCCTGCCGTAGCCGCCATTTTGAATTTTATATCGGAACAAAAAACACAAAGTTTGTAGAGGACCATCTAATGAACATTCATGTACAGTTTGGCTTTAATCATATTTGTAGTTTCTGAGAAGAAGGCATTTGAACATTTTCCCATAGGGTCCAATGTTAATCTATGTCCTGCGGTGGTGGCCATCTTGGATTTCCGACCGGCATAAAAAACACACACCTTGTAGAGGACCTTCCAATGATCATTCCTGGGCAGTTTGGTTTCAATTATCCAAGTGGTTTCAGAGAAGAAGCGTTTTGAAACATTTTTCCCATAGGGTCCAATGTTAAACTAAGTCCTGCCGTAGCCGCCATTTTGAATTTTATATCGGAACAAAAAACACAAAGTTTGTAGAGGACCATCTAATGAACATTCATGTACAGTTTGGCTTTAATCATATTTGTAGTTTCTGAGAAGAAGGCATTTGAACATTTTCCCATAGGGTCCAATGTTAATCTATGTCCTGCGGTGGTGGCCATCTTGGATTTCCGACCGGCATAAAAAACACACACCTTGTAGAGGACCTTCCAATGATCATTCCTGGGCAGTTTGGTTTCAATTATCCAAGTGGTTTCAGAGAAGAAGCGTTTTGAAACATTTTTCCCATAGGGTCCAATGTTAAACTAAGTCCTGCCGTAGCCGCCATTTTGAATTTTATATCGGAACAAAAAACACAAAGTTTGTAGAGGACCATCCAATGAACATTCATGTACAGTTTGGCTTTAATCATATTTGTAGTTTCTGAGAAGAAGGCATTTGAACATTTTCCCATAGGGTCCAATGTTAATCTATGTCCTGCGGTGGTGGCCATCTTGGATTTCCGACCGGCATAAAAAACAGAAACTTTGTAGAGGACCTTCCAATGATCATTCCTGGGCAGTTTGGTTTCAACTGTCCAAGTGGTTTCAGAGAAGAAGCATTTTGAAACATTTTTCCCATAGGGTCCAATGTTAAACTAAGTCCTGCCGTAGCCGCCATTTTGAATTTCATACCAGAACAAAAAACGTAAAGTTTGTAGAGGACCATCTAATGAACATTCATGTACAGTTTGGCTTTAATCATATTTGTAGTTTCTGAGTAGAAGGCATTTGAATATTTTCCCATAGGGTCCAATGTTAATCTATGTCCTGCGGTGGCGGCCATCTTGGATTTCCGACCGGCATAAAAAACAGAAAATTTGTAGAGGACCTTCCAATGATCATTCCTGGGCAGTTTAGTTTCAACTGTCCAAGTGGTTTCAGAGAAGAAGCATTTTGAAACATTTTTCCCATAGGGTCCAATGTTAAACTAAGTCCTGCCGTAGCCGCCATTTTGAATTTCATACCAGAACAAAAAACGTAAAGTTTGTAGAGGACCATCTAATGAACATTCATGTACAGTTTGGCTTTAATCATATTTGTAGTTTCTGAGAAGAAGGCATTTGAACATTTTCCCATAGGGTCCAATGTTAATCTATGTCCTGCGGTGGTGGCCATCTTGGATTTCCGACCGGCATAAAAAAAACACACCTTGTAGAGGACCTTCCAATGATCATTCCTGGGCAGTTTGGTTTCAATTATCCAAGTGGTTTCAGAGAAGAAGCGTTTTGAAACATTTTTCCCATAGGGTCCAATGTTAAACTAAGTCCTGCCGTAGCCGCCATTTTGAATTTCATACCAGAACAAAAAACGTAAAGTTTGTAGAGGACCATCTAATGAACATTCATGTACAGTTTGGCTTTAATCATATTTGTAGTTTCTGAGTAGAAGGCATTTGAATATTTTCCCATAGGGTCCAATGTTAATCTATGTCCTGCGGTGGCGGCCATCTTGGATTTCCGACCGGCATAAAAAACAGAAAATTTGTAGAGGACCTTCCAATGATCATTCCTGGGCAGTTTAGTTTCAACTGTCCAAGTGGTTTCAGAGAAGAAGCATTTTGAAACATTTTTCCCATAGGGTCCAATGTTAAACTAAGTCCTGCCGTAGCCGCCATTTTGAATTTCATACCAGAACAAAAAACGTAAAGTTTGTAGAGGACCATCTAATGAACATTCATGTACAGTTTGGCTTTAATCATATTTGTAGTTTCTGAGAAGAAGGCATTTGAACATTTTCCCATAGGGTCCAATGTTAATCTATGTCCTGCGGTGGTGGCCATCTTGGATTTCCGACCGGCATAAAAAACACACACCTTGTAGAGGACCTTCCAATGATCATTCCTGGGCAGTTTGGTTTCAATTATCCAAGTGGTTTCAGAGAAGAAGCGTTTTGAAACATTTTTCCCATAGGGTCCAATGTTAAACTAAGTCCTGCCGTAGCCGCCATTTTGAATTTTATATCGGAACAAAAAACACAAAGTTTGTAGAGGACCATCCAATGAACATTCATGTACAGTTTGGCTTTAATCATATTTGTAGTTTCTGAGAAGAAGGCATTTGAACATTTTCCCATAGGGTCCAATGTTAATCTATGTCCTGCGGTGGTGGCCATCTTGGATTTCCGACCGGCATAAAAAACAGAAACTTTGTAGAGGACCTTCCAATGATCATTCCTGGGCAGTTTGGTTTCAACTGTCCAAGTGGTTTCAGAGAAGAAGCATTTTGAAACATTTTTCCCATAGGGTCCAATGTTAAACTAAGTCCTGCCGTAGCCGCCATTTTGAATTTCATACCAGAACAAAAAACGTAAAGTTTGTAGAGGACCATCTAATGAACATTCATGTACAGTTTGGCTTTAATCATATTTGTAGTTTCTGAGTAGAAGGCATTTGAATATTTTCCCATAGGGTCCAATGTTAATCTATGTCCTGCGGTGGCGGCCATCTTGGATTTCCGACCGGCATAAAAAACAGAAAATTTGTAGAGGACCTTCCAATGATCATTCCTGGGCAGTTTAGTTTCAACTGTCCAAGTGGTTTCAGAGAAGAAGCATTTTGAAACATTTTTCCCATAGGGTCCAATGTTAAACTAAGTCCTGCCGTAGCCGCCATTTTGAATTTCATACCAGAACAAAAAACGTAAAGTTTGTAGAGGACCATCTAATGAACATTCATGTACAGTTTGTCTTTAATCATATTTGTAGTTTCTGAGAAGAAGGCATTTGAACATTTTCCCATAGGGTCCAATGTTAATCTATGTCCTGCGGTGGTGGCCATCTTGGATTTCCGACCGGCATAAAAAACACACACCTTGTAGAGGACCTTCCAATGATCATTCCTGGGCAGTTTGGTTTCAATTATCCAAGTGGTTTCAGAGAAGAAGCGTTTTGAAACATTTTTCCCATAGGGTCCAATGTTAAACTAAGTCCTGCCGTAGCCGCCATTTTGAATTTTATATCGGAACAAAAAACACAAAGTTTGTAGAGGACCATCTAATGAACATTCATGTACAGTTTGGCTTTAATCATATTTGTAGTTTCTGAGAAGAAGGCATTTGAACATTTTCCCATAGGGTCCAATGTTAATCTATGTCCTGCGGTGGTGGCCATCTTGGATTTCCGACCGGCATAAAAAACACACACCTTGTAGAGGACCTTCCAATGATCATTCCTGGGCAGTTTGGTTTCAATTATCCAAGTGGTTTCAGAGAAGAAGCGTTTTGAAACATTTTTCCCATAGGGTCCAATGTTAAACTAAGTCCTGCCGTAGCCGCCATTTTGAATTTTATATCGGAACAAAAAACACAAAGTTTGTAGAGGACCATCTAATGAACATTCATGTACAGTTTGGCTTTAATCATATTTGTAGTTTCTGAGAAGAAGGCATTTGAACATTTTCCCATAGGGTCCAATGTTAATCTATGTCCTGCGGTGGTGGCCATCTTGGATTTCCGACCGGCATAAAAAACACACACCTTGTAGAGGACCTTCCAATGATCATTCCTGGGCAGTTTGGTTTCAATTATCCAAGTGGTTTCAGAGAAGAAGCGTTTTGAAACATTTTTCCCATAGGGTCCAATGTTAAACTAAGTCCTGCCGTAGCCGCCATTTTGAATTTTATATCGGAACAAAAAACACAAAGTTTGTAGAGGACCATCCAATGAACATTCATGTACAGTTTGGCTTTAATCATATTTGTAGTTTCTGAGAAGAAGGCATTTGAACATTTTCCCATAGGGTCCAATGTTAATCTATGTCCTGCGGTGGTGGCCATCTTGGATTTCCGACCGGCATAAAAAACAGAAACTTTGTAGAGGACCTTCCAATGATCATTCCTGGGCAGTTTGGTTTCAACTGTCCAAGTGGTTTCAGAGAAGAAGCATTTTGAAACATTTTTCCCATAGGGTCCAATGTTAAACTAAGTCCTGCCGTAGCCGCCATTTTGAATTTCATACCAGAACAAAAAACGTAAAGTTTGTAGAGGACCATCTAATGAACATTCATGTACAGTTTGGCTTTAATCATATTTGTAGTTTCTGAGTAGAAGGCATTTGAATATTTTCCCATAGGGTCCAATGTTAATCTATGTCCTGCGGTGGCGGCCATCTTGGATTTCCGACCGGCATAAAAAACAGAAAATTTGTAGAGGACCTTCCAATGATCATTCCTGGGCAGTTTAGTTTCAACTGTCCAAGTGGTTTCAGAGAAGAAGCATTTTGAAACATTTTTCCCATAGGGTCCAATGTTAAACTAAGTCCTGCCGTAGCCGCCATTTTGAATTTCATACCAGAACAAAAAACGTAAAGTTTGTAGAGGACCATCTAATGAACATTCATGTACAGTTTGGCTTTAATCATATTTGTAGTTTCTGAGAAGAAGGCATTTGAACATTTTCCCATAGGGTCCAATGTTAATCTATGTCCTGCGGTGGTGGCCATCTTGGATTTCCGACCGGCATAAAAAAAACACACCTTGTAGAGGACCTTCCAATGATCATTCCTGGGCAGTTTGGTTTCAATTATCCAAGTGGTTTCAGAGAAGAAGCGTTTTGAAACATTTTTCCCATAGGGTCCAATGTTAAACTAAGTCCTGCCGTAGCCGCCATTTTGAATTTCATACCAGAACAAAAAACGTAAAGTTTGTAGAGGACCATCTAATGAACATTCATGTACAGTTTGGCTTTAATCATATTTGTAGTTTCTGAGTAGAAGGCATTTGAATATTTTCCCATAGGGTCCAATGTTAATCTATGTCCTGCGGTGGCGGCCATCTTGGATTTCCGACCGGCATAAAAAACAGAAAATTTGTAGAGGACCTTCCAATGATCATTCCTGGGCAGTTTAGTTTCAACTGTCCAAGTGGTTTCAGAGAAGAAGCATTTTGAAACATTTTTCCCATAGGGTCCAATGTTAAACTAAGTCCTGCCGTAGCCGCCATTTTGAATTTCATACCAGAACAAAAAACGTAAAGTTTGTAGAGGACCATCTAATGAACATTCATGTACAGTTTGGCTTTAATCATATTTGTAGTTTCTGAGAAGAAGGCATTTGAACATTTTCCCATAGGGTCCAATGTTAATCTATGTCCTGCGGTGGTGGCCATCTTGGATTTCCGACCGGCATAAAAAACACACACCTTGTAGAGGACCTTCCAATGATCATTCCTGGGCAGTTTGGTTTCAATTATCCAAGTGGTTTCAGAGAAGAAGCGTTTTGAAACATTTTTCCCATAGGGTCCAATGTTAAACTAAGTCCTGCCGTAGCCGCCATTTTGAATTTTATATCGGAACAAAAAACACAAAGTTTGTAGAGGACCATCCAATGAACATTCATGTACAGTTTGGCTTTAATCATATTTGTAGTTTCTGAGAAGAAGGCATTTGAACATTTTCCCATAGGGTCCAATGTTAATCTATGTCCTGCGGTGGTGGCCATCTTGGATTTCCGACCGGCATAAAAAACAGAAACTTTGTAGAGGACCTTCCAATGATCATTCCTGGGCAGTTTGGTTTCAACTGTCCAAGTGGTTTCAGAGAAGAAGCATTTTGAAACATTTTTCCCATAGGGTCCAATGTTAAACTAAGTCCTGCCGTAGCCGCCATTTTGAATTTCATACCAGAACAAAAAACGTAAAGTTTGTAGAGGACCATCTAATGAACATTCATGTACAGTTTGGCTTTAATCATATTTGTAGTTTCTGAGTAGAAGGCATTTGAATATTTTCCCATAGGGTCCAATGTTAATCTATGTCCTGCGGTGGCGGCCATCTTGGATTTCCGACCGGCATAAAAAACAGAAAATTTGTAGAGGACCTTCCAATGATCATTCCTGGGCAGTTTAGTTTCAACTGTCCAAGTGGTTTCAGAGAAGAAGCATTTTGAAACATTTTTCCCATAGGGTCCAATGTTAAACTAAGTCCTGCCGTAGCCGCCATTTTGAATTTCATACCAGAACAAAAAACGCAAAGTTTGTAGAGGACCATCTAATGAACATTCATGTACAGTTTGGCTTTAATCATATTTGTAGTTTCTGAGAAGAAGGCATTTGAACATTTTCCCATAGGGTCCAATGTTAATCTATGTATTGCGGTGGCGGCCATCTTGAATTTCCGATCGGCATAAAAAAACAGAAACTTTGTAGAGGACCTTCCAATGATCATTCCTGGGCAGTTTGGTTTCAATTATCCAAGTGGTTTCAGAGAAGAAGCGTTTTGAAACATTTTTCCCATAGGGTCCAATGTTAAACTAAGTCCTGCCGTAGCCGCCATTTTGAATTTCATACCAGAACAAAAAACGTAAAGTTTGTAGAGGACCATCTAATGAACATTCATGTACAGTTTGGCTTTAATCATATTTGTAGTTTCTGAGTAGAAGGCATTTGAATATTTTCCCATAGGGTCCAATGTTAATCTATGTCCTGCGGTGGCGGCCATCTTGGATTTCCGACCGGCATAAAAAACAGAAAATTTGTAGAGGACCTTCCAATGATCATTCCTGGGCAGTTTAGTTTCAACTGTCCAAGTGGTTTCAGAGAAGAAGCATTTTGAAACATTTTTCCCATAGGGTCCAATGTTAAACTAAGTCCTGCCGTAGCCGCCATTTTGAATTTCATACCAGAACAAAAAACGTAAAGTTTGTAGAGGACCATCTAATGAACATTCATGTACAGTTTGGCTTTAATCATATTTGTAGTTTCTGAGAAGAAGGCATTTGAACATTTTCCCATAGGGTCCAATGTTAATCTATGTCCTGCGGTGGTGGCCATCTTGGATTTCCGACCGGCATAAAAAACACACACCTTGTAGAGGACCTTCCAATGATCATTCCTGGGCAGTTTGGTTTCAATTATCCAAGTGGTTTCAGAGAAGAAGCGTTTTGAAACATTTTTCCCATAGGGTCCAATGTTAAACTAAGTCCTGCCGTAGCCGCCATTTTGAATTTTATATCGGAACAAAAAACACAAAGTTTGTAGAGGACCATCCAATGAACATTCATGTACAGTTTGGCTTTAATCATATTTGTAGTTTCTGAGAAGAAGGCATTTGAACATTTTCCCATAGGGTCCAATGTTAATCTATGTCCTGCGGTGGTGGCCATCTTGGATTTCCGACCGGCATAAAAAACAGAAACTTTGTAGAGGACCTTCCAATGATCATTCCTGGGCAGTTTGGTTTCAACTGTCCAAGTGGTTTCAGAGAAGAAGCATTTTGAAACATTTTTCCCATAGGGTCCAATGTTAAACTAAGTCCTGCCGTAGCCGCCATTTTGAATTTCATACCAGAACAAAAAACGTAAAGTTTGTAGAGGACCATCTAATGAACATTCATGTACAGTTTGGCTTTAATCATATTTGTAGTTTCTGAGTAGAAGGCATTTGAATATTTTCCCATAGGGTCCAATGTTAATCTATGTCCTGCGGTGGCGGCCATCTTGGATTTCCGACCGGCATAAAAAACAGAAAATTTGTAGAGGACCTTCCAATGATCATTCCTGGGCAGTTTAGTTTCAACTGTCCAAGTGGTTTCAGAGAAGAAGCATTTTGAAACATTTTTCCCATAGGGTCCAATGTTAAACTAAGTCCTGCCGTAGCCGCCATTTTGAATTTCATACCAGAACAAAAAACGCAAAGTTTGTAGAGGACCATCCAATGAACATTCATGTACAGTTTGGCTTTAATCATATTTGTAGTTTCTGAGAAGAAGGCATTTGAACATTTTCCCATAGGGTCCAATGTTAATCTATGTATTGCGGTGGCGGCCATCTTGAATTTCCGATCGGCATAAAAAAACAGAAACTTTGTAGAGGACCTTCCAATGATCATTCCTGGGCAGTTTGGTTTCAATTATCCAAGTGGTTTCAGAGAAGAAGCGTTTTGAAACATTTTTCCCATAGGGTCCAATGTTAAACTAAGTCCTGCCGTAGCCGCCATTTTGAATTTCATACCAGAACAAAAAACGTAAAGTTTGTAGAGGACCATCTAATGAACATTCATGTACAGTTTGGCTTTAATCATATTTGTAGTTTCTGAGTAGAAGGCATTTGAATATTTTCCCATAGGGTCCAATGTTAATCTATGTCCTGCGGTGGCGGCCATCTTGGATTTCCGACCGGCATAAAAAACAGAAAATTTGTAGAGGACCTTCCAATGATCATTCCTGGGCAGTTTAGTTTCAACTGTCCAAGTGGTTTCAGAGAAGAAGCATTTTGAAACATTTTTCCCATAGGGTCCAATGTTAAACTAAGTCCTGCCGTAGCCGCCATTTTGAATTTCATACCAGAACAAAAAACGTAAAGTTTGTAGAGGACCATCTAATGAACATTCATGTACAGTTTGGCTTTAATCATATTTGTAGTTTCTGAGTAGAAGGCATTTGAACATTTTCCCATAGGGTCCAATGTTAATCTATGTATTGCGGTGGTGGCCATCTTGGATTTCCGATCAGCATAAAAAACATAAAATTTGTAGAGGACCTTCCAATGATCATTCCTAGGCAGTTTGGTTTCAATTATCCAAGTGGTTTCAGAGAAGAAGCGTTTTGAAACATTTTTCCCATAGGGTCCAATGTTAAACTAAGTCCTGCCGTAGCCGCCATTTTGAATTTCATACCAGAACAAAAAACGTAAAGTTTGTAGAGGACCATCTAATGAACATTCATGTACAGTTTGGCTTTAATCATATTTGTAGTTTCTGAGTAGAAGGCATTTGAATATTTTCCCATAGGGTCCAATGTTAATCTGTCCTGCGGTGGCGGCCATCTTGGATTTCCGAACGGCATAAAAAACAGAAACTTTGTAGAGGACCTTCCAATGATCATTCCTGGGCAGTTTGGTTTCAACTGTCCAAGTGGTTTCAGAGAAGAAGCATTTTGAAACATTTTTCCCATAGGGTCCAATGTTAAACTAAGTCCTGCCGTAGCCGCCATTTTGAATTTCATATCGGAACAAAAAACCTTAAGATTGTAGAGGACCATCCAATGAACATTCATGTACAGTTTGGCTTTAATCATATTTGTAGTTTCTGAGAAGAAGGCATTTGAACATTTTCCCATAGGGTCCAATGTTAATCTATGTATTGCGGTGGTGGCCATCTTGGATTTCCGATTGGCATAAAAAACATAAAATTTCTAGAGGACCTTCCAATGATCATTCCTAGGCAGTTTGGTTTCAATTATCCAAGTGGTTTCAGAGAAGAAGCGTTTTGAAACATTTTTCCCATAGGGTCCAATGTTAAACTAAGTCCTGCCGTAGCCGCCATTTTGAATTTCATACCAGAACAAAAAACGTAAAGTTTATAGAGGACCATCTAATGAACATTCATGTACAGTTTGGCTTTAATCATATTTGTAGTTTCTGAGTAGAAGGCATTTGAATATTTTCCCATAGGGTCCAATGTTAATCTATGTCCTGCGGTGGCGGCCATCTTGGATTTCCGACCGGCATAAAAAACCTTAAATTTGTAGAGGACCTTCCAATGATCATTCCTGGGCAGTTTGGTTTCAACTGTCCAAGTGGTTTCAGAGAAGAAGCATTTTGAAACATTTTTCCCATAGGGTCCAATGTTAAACTAAGTCCTGCCGTAGCCGCCATTTTGAATTTCATACCAGAACAAAAAACGTAAAGTTTGTAGAGGACCATCTAATGAACATTCATGTACAGTTTGGCTTTAATCATATTTGTAGTTTCTGAGTAGAAGGCATTTGAATATTTTCCCATAGGGTCCAATGTTAATCTATGTCCTGCGGTGGCAGCCATCTTGGATTTCTGACCGGCATAAAAAACGGAAAATTTGTAGAGGACCTTCCAATGATCATTCCTGGGCAGTTTGGTTTCAACTGTCCAAGTGGTTTCAGAGAAGAAGCATTTTGAAACATTTTTCCCATAGGGTCCAATGTTAAACTAAGTTCTGCCGTAGCCGCCATTTTGAATTTCATATCGGAACAAAAAACCTTAAGATTGTAGAGGACCATCCAATGAACATTCATGTACAGTTTGGCTTTAATAATATTTGTAGTTTCTGAGAAGAAGGCATTTGAACATTTTCCCATAGGGTCCAATGTTAATATATGTATTGCGGTGGCGGCCATCTTGGATTTCCGATCGGCATAAAAAACATAAAATTTCTAGAGGACCTTCCAATGATCATTTCTAGGCAGTTTGGTTTCAATTATCCAAGTGGTTTCAGAGAAGAAGCGTTTTGAAACATTTTTCCCATAGGGTTCAATGTTAAACTAAGTCCTGCCGTAGCCGCCATTTTGAATTTCATACCGGAACAAAAAACGTAAAGTTTGTAGAGGACCATCTAATGAACATTCATGTACAGTTTGGCTTTAATCATATTTGTAGTTTCTGAGTAGAAGGCATTTGAATATTTTCCCATAGGGTCCAATGTTAATCTATGTCCTGCGGTGGCGGCCATCTTGGATTTCCGACCGGCATAAAAAACCTTAAATTTGTAGAGGACCTTCCAATGATCATTCCTGGGCAGTTTGGTTTCAACTGTCCAAGTGGTTTCAGAGAAGAAGCATTTTGAAACATTTTTCCCATAGGGTCCAATGTTAAACTAAGTCCTACCGTAGCCGCCATTTTGAATTTCATATCGGAACAAAAAACCTTAAGATTGTAGAGGACCATCCAATGAACATTCATGTACAGTTTGGCTTTAATAATATTTGTAGTTTCTGAGAAGAAGGCATTTGAACATTTTCCCATAGGGTCCAATGTTAATCTATGTCCTGCGGTGGTGGCCATCTTGGATTTCCGACCGGCATAAAAAACAGAAAATTTGTAGAGGACCTTCCAATGATCATTCCTGGGCAGTTTGGTTTCAACTGTCCAAGTGGTTTCAGAGAAGAAGCATTTTGAAACATTTTTCCCATAGGGTCCAATGTTAAACTAAGTCCTGCCGTAGCCGCCATTTTGAATTTCATATCGGAACAAAAAACCTTAAGATTGTAGAGGACCATCCAATGAACATTCATGTACAGTTTGGCTTTAATCATATTTGTAGTTTCTGAGAAGAAGGCATTTGAACATTTTCCCATAGGGTCCAATGTTAATCTATGTCCTGCGATGGCGGCCATCTTGGATTTCCGATCGGCATAAAAAACAGTAACTTGGTAAAGGACATTCCAATGATCATTCCTTTACAGTTTGGGTTCAGTCAGTTCATTAGTTTCGGAGAAGAAGATCTTTGAAATTTCAGCCAATCAGAGATTATTATTGGCCCTGGCAGCCATATTGAATATCCGACTGGAACGAAAAACAGTAACTTTGTAGAGGACCATCCAAGGAACATTCCTGCTAAGTTCGGTTCCAATCGGCCAAGTGGTTTCGGAGAAGAAGCTTGAAATGTGAAAAGTTTACAGACGACAGACGACAGACGACAGACTACAGACGACAGACGACGGACGCCAAGTGATGGCAATAGTTCACCTGGACCTTTGGTCCAGGTGAACTAAAAAGAAGAAGTCTCAGCGACCCCCTCTGTATAACGGCTTCCTTTTTTAGCCAATCTTATTTATTCCTCCCCAGCGTTTTCCCGTGCATTCGACCTTTAAATAACGACCCACCGTCTAACGCGACTAACGACCATGTTCTTTGGGTAAAAATCCTTCATATAACGACTATTAGAAGATTATTATCAGACCGGAAGTTAGATAATAAATAAACAAACACAGTCCTGACTTTGGAAAATTTTTCGTTTTGCCCAGCTGATGCAGCGATTGTTGCCAATATCCCTCTTGCTGATATCGGCATGATCTACTGACTGAGTCCATACCTGTTACTAGTTCATAATAATAGATTTTTCATATTAAATGAAGTCACGATTAGCGTTATTGTGTATCCGCCATTTTTTTTACAGGTAAGATGTTCACGTGATGATTTATTATTGTTGTTTGGTTTATTTGGGTTTATTTTTTATTTATATTAAATATTTAAAATTGCTTACTATAGAAAATACCGTTTTAATCTTTCAGTTTTATAAATAAATAATCGTTATTTTGAAAATTATTGAATTATGAAGTACTGGTTCCCAGCATATATTTCTGTCAATATTCGTTTAACGTGCAGTAACAGATCAAGGTAAACACATGCTGATTGTGTGATTAGGCTATTTATAGCTTTCGGCGAGT
Source organism: Bathymodiolus brooksi (assembly GCA_963680875.1). Lineage (NCBI taxonomy): Eukaryota > Metazoa > Mollusca > Bivalvia > Mytilida > Modiolidae > Bathymodiolus > Bathymodiolus brooksi. The sequence goes on from OY804576.1 coordinate 15,164,580, forward strand.
GATTGAAGTTGAATTTTAACGTTTTATCTTGAAATTTCATTAGTCTGTTATCAGTCGATATTGAATGACACGGAAGAAACGAAAGTTGCTGGCCCAAGTGGCCCGAGAATATCAACTGGCCCAGAGGGCCGATCTTTGTTCAGTTTGACTGGCCCGACCGTAAATATACTGGCCACGGGCCAGCGGGCCAGCGGTTACGTCGACCCCTGAAAGAGTGGCGTATCCCCTCACCTACAAATTAGACCCTGTGACCTTGACCTTTGACCTTGAAAATCAATAGGGTTCCAGACTCTCATAAGGACTATGTATGTACCAAGTTTGGTCAAAATCCATTGAAGGATGTTGATTCTAGAGTGTTCACAAGGATGTTACGCAGTAAAAATTTGACCCGGTGACATTGACCTTTCACCTTGAAAATCAATAGGGTTCCAGACTCTCCTAAGGACTAAGCTTGGTCAAAATCCATTGAAGGATGTTGATTCTAGAGTATTCACAAGGATGTTATGTGGTAAAAATTTGACCCCTTGACCATTTGACCTTGAAAATCAATAGGGTTCCAGACTCCCGTAAGGACTATGTATGTACCAAGTTTGGTCAAAATCCATTGAAGGATGTTGATTCTAGAGTGTTCACAAGGATGTTATGCAGTAAAAATTTGACCCGGTGACATTGACCTATGACCTTGAAAATCAATAGAGTTCCAGACTCTCCTCAGGACTAAGTATGTACCAAGTTTGGTCAAAATCCATTGAAGGATCTTGATTCTAGAGTGTTCACAAGGATGTTATGTAGTAAAAATTTGACCCGGTGACATTGACCTTTGACCTATGACCTTGAAAATCAATAGGGTTCCAGACTCTCCTAAGGACTAAGCATGTACCAAGCTTGGTCAAAATCCATTGAAGGATCTTGATTCTAGAGTGTTCACAAGGATGTTATGTAGTAAAAATTTGACCCGGTGACATTGACCTTTGACCTATGACCTTGAAAATCAATAGGGTTCCAGACTCTCCTAAGGACTAAGCATGTACCAAGCTTGGTCAAAATCCATTGAAGGATGTCGATTCTAGAGTATTCACAAGGATGTTATGCGGTAAAAATTTTACCCGGTGACCTTGACCTTTGACCTTGAAAATCAATAGGGTTCCAGACTCTCCTAAGGACTAAGTATGTACCAAGTTGGTCAAAATCCATTGAAGGATGTTGATTCTAGAGTGTTCACAAGGATGTTATGCGGTAAAAATTTAACCCCTTGACCTTTGACCTTGAAAATCAATAGGGTTCCAGACTCTCCTAAGGACTAAGTATGTACCAAGTTGGTCAAAATCCATTGAAGGATGTTGATTCTAGAGTGTTCACAAGGATGCTACGCGGTACAAATTTGACACGGTGACCTTGACCTTTGACCTATGACCCTGAAAATCAATAGGGTTCCAGACTCTCCAGGACTAAGTATGTACCAAGTTTAGTCAAAATCCATTGAAGAATGTTGATTCTAGAGTGTTCACAAAGATGTTATGCAGTAAAAATTTGACTCGGTGACCTTGACCTTTGACCTTGAAAATCAATAGGGTTCCAGATTCTCTTAAGGACTAAATATGTACCAAGTTTGGTCAAAATCCATTGAAGGATGTTGATCCTAGAGTGTTCACAATGATGTGATGGACGGACGGTAGCGTTACTATATCCCTTCACAACTTCGTTGGCGAGGGGATAATAAAATTAGATATGACTTAGTTGTCACAGATGGTAGGGTTGAGATCCCACTAACTGGTTAAACCCAGCCACAGCTTTCTGCCTGTCCCAATAACTACTAGTATATTAGTTTCTGTCTCTTGACTTGTTCATGTGGTTAAAGCAATTGTCAAGGATCACTATTATATTTTTCATTCTAACATCCTCACAAACTTACATTTGATAACATATATGTTGCTACACAAACTTACTGTGATCAGCCCCCATAAATCTACAATTTGGTAACATTTTGGGTTGCTTAGGATCCACTGTTATCTGCACAGATGCCGAAGAACCTGGAAAATAAATGCAGTGTATCATGACAAGGTTTAATATTCAATTCTGATGTTTTTTTTATGATTGAGTTAATCTGTATCTTTCCCACATCATAATTAGCAGCAAAAACTCTTGTGCTCTCCTTCTGTTCATTTAACCTTTTCACTTTTACTACTTTCTGATCAAGAGTTAACATTTTTCTTTATGTGAAGCTGTCATCTTTCATAATTTGTTGATATGTTACTGAGTAATATTCACCTGTACTGTTTTGGTCAATCTGCCTAAAATTTCTTCATAGTAACATTCAACATTCAAGTGATCAGAAAGTTTCTAATATCCAGACATGTTTTGTTCAAAATGGCCATTCCAGAAAGTTTTTGACGGCTTAGGACACAACAGGTGCGTTAGATTAGGTCATAGGTAAGGAGTCATTTTCTGTTCCAAGGAATTAATGCTAACAATTTGTAGCTGTAAAATCAGGGTGGCCCTTGGTGAGGGGTTCCGTAAGAGAGTGAGTTTTTGTAGCCAATAAATAAAATAATTATGGATGGACACATGATGACTATATCAGTATATCTCCCAATTTTTTCTTAAAGTTAAGGGACAAAAGAAAGATCTTATTACTTATAGCTATCCTCCTGTACACAGCATTAAATGTAGGAAGTTCTGGCTCTAGAACCCATGTGTTCTTGTCAATAACCTCCATACAATCCCAAAATAGCTGAAAAGTCTCCACACTCTGCTTAAACTGTTTATATAAATCTTCTAGAGTACTCTACAAATAAATGCACATTAGTTCATACTTAAACCCTCTAAAAGTAAAAACACAATAAAAATCCTTGAGTTGAGGTTGTAGGCACTGATAATTGAGTTGAGGTTGTAGGCACTGATGATTGAGTTGAGGTTGTAGGCACTGATGATTGAGTTGAGGTTGTAAGCACTGATGATTGAGTTGAGGTTGTAGGCACTGATAATTGAGTTGAGGTTGTATGCACTGATGATTGAGTTGAGGTTGTAGGCACTGATGATTGAGTTGAGGTTGTAAGCACTGATGATTGAGTTGAGGTTGTAAGCACTGATGATTGAGTTGAGGTTGTAGGCACTGATGATTGAGTTGAGGTTGTAAGCACTGATGATTGAGTTGAGGTTGTAGGCACTGATGATTGAGTTGAGGTTGTCGGCACTGATGATTGAGTTGAGGTTGTCGGCACTGATGATTAAGTTGAGGTTGTAGGCACTGATGATTGAGTTGAGGTTGTAGGCACTGATGATTGAGTTGAGGTTGTAGGCACTGATGATTGAGTTGAGGTTGTAGGCACTGGTGGTTGAGTTGAGGTTGTAGGCACTGATGATTGAGTTGAGGTTGTAGGCACTGATGATTGAGTTGATGTTGTAGGCACTGATGATTGAGTTGAGGTTGTAGGCACTGATGATTGAGTTGAGATTGTAAGCACTGATGATTGAGTTGAGGTTGTAAGCACTGATGATTGAGTTGAGGTTGTAGGCACTGATGATTGAGTTGAGGTTGTAGGCACTGATGATTGAGTTGAGGCTGTAGGCACTGATGATTGAGTTGAGGTTGTAAGCACTGATGATTGAGTTGAGGTTGTAGGCACTGATGATTGAGTTGAGGTTGTAGGCACTGATGATTGAGTTGAGGTTGTAGGCACTGATGATTGAGTTGAGGTTGTAGGCACTGATGATTGAGTTGAGGCTGTAGGCACTGATGACTGAGTTGAGGTTGTAGGCACTGATGATTGAGTTGAGGATGTAAGCACTGATGATTGAGTTGAGGTTGTAGGCACTGATGATTGAGTTGAGGTTGTAGGCACTGATTATTGAGTTGAGGTTGTAGGCACTGATGATTGAGTTGAGGTTGTAAGCACTGATGATTGAGTTGAGGTTGTAGGCACTGATGATTGAGTTGAGGTTGTAGGCACTGACGATTGAGTTGAGGTTGTAGGCACTGATGATTGAGTTGAGGTTGTAGGCACTGATGATTGAGTTGAGGTTGTAAGCATTGATGATTGAGTTGAGGTTGTAGGCACTGATGATTGAGTTGAGGTTGTAGGCACTGATGATTGAGTTGAGGTTGTAAGCATTGATGATTGAGTTGAGGTTGTAAGCACTGATGATTGAGTTGAGGTTGTAGGCACTGATGATTGAGTTGAGGTTGTAGGCACTGATGATTGAGTTGAGGCTGTAGGCACTGATGATTGAGTTGAGGTTGTAAGCACTGATGATTGAGTTGAGGTTGTAGGCACTGATGATTGAGTTGAGGTTGTAGGCACTGATGATTGAGTTGAGGTTGTAGGCACTGATGATTGAGTTGAGGTTGTAGGCACTGATGATTGAGTTGAGGCTGTAGGCACTGATGACTGAGTTGAGGTTGTAGGCACTGATGATTGAGTTGAGGATGTAAGCACTGATGATTGAGTTGAGGTTGTAGGCACTGATGATTGAGTTGAGGTTGTAGGCACTGATTATTGAGTTGAGGTTGTAGGCACTGATGATTGAGTTGAGGTTGTAAGCACTGATGATTGAGTTGAGGTTGTAAGCACTGATGATTGAGTTGAGGTTGTAGGCACTGATGATTGAGTTGAGGTTGTAGGCACTGATGATTGAGTTGAGGTTGTAGGCACTGATGATTGAGTTGAGGTTGTAGGCACTGATGATTGAGTTGAGGTTGTAGGCACTGATGATTGAGTTGAGGTTGTAGGCACTGATGATTGAGTTGAGGTTGTAGGCACTGATGATTGAGTTGAGGTTGTAAGCACTCATGATTGAGTTGAGGCTGTAGGTACTGATGATTGAGTTGAGGTTGTAAGCACTGATGATTGAGTTGAGGCTGTAGGTACTGATGATTGAGTTGAGGTTGTAGGCACTGATGATTGAGTTGAGGTTGTAAGCACTGATGATTGAGTTGAGGCTGTAAGCACTGATCATTGAGTTGAGGTTGTAGGCACTGATGATTGAGTTGAGGTTGTAGGCACTGATGATTGAGTTGAGGTTGTAAGCAATGATGATTGAGTTGAGGTTGTAGGCACTGATGATTTTAGTTTAAAATATCGGAGTATTAGAGTTATCCTAGGTAAACTGAACAGTACTTTATATGGAGCTAATTTTTACACTGTTTAAACATATTTTATTTGCCAAATATAGAACAAAATAGATTAGACAGAAGTTAATCTAACTTATGAAGTCTTCTCCGTAGAAAGTTTTACTTATAATAAACTAGATAGGCATGCACTTGTAAATATATATATATGAATAGCTACGAATCTAAATTAACAGAAGTCACTTATAAAATATAAAGAAGGGAAAGAAAATTGAGTGGATTTACATGATGTGTGTGGTTTTTTTGTTGAATGCAATCTATACATTAAGGAATCTGTTAGACTATCTTATATATCCAAAAACATAGTTGAAACCAGAGGCTCTCTAGAGCCTGTATCGCTCACCTGAGGCACCAAAAACATTCCTTCTTAGTTCGGTTTCAAGGTCAAGTTTCAATTGTCCCAGATGTCTTTTAAAACATTTTTCCCATAGGGTCCGATGTTAAACCAAGTCATGCTGTAGCCACCATCTTGAATTCCATATTGAACAAAAAAGCAACTTTGTAGAGGACCATCCAATGAACAATCATGTACAGTTTGGTTTCACATTTGAACATTTTTCCAATAGTGGTGGTGGCCATCTTGGATTTCTGATTGGCATAAAAAACTTGAACTTTGTAGAGGATCTTCCAGTGATAAATGGCAGTTTAATTCATAAATGTTAACTTACCAACGAAGAAAACAAAAAACAACACCAACAAATGACAAAATGACAGCAACAGTACCAACCTTTCTTTGCATATTTTTGCTGCACCATTTACAAACTAAGGACTAGCAACTAGTTGTCTAGTTTATTATGGGGGGGGGGGGGGTTGTCACCACAGAGGGTATGCTTTTACTGATGTTTACACTTATTCTGAATGTCCAAGTGATTAAAAAATTCATTTAAAAAATGGGGTAAAAACTAAACCCATTTATATTTTGTAGCTGACTTAAACTTATACTAAGTGTATGCAGCTGAATGCTACAACAAAATAATTAAACTCTGTTTCACAATTATTTTAATTTAGATTAATTTGTATGAAAAATCCCGAAGATTTCATTTGTTCATAGATCTATCTAGAACAAATTCGACGACATATCAGCTTATATTGGATACTGCATATAAAAAAAAGGATCTCCTGTACTTGGCAATCACTAGTATACAAATTTGTTCCAGTATTGTGAATTTTTTTCAAAATTTTGTACAATACTGGTATACCAGTAATGTAATTCAATTATGAAAATATGAAATTGCATGGATTTTTTATAGTGTATTGGATTGCTTCATATTAGAAGGTTCATGTTATCAACTGTTGAAAAGCATACTAAAAGTACAAGTTCATTTTATTGGCATTTATAACATCGTATCAGTAATACATCACAATACACAACAATCCGTTATGGATAGAGTCAAGATTATTATACAGCGACACAAGAACAACTACTTCAAGAACTGGTCTACCCAGGAACTAACATTTCCACAATACCTATTACAATACTTACTACAATACTATACACAAGTAAAAAAATATTTTTTTTAAATCACAATACTGGTATACAATACTGGAACAAATTTTTATACCAGTATTGTGCACAATACTAGTATACCAGTATTGTGATCACCAAGTACAGGAGATCCAAAAAAAATATACACATTTAGCACAACTTACCCTTAAAAGTAAATAAAACACTTTTCATGCAAAATAAAGGTTAAAACAAAAGTTTGCAGGATTCTGGAATAATTTACTGTAGAAAGTTTCCTTCATCAATATCCTTAAAAAGCTTGAAACAATTCCAAGTCTGTTATTTACTTTAAAACGTTTTACTGATCATGTAACTGACGGGTTACACTAATGCCATGAAAATGTCCTGAGAAACCTATTTATCATTTTTATAATCTGGTGGATTTACTTCCAGTATAGAGTATATAAGATTTTAACATTTACTTTATGAATTTTTTTTTTTATATATGTATTAAGAAAAACTTTACTGGGGGATTTTTTTCAATAGTTTTCTATTTTTTACTGATTTTTTTCCACTAATTTTCAAGTTTGAGAAGTGGCAACCGCCATGTTTGATGGCAGTCCTGGTCATCATTCATGGTCTGAAAGAGAATTATATATGCATTGTTCCTTTATAGTTTGGTAGCAACATTGGCTCTTTACAATATTTAAAGAATTAAAAATAAAATAAAATTGATTTTTAGTAACGATAGCAGCCATTTTTCATAAGTGACCAGGGTTAGCAACCATAAGTCTGAAAGTGGATCATATATATGCACCATTTCCATAAAGTTTGATGGCAACTGGCTTTTTACCGGATTTTAAAATATTTTTTTGGACAATAATTTTCTATTTTTTGTAACAGTGACGGCCACGTTGGATGACAGCCAGAGGTCTTCAAAGAAGACCACATATGCATTCTTTCCATATGGTTTGATTGCATTTGACTCTTTACAGGATTTTAAAATAATTTACATAGGTAGATATATATCTAATATTAATAATTAATAAAATGATGCTTTAATCTTTAAAAAGAAATCAAACTATCATACAAATTCTGTAATGATAACCCCTAAAAATCAGATATGATAAACATTGTTGAATATAGCATTGAAATTTCTTATATAAACTAGAGGCTCAGTGGGCTGAGCCTGTGTCACTCGCCTTTCATTCTGCTTTGAGGAAACTTAATACAGAACCTTCCATAGGTGCCTCCCACCAAGTTTCGGTTCATTTTAGAAATCAACCAACCAGAAACAAGAATTGCTTATGGCAGCCATGTTTGTTAACAGATCAGGATGAAACTAGTATTACTGTGAGCACAGCTCACTAAGATATACCCCCCACTCCCCACATCTGTCCAACCTATTTCCATAACCAAAATATTACTGATTGTTCCGACCAAAAATGACAGGGATCCTCCTCTCTTCACCGGTAAGCTGCTGATAAAATTTCAAAACATTCTGAGAAACACTACTCAAGTTATCATACGACATCGTGTAAAAATCCTATTTTCCGTCATATCAAGTCCAATAACTCTGGAACGGCAAAAGTGATAATCGTCAAAAATGAAAGGGATCCTCGTCTCATCACCGGTAAGCTGCTAATAAAATTTCAAAACATTCTGAGAAACACTACTCAAGTTATCATACGACATAGGGTAAAAATCCTATTTTCCGTAATATCAAGTCCAATAACTCTGGAACGGCAAAAGTGAAAATCGTCAAAAATGAAAGGGATCCTCGTCTCTTCACTGGTAAGCTGGTGATAAAATTTCAAAACATTCTGAGAAACACTACTCAAGTTATCATACGACATAGGGTAAAAATCATATTTTCCGTCATATCAAGTCCAATAACTCTGGAACGGCAAAAGTGAAAATCATCAAAAAAGAAAGGGATCCTCCTCTCTTCACCAGTAAGCAGCTGATAAAATTTTAAAAGATTCTAAGAAACACAACTCAAGTTATCGTACGACATAGGATTTGTCTACAGACGGACGGACGGACATGGTAAAACCAGTATACTACCCTACAACTTTGTTGTGGGGGGGTATAATTAGCAATCGTTATAGAGGATCGTCCATAGATGCTTCCTACCAAGTTTCGGTTCAGTTGGCTCAGCAGTTTCAGGGAAGAAGATTTTAAGAAATCGACCAATCTGAAACAAGAATTGCCTGTAGCAGCCATATTTGTTAATGAATCAGGACGAAATGAGCAATCATTATAGAGGACCTTCCATAGATGCTTCCTACCAGTTTCGGTTCATTTGGTAAGGTGGTTTCAGAGGAGAAGATTTTTAGAAATCGACCAATCAGAAACAAGAATGGCCTGTGGTGTCAGGGATCGCGCTGGGCTTTGCCAATGTCACCATTTGCGATTTTTAATTTTTCTGGCGACAACATTTTCATTTTCAAAAATTATCTAGATTCAATTAAAGGTAATTAAGTGGTCGTTTGCAGGCACAGGTAAGCTACTGTTACATGATTGATACTTGAACACCTTGAATAAACTTCCTGAGTGACACTTATAATTGTTTAAGAAAATTTAAACCACAGGTAATTGGATCAGTGCTAACTTGCCTGATTGTTTTATGAATGTAAATAAAATCAATAATGCTTATCATTTGGAGATAAAGATCTTTAATCATCATGATCATAGTCATGGATGTTTACAAATTCACACACATGGCTCAAGGATAAATTTACACATGTGTGAATAATAAATGTTTACTTTCAGACTGACATGTCTTTTTATAAATAAATTAAGTCTTCATATCGATAGCATGCACTCAATAAGCCATGAAATAGTAAATATCATCTGGAATCAAAATATTTTCACATCAATCATGATAAGTCACAATCTGTAACAGATGTCCGGAATCATTCTTTGTTTACACGCTGTAGGTAAACTTCCGGTTGTTGTTCTCAGACGAAGTTTCTGTTTCATTTTCAGCATGAAAATGGCCCCAAAGTAAACAAAACGTCCAGTATAACAGAAAAGATCATAATAAATATAACAATTTACCCTTTTGACATGTAACCAGTAATAGAACAACAGTATCATGACTTCAAAGCTGGCGTCATGAGTGATAAAATTTGCATGCTTGACAAAGAACTATTTTGTACGAACAAGTTATGGCATCTAAATTTTCTGGCTCCAACTTTTTGGAACTGGCGACAGAATTTGATACATGGCGATTTTTCTGGCGCCAACATTTTTGGAGATAGAGCAGCCCCTGGGTGTCCATGTTTGTTACCAGATTGGGTCGTAAATGAGCAAACTTTATAGAAGACCTTCCATAGATACTTCCTACCAAGTTTCGGTTTCATTGGCTAAGCAGTTTCAGGGAAGAAGATTTTTTAGGAATCGACCAAACAGAGTCAAGAATTGTCTGTGGCGGCCTTGTTTGTTAACGAATCAGGATGGAATTAGCAGTCTTTATAGAGAACCATCCATACATGCTTTCTACCAAATTTCAGTTCATTTGGTAAAGCGGTTTCAGAAAAGATTTAAAAAAAAATCAACCAATCAGAAACAAGAATTGCCTGTGGTGGCCATGTTTGCTAACAGATCGGGATGAAATGAGCATTCTTTATAGAGGACCTTACATAGATGCTTCCTACCATGTTTTGGTTCAATTGGCTAAGCGGTTTCAGAGGAGAAGATTTTTTAGAAATCAACCAATCAGAAACAAGAATGGCCTGTGGTGGCCATGTTTGTTAACGGATCGGGGACGAAATGAGCAATCTTAATAGAGGATCTTCCATACATGCTTCCTACCAAGTTTCGGTTCATTTGGCCATTTGGGGAAGCGGTTTGAGAGAAGATTATTTAGAAATCAACCAATCAGAAACAATAATGGACTGAGGCGGCCATGTTTGTTAACGGATCGGAACTAAATGAGCAATCTTTATAGAAGACCTTCCAAGGATGTTTTCTACCAAGTTTTGATTCATTTGGCCAAGCGGTTTCAGAGGAGAAGATTTTTTAGAAATCAACCAATCATAAACAAGAATGGCCTGTGGTGGCCATGTTTGTTAATGGATCAGGACAAAATGAGCAGTCTATATAGAGGACCTTCCATAGATACTTCCTACGAAGTTTCAGTTCATTTGGCTGAGGGGTTTCAGAGGAGAAGATTAAAATGCCTTAGTTTAAACCTATTTTATTTGCCAATTAAACAGACAAAATGGATTAGACACAAGTAAAACATACTTATGAAGTCTTCTCCAAATTACAATTTGTTACAATAAAGAAGTACATAAAAGGCATGTATTACTATATGTAGCACTAATAATGAATCAAGATAAATATTCACAAACAAAATGGAGGAAAAAATAAAATTAAGATGGATTCATATGATGTGCATGTTCACCCAATTCAATTCCAGTTATATGATAAGGAATCCTTTTGAACATTTAATATAATCAAAAACATATTTAAAAATAATACAATTTTGTTCATAAGTTAAATTATCATTTCCACATGTCAGAAATTCAACGTCTAGAGTGTAACAGGTTGTAACCCTGTTGATATTACCTATCAATGTAGTTCTGGCTTGTATGTATATAAAAAAGAAATTATTTAAATTTTCAAGGGCAGCTCCACATTGACAAGATGGGTCAGATACGATTCCAACTCGAAATAAATCAAAATTCAAAAACGAAGCTGATCTTCTTAGCTGAGTTAAAATAATATTTAATTTCCGAGGACCACAGAAAAAATGTTTGGGGACAGAATGATTTTCAGTTTCATAGATTTTCTTTAATTCTGATTTGAATTTTGATAGGGTATCAACGTTTCGAATATTGTTATTTTAACTATTCCACATTTTTATTGTGGAGGGGATAAAAGAATCACTAGTCGAAGACAGTCTACAGAAAGGTAAAATAATATCATTCCCATTTCTCAATGGATACACTGATGTACTTTGTATGGTGGGAGGAATCAATGTACAAAGATAATTAGGGGTATTCTTATTAAGTTTCCTTCTCTCCGTCTCACAGATAATAATTCCCAACCTGTCTCTTTATATAAAATTTCAGTGTTTGTAAAAATGGGTAAGCCTGTAACAATTCTGGCAGCTTCCAGTTGAAGTTGTTCCAATTTTTGTGAATTTCCAATCCCATAATTCATATTCAAAAAGTGGTCTAATGTACACAAGATATAGTTTATCTAAATTAGTGTGACTAAGACGGTATTTCAATTTACGTAGAATATTCAAATGATTAGATACACTACTTTTAATATTATCAACATGGGTATTTCACTTAGCATCATTGCTAAATGTAACACCTAAGTGTTTATGAGAAGTGGTAATGGGCACTGATTTTCCATTAAAAGAGAAATCAAGATTTTCTGGAACGCTACGATTACAGAAAATCATGATTTCTGTTTTGTCAGGATTAAATGACATAAGCCATTTTTTTGACCATATAGCCATTTCATTCAAATCATGAGCAATAACATTTTTCAACTGCATTGTGTCCTGCTTTGAATAACCAAACGAAGTGTCATCTGCAAATAGTCTGCTCAGTGATATAAGTTTGTCAGAAATATCATTTATATAGATAAAAAAAAAGAGAGCCAAAGACTGAGCCTTGTGGAACACCTGCAGATATTTCACAATATGCTGAAGAATTATTTTTAATAACAACCTTTTGTCGTCTGGCTTTTAAATAACTATTAAACCAATTAATTAAATTTCCAGTTATCCCATATGCTTTCATTTTATGTAAAAGGCCTCGGTGCCAAACTTTATCAAATGCCTTAGAAAAGTCACAAAATACAAAACAATTTGCTTCCTTCTTCTCCAATGAATTTAAAATGCTATTATAAATTTCTAATAACGGATGTACTGTTGAATGCTTAGGAAGAAAACCGGATTGATATTCATATATAAGTTTATTTTGGTGGAGATGGTTATAAACATGTTTGTATATAACTCTCTCCATTATTTTCCCAACACAACTTAGAAGTGATATAGGTCTGTAATTAGACGGCAATGAAGAATCCCCCTTTTTAAATACTGCAATAACATGAGCAAGTTTCCAGTTCATCGGATATTTACTTTATTGGAGTGATTTATTAAATATTATTTGCAAAGGCAATGCTATATTATTTGAACAGAGATGCCTTATTTGGATGAAGAATTTGAATTATGTCAGAAATTTCTTGGACACTTACATTAATATAAGATATTTTGTTATTTGTTTTCATTGGGGAGGGTCACATTTGCTTCATCCAATTTGGATATAAAACTAAAGTACTTGTTTAATAAATCACATTTTTCCTCGTCATCATAAGCGAACTCTTCTAAATTTTGATCATTAATTATGTTTTGAAGAGGGGGGAAATTACCAGATCCTTTATTTGACTTTAAAAGCATTTTCATAATTTTCCAATAAGTTTTACTATTTGATGCATTCTCAAGAATAATGTTATCTAAATTGATTTAAAAATTTTCTTTTGCAATCTTTTTAAAATTATTTACCCTGTTTCTCTGTTTTTTATATTTACAAATATCCGAGTTTCTATGATATTTTAACATTATTTTACGGAGTCGGTCCCTGATACGTATTTCTTTCCGGATTTCGCTGGTGAACCACGGTTTGTCATTATATCTTACAGTAATTGTCTTGGTTGGTATACACTCCCTTGCCAATTCGAGAAATGTTTTGAAAAATTGATTACACATGTCATCTACATCATCAAATTGGCAGAGGAGGGTTATCCAGTCAACTATTTATAGTTTTTCAATAAATTTTTGTTTATCAACTTTATCATATAACCAGACTTCCTGTTTGAATGAACCAGCAACACTCTTTGGACATTGTAAAAAAGGCACAGAGGCATCATGATCACTAATTTCTGATGGTATTTTTAAAACATCAGAATAGATATAATTCATAGTATCACTTATAATAATAGGATCAAGTAAAGTATTATTATGCACTGTAATTCTTGTGGGTTCACTGATAATATTTACTAAGTTAAACAACATCATAGTTTCTATTAATTTATTATTATTAGTTATAAATAAGTTGGAATTCAAATCACCCAAATTCACAATATTATCGTTTACCTGGTAACCCATCCCTATTGCATGATTTAATCGTGTCCAGTATTCATTGTCCGTCCATTCAGGTCGATAAGTGTTACACAAAAGGAAGGTTTGACCTTTAGCTCACACTTTTATCCAAATAGTTTCGTCAGTGTCGTTTTCTAAGTCAGTTACACGATCAACAGATATATCATCTTTAAAATAAATAAGAATTACATGAAATAAAGTTATAACAACGAAGCTAAAGATTTATCCCCCATTGTTTTAGAACCTATTTTTAGAAACTAACCAGATATGTATACATACTTTGTTAGTCCAGTGGGGATCAAACTGAGCAGGTAGTTCTGTGGTACAATGGGGTTTTTCTAGAGGGTGCTGAAATTATAAAATGTTACTACACATGTATATCTAACAACTCATAAAAATCTCAAAATAGATAAAATGTTATTTTATTGATTATTCTTAGATATCAAATTGTAAATGTAAGTCTTCCATTTTTGTGTACTATAAAACTGTAATTTCATTTTGGGTGAAATGTTCTTTATCTATTGGATTTGAAGCAAAAAAAAAAGCAACTAAACATAAACATGGTTAATTAACAACAATAGTTACTAAACATAAACATGGTTAATTAACAACAATAGTTAACAATGTCAAATGTGTACAATCTTCATGTGGATTAAAACTAAAATGTTATTGTTATACTTGTGGGTGAAGTTTGACACGTAAACTGTGTTCTCTAACTTTGTCATCTGTGCACAGGAACTGTAACAGTGTAAACTCAGCATCCACAGACTGCAGTCTGAAATAAAGTCACATTTCAACTGCTAAAATTAAGCTTACTTATTTACATTTCAACTGCTAGAATCAAACCTACTTATTTGCTATGTCATGTGTAAAGCAGATTAAAAGGTAAAATTATGAGGCAGAACAAACTTAAATTACTCACCAGACAGTTGTCATTTTCAAATTAATCAGAGACAACTCCTCAAAAATAAACAAGAAATCGGCTCTTTTTCAGGCAAAGATTATATTTACATTAAAACACAAGAATATATCATTACCGGTTTTTGGTACGTATAGAATGCGGTCTTATGCTTTAAAATGATAATTTGTAGGTGGGGTGCGTTTTATGCATAAGAGCAAGTATCAGACAGTTTCAGGTCACGCAGAGAGTTGCCGGTAGCATAGCTTTGAGTTCACGGACGGCAATATTCCCAATGATCGATGAATTAATGTTCAAATAATATTAATTGTGTTCATTATATATGTGTTATTTAAAATAAAATTGTATAAAAATTATATTTATTGCTTGTTCATTGCCTTTTTGAAAGGTATGTAAATATTCTCGATGTTTGTCAATAATCATACTTGTGCATTGGTGTTGTTGTTCGGTCGGAACTAATTGTCCATACGAATGCAGGAATAACTGTCAAATGTTTGCTATCAGACGTGTGATATTTTACTTTTTTTCAATATATTTTTTCCTGAGGTGAAATTACCTGTGTTTGGGTATTGAACCATTGTTTGAATTATCGATTTTTACAGCAGTTGACAAGGTCAAGGACCGTATATTGTATAACAAGGGGTGAAAAGATAATTGAACATACTGGAACACCTGTCAATATTATATAATATATGGTAGCATTGGTACAATATCAGTACACTTCAAAAGAAATTATAATCTCTTTGATCAGGTCTTAATTAATGTTATTACTTTTGTATTGTTTTCTCTTTATTTGAATCGATCGTAATTACTTCCTATTTTAAGCTTGACCCAAGCTTGCCTATCTTTGATCACATGAACGGTTCATTATTTGATGAATTAATACTGATTAAAGATTAAACATATCAACATATTTATTATTTAAAACAACCATAATTCACGTAAAGAACGACAAAAAAATCAACTGCTCCATCCGTATCATTGTCATTTTGAACTTGTTTTCAAATTAAACATTGCTGATAAACTTCCTGCATTCACAAAACAGCTAATTTTCACTTGCAAAATGTAGAATAATCGGCTTAAACTCTTTTAACAAAACTAATTTAACATTTCCCTGTCTAAAATTTATCAAAAATACATGGATTAACAAATACGTGATCTGTAGTAAGCAGTATTTTGCCGTTTGAACGAGGATTTCTGCCGTGAATGTTTTACTGAATCTCCCTGCGTTCTATAGATAGGAACTAGAATTTTCCCCAGATTTTTTGGGGAGGAAAGGAGGTGCGTTCTATGCACCAGTGAGTTTAATAGACACAAAAAGACGGTATATATATAAAATCACATACTTATTCCAACCCAAAATTTCTATTTCTGATATGATCTGTCCACATATTACAGGTTCCTTGTAAACTTGACCTTTTTGGGTGACCTCTAGCTTCTTTTCCTAAAATATTTTAAACCATATTTAAAAAACTTGAAAAATTCAAATACAAAATGTACATGTACTATCTTTGTACATAGGCAGTGAATGATCTCACTGTACATGCAATGTTATACTTGCTAAACTTGTTTCTTTTTTCTCTATACATAAAAATGGAACAGGTGTACTCTCACAATGAAAGACCATACTTGGGGTCTGGCCTTGGTATTGTATGCTATACAAACTTTAGATGAACATGAAACATCTTGGTCATGCAATTATCAGTTTTTTTCTCTGTTGAATGACTAAATATAGTTATACACAAAGTGAATATTTTTGTCCTATATCTGATGAGATTAAATCAAACAAATGTGATATTTTTGATATTCAATGTATTGGTGTGTGTACAAGGGTGTATTGGTGTGTGTACAAGGGTTAGGAGGATTTACGTCACTTTCAACAACATTTCAGTTATATCTTGGTGGTCAGTTTTATTGGTGGAGGAAACTGAAATACCTGTGGAAAACCACCGACCTGCTGCAACTCACTGACAAACTTTATCACATAAAGTTGTATTGAGTACACCTCGTCTGAATGGGATTTGAACTCACAACGTTAGTGGTGATATGCACTGATTGCATAGGTAGTTGTAAATCCAACTACCATAAGATTGCGACCATGACAGCCCCTGGTGTGCATTCAATTTGAAGTAAGATTTATAATGATTTAACAGGTATTTTTTCACTTCACTCTTCTCCTTAATTGCTTTAAATAAATATCAAAAGTACAATATAAAACAAGAGATCACTTGAGAATTTATTGATCTTCTGGTTATAAACTGTCTTATATATAGGTCAATGGATCTGAAAAGTAAGTGGTGCGAAGGTTAAGATTTAAGAACAAACAAATTAGGTTCATTCCCAATGTGTGGTAACTAAGAAACAAACAAATTAGGTTCACTCCCAATGTGTGGTAACTAAGAAACAAACAAATTAGGTTCACTCCCAATGTGTGGTAACTAAGAAACAAACAAATTAGGTTCATTCCCAATGTGTGGTAACTAAGAAACAAACAAATTAGGTTCACTCCCAATGTGTGGTAACTAAGAAACAAACAAATTTGGTTCACTCCCAATGTTTTGTAACTAAGATACAAACATATTAGGTTCACTCCCAATGTGTGGTAACTAAGAAACAAACAAACCTGTAACTACAATAAATTATTAGGTAATAGATCAAAATAAAAATTAACAAAAACAAAAATCACCTTAATCTCCTTATTGGCCAAACTTATAACGAGTTAATGATTGACAGCATTGAGGAGAAGGTCAGGTAACATGTGCCTGTCTGACATGTAACATACGAATGATTGGACTAACACAATATAGGCAAGACTAAAATCATCTAAAGACTTGTATTAAACTAATGTCTTATAGCATCTGTGATATTGTCAATCAACATAACAGCAAGCCACTGAATTGTCTTACTCTGGTACAATTTGAGTTAAACAATTCAGTCGTTTCAAGGAAGTTTTTAAAACGGTTTTCCTGCATAAAATTATGTGCAACAATATAAAAAACCTATTATAATGCAATTCAGTTTCTATAGAAAACTTGGTAAATATATTTATTCCAATCAAACCTACAATAATTCTCTTCAGTTCCTGTAGAAAACTGGGTAAAGATTTACTCTGGAACAATCTCTGTAATGTAAAAATATATATGTATTGTTGTATAACAAACTAAACACATGTCATGTAGTACCGAGTTCAAACTAAACAAATGTCATGTAGTACAGAGTTCAAACTAAACACATATTATGTAGTACTGAGTTCAAACTAAACACATGTCATGTAGTACCAAGTTCAAACTAAACACATGTCATGTAGTACCGAGTTCAAACTAAACACTTGTCATGTAGTAATGAGTTCAAACTAAACACATAATATGTAGTACTGAGTTCAAACTAAACACATGTCATGTAGTACTGAGTTCAAACTAAACACTTGTAATGTAGTACTTAAAATAAACACAGAGACAAACGGAAAAAAAAATTGGTGGAATTTAGTCAAAAGTCTTCTTCACAGTGATTCAGGTGGTGATCGATCTATACTGCCACTTCAAGTTGAAAATGACATGATACAAGACGACAACAAAAAAGCTGAATTGCTTAATGACTATTTTTGCAAACAAGCTGACCTTAATGATTCTGAAACTTCTGTGCCTAATATTACTGATATATTGATCAATGGTCTTGAACAAATTACTATTACAGAAAACGAAGTGGAAGATATATTGAAGATACTTGATACATCTAAAGCTATTGGGCCTGACTTGTTAAACCCTAGGCTCCTTAAAGAAGCAACATCTATACTTAAATATCCCCTATGTAGACTGTTTAATTTATCATTAACACTTTCTACCTTTCCATCAGAATGGAAATATGCTAATGTGACCCCCGTTCTTAAAAAAGATTGTCCCAGTAATTTGAAAAACTACAGACCAATTTCCCTCATTAGTATACTTGCCAAGGTAATAGAGCGATTAGTCTATAAACATATTTATAACTATTTGATTGACAATAACTTAATTACTTCCCATCAATCTGGTTTTACTCCTGGAGATTCTGCCGTTAATCAACTCCCGTACATCACAAATGAATTTGGTAGAGCATTGGATGAAGGTAAGGAAGTGAGAGTTGTCTTTTGCGATATAAGTAAAGCATTTGACCGAGTTTGGCATAAGGGATTACTTCGTAAGCTTGAATCAATAGGGATTAGAGGATCATTATTATCTTGGGTGAAAAACTACTTGTCTGAAAGAAAACAAGGTGTCGTAATTAATAATTCAACTTCTAGTTGGCGTGACATAAATGCTGGTGTACCCCAGGGATCGATTCTTTTTTGTTCATTGTTTTCATAAATGACATGACCGATAGTAATTCGACTATAATATTATTTGCCGATGACACTAGTCTGTACTTAATTGTAGACGACCCACAAGAAACAGCACAAACACTCAATGATGACCTAGCGAAATTACATGCATGGTCTACAAAATGGCTGGTAAATTTTAATCCACAGAAAACTGAAACCATGACTATCTCTCGAAAATTAAATAAACCCCATCAACCTAGTCTTATTATGAATAATACTATCATTAGTACTGTTACTGAACATAAACACCTTGGACTACAACTTTCTGACGATGGTAATTGGAATAAACATATTGACATGATAACTAAAAAAGCATTCTTACGTGTTAACATTTTAAGGAAATTCAAATTTATACTGGATCGGAAAACTCTAGAAACAATTTATATTACTTTTATAAGACCATTACTAGAATATGCGGATGTTGTTTGGGATACCAAGACTCAAATACTAATTAACAAACTAGAAAATGTTCAGGTTGAGGCTGCTAGAATCGTGACTACCCCCAGTCTTGTCAGACTTGTATCCTTAAATAATCTATATATTGAAACTGGGTGGGAAAAATTGAAAGATAGAAGGGAAAGGCATAGAACGATTCAATTTTATAAGATGTCAAATAATCTAACTCCTCAATATCTTGGTAACTTAATTCCGCAAAATTTCGGCATGATCCATGACCACAATACTCGTCA
Organism: Bathymodiolus brooksi; assembly: GCA_963680875.1. Classification (NCBI taxonomy): domain Eukaryota; kingdom Metazoa; phylum Mollusca; class Bivalvia; order Mytilida; family Modiolidae; genus Bathymodiolus; species Bathymodiolus brooksi. The sequence goes on from OY804576.1 coordinate 15,184,243, forward strand.
TACCTCATGTATTCCTCCAGTACGCACTCGAACATCGCTCTACACAAGCTATTTCATACCCTCCAGTGTACAACTATGGAACCAACAGCCAGAAAATATTAAATCAAGCAGATCTGTTCAGATAATTAATTTAAATGTATATATAATTTATATGTGTATTATCATAATGTGTAATATTGAATTAATTAATAAAATATGTTTATACTAATGTAGTACTTAGTTCAAACTAAACCCATATTATGTAGTACCGAGTTCAAACTAAACATGTCACGTAGTACCGAGTTCAAACTAAACACATGTCACATAGTACTGAGTTCAAACTAAACACATACTATGTAGTACTGAGTTCAAACTAAACACTTGTCATGTAGTACTGAGTTCAAACTAAACACATATTATGTAGTACTGAGTCTATAACTAAACACATGTCATGTAGTAATGAGGTATAACTAAACACATATTATGGAGTACTGAGTTCAAACTAAACATATATTATGCAGTACTGAGCTATAACTAAACACATATCATGTAGCACTGAGTTCAAACTAAACATTTGTCACGTAGTACTGAGTTCAAACAAAACACATATTATGCAGTACTGAGTTCAAACAAAACACATATTATGCAGTACTGAGTTCAAACTAAACACATGTCATGTAGTACTGAGTTCAAACTAAACACATGTCACGTAGTACTGAGTTCAAACTAAACACATGTCATGTAGTACTGAGTTCAAACTAAACACATATGTAGTACGTATACTGAGTTCAAACTAAACACATGTCATGCAGTACTGAGTTCAAACTAAACACATATGTAGTACATATACTGAGTTCAAACTAAACTGCTTTATCAACATCACACTAAACATTTTTGCACTGGGCTCAATCAGTATGCATCTCTCCCACAGTATTGTGTTCAAACTAAGCATTATTCTACTTATTTGCGCCAAGTTTAAACTAAACATATTTGTGTCGCAACACTGAAATTAAACTATGGTAAACATGTTTCTACTGTTGAACAGAGTTCAAACATCTATATTGCAGCACTGCATTCACAACATCATACTATATATTTGAGTACTTTAGTATTGAGTTTAACTTAGTTAGCAAATTTACAACATTGTAACAAAAAATATGCTTTTATTCAAATTTGTTTGTTTGAATGTACTGTTCTAATATGACAATTTTTTTTAAATTATTTCAACTAAGTTTAAAGGTGGAGGAAGCTAGAATACCTAGGAGAGTAAAGAAAATCTTCTACTTTCTTCTGTATGACAGCAGCACCCCTGATCTGACATGGGGAAAGTTAAAACGGTAAAAGTTCACGCAAAAGATCAAACGTATGTACAGCACACATTGTACATCATCTTAAACAAATTAAATTCATACCTGCTTCAAAACATCCAAACAGTCAGCCAATAAACATCTGAGTTTCCAGTCACATGATATTGTTGCCCTACTGATATCAGATGGATATTCAATTTTGATGTGAAATTCTTCATTCTGAAAATAACAGAGACTAGTTAATGAATAACAATTCATCAAAATTTTAATATTATTGTAATTTGTTTGTTAATAATTCAAAATGAAATGCATTTTTATTTTTTTTATTTTGGGGTCATGTTAGGGTTATATTTTCAACAGACCAATCAGTAATGAGCCTACAAAATCTTGAGGTACATTTATTAAAACTGAGCACACTCAGAGCTGTTGTCTGATTGGTCAATATATTTAATTGTCAGGCATGATTGGAGGAAGAAGATAAATGACAGTTCACCTGACATGACCTAAAATCAGATCTTGCTAAATATTAGTGTAACAAACATATAATTTTAATTAGATTGCCATAGTAGAGATACTTTCAACTCATCCAGATGAGTCCTTGACTCATCTCTTGTGTTTTGGACTCACTATTTTTTACAAACAATAACACAGGATGCACTCGCTGGACTCATGACTTTTAGTTTTTGCTTTGGACTCATTCATTTTTTTCCCTGCCATATATTAGTTATCAAGTAAACATTTAATTCAACAACAGATGAATGACATGACATGATAATAATTTGTCTAGTACAATTAAATTACATACGCATAAAATTTATGTTACAATAAATGCAGATAAAAAAGGTGTTCAATATTTGTATTAAATTATCCATTAAATTAATCATTTATTCTGTCACGTGTGAAACTTAATGTCCCCGATACCTATCATATTATGCAAAAATAATCATGAATATATGATCATTTAGCCAGATACAGAAGACTGTAGATAATATTACGCCATCTTTAATGTGGGTATCTGATACAGTTCTAAAATATTTTGTTTAAACTGATCTAGTTGTTTTTGAGGAATGGATTTTTCTATAATTATTATCTCATGGATCTTTTATGTTACACAATTATCTAATAGATCTAGTATATTACATAAAGACAGGCAACATATGTGACAATTTTTACTTCCCATTTTTTATAATCATGTTCAATATTCAAACTATTTCCAAAAATGTCCAATTTTGAAGAATGAATTATGTGACATCTCAGAAACAAGCAAAACAAAATCTGTTCGATCAAAAAATTCCAACACACATGGTTGGTTCATAATACTTTTGTGTATTTATGCTGATGCATTGGAATTCTCAGTATTTAGATAATCAAGGGCTGGAAATTAACACTAGCAAGTAGTTAACTTCTAGCCCTGTAATCCCAAGGAATATAGCATTAAAATCCTTCAGAATTTAAAAATTAAAATATTACTGTATTATACAACATTCTTAGACTGAGAAAATGACACTTCCCAAATGACCTACAGAAGCCAAACAAATGAAAACCATAGTTACCATGACATTAATATAGCCATCATATTTTGTCCCCTCCAGATTTTGAATCACCATATTAGGAAATTGAACTAGCATGTCCATCTTATTATACATCTTTATACTTTATTCTGCAATATACATATTAATGATTCATTACTATGACAAACAGCTTAAAATTAACAATATAAACTTAAAAGCTTTGATATCAAGATTAGATGTAGAGATTAATACATGACCTTTTACATATCAGCCCGGGTATCATCCCGAGACGCAGTCGAGGGTTGATATGGGTCGAGGGATGATAGCCGGGATGATATGGAAAAGGACATGTATCAATAAATTTGATCATATTGTTGATATACTTCTGGCAAATTGTTTTATGAAGCAAATAAACAAAATGAAATAACTAAATTAATTTATATGGAAGCTTAATCGTGTATTCAACAGAAACATTTTCAGAAATCTATTGTCAAACAAGACTTGCGGTAGTTCAGCGGTTTTCTCTGGGTACTCCAGTTTCCTCCACCAATAAAACTGACCACCACGATATAACTGATATATTATTGAAAGTTGCTCATATCGAATATTTCTATTGGATATACAAATGTATATAGAACCATTTGGTTACTTATAGCCAAGTCACGTTCGTAGCAAGAGTTTTCTGTGTAGTGAATTATAGATTCTGTCCTTTTTCTTTTGGCCATTGTGTTCTGTCCTTCTTCGATTTACGGATTCTGATTATCCCTTTGGTATCTTCGAATTCTTCTTCATTATTAAAATTGCAGCTGCCATACTTTACATACTGTGATCAATAAAAACGTAGATATCAAATTTAGTGTGCACGACACGTTTCTGAAATACCATCATCAGGTACTAGTATGGTCAATGTCAAAATCAAAGATGGAAAAGATTTTAACTAATTATGTTCCTCCAACCAAAAAAATAACGTTTGGAAGAAGGAAGAGTTTGAAAATATTTGCCGAAATGGACGGTATTCCCCTGGTTTAATTATTCAGAAGGGGGCATGATACACATGTATGTAAGTTTGAAAAAAATATGAACAAATCAGGACAAAGGCAATTGATAATTTGCAATGAGTAATTAGACATATCATTAATGTGAAAAAGGACAATGTCAAATCAAATTCTGATAGTACACGGTAACACTGGTAGCAAAATTGATGAGAGAACTCAATAAGGTTACAATAGGGCAATTGTCCCTCAAAGAGGGAGAGGCTTTAAGGTGCAAAATTGGCCCCACATTTTATTAAAAAACAATGCTTGACATAGAATAAAAACAATTTACTAATTTAATTGTAATATAAACAAATTTTCCAAAAATAAATCTTTTCATGAAATTGCATGCGCTATGATGTCATAATGACATCATAATTTGACGGATAATGCTAAAAATGGAATATAAACCACACATTTAAAGTATATTTTATCTATTCAATATACCTCTAGTCTTCCACCAACACCAAATTGAGCAGTTGTTTTGAGTATAGAGGGTAAATGATTGTATTAAAATATTTTGTTGGTGGAGGGTTGTGGAAGTTGCTAAATATTGATTTATTTATAGCCTCGACCTGACCTTAAAATCAATATGTTCACTCTTCTGATTATATATATATACATGTATGAGACCATTATACACAATCTATGTACATTTTATGATTGATTTCAAGGAATGAAATTTATCAGTAAATAACTAATGTTTCTGTAAATAATTGTATTTACTTTAAATACAGATTTTGTACATCGTCAATGCGAGAAAAGGGACTTGGGACTATAAGGGTCCTATATGGCCTTGTATATAATGAATTTTAGAAAATACTTGATTAAAATTTGATGTGTTTTATTTTATAGACGACATAATACTTTTGATGTTATAACTTGTTTCCAACAAAATTGGTACGCATTTGACGTCATTGTGACGTCATGAGCGTGATATGTTTACTGTATTTCGTGGAATTTTGCCGATATTTCGATGGTTTTCGAAGAAATTAAGTACCTCCGCAGTCATCCACCGGAAAAATATTTTAACAGATTATTAAAATAAATAAAACACTACCTCCACAGTCATCCACCGGAAAAATATTTTAACAGATTATTAAAATAAATAAAACACAAATACTGTTAAAGGATTTTTTGGTGCACGACTGCGGAGGTACATGTGTATTAAATTTATTTTAAACGGTGGAAAATTTTCAAATATTACAAGCACCTTGATGACGTTTCGAGAAGCACTATATTTCTTACCTTTGCCGTAAAAAAAACGATGCCGGGTATGTCGGCACGTAATATTTTATAAGATAAAAATAAAATAAAATAAACACAACTTTATCCAAAATAGTTTTTTTTCCATAATCTAAGCCACCAATTATTGATTATTTATTTTCTTTCGGGATACTGAAATAGTTATTACTACCGGGATACTGAGATAGTTTTAATACCCATCGCTGCTACTTCTTAAATGAAGTAAAATAGTTTGATCCCAAAGGAGTAGATATTTTTGGGCACAATCTGACATATTTATCCAAGAATTTTATTTCGCTTAGACATGGTGTTAGTTTATCATCCCGCTCATAGATGAAACAATGTGAAAAAACAGAAACCTCTTGGAATTCATCATATTCGTACAATCTTATTTTCACTACCTGTAAACTACCTCAAAGATCTTAGGGATTTTGGACTTGACAAAGGAGGCGTAGATCCTTTTTCTCCTAAGTACAGATTGTCTAGTATTATAGGTGACGTGGCGTCCTTTCGTCTTTTTAAACCAGTTCGATCTGAACCTCTTCATGATAACAACAGAAAATTCCTCCATATTCCGTTTGCTAACAAAGGAATCGATGCTATTAACATCAGCAACATTCTTAATAGAAAAGAGGTCATAAAAGAAATTCCACCATATTTCAAAAATCAATCTGTTCCCATTGTCTCCTATAGTTACACTTAACAGCATTGGCCGTAAAATTTTCAACTACAAAGAAGCATTGCAAGATATTAACATAGAAGAGTACCTTAAGAACCCTCTGACTTGTGACTGCTCCCACTCTCCTTTTCAATACAACCCATCTGGACATGTAATCACTGGTGATCTGAATATCATTCAACATGAGAGTCTCCGAAAGGTGATTTCTCATGGTCCTAAATTCAGAGAACCTCAACACATCAATTGGAAACATAATTTCAAGATAATTATGGATGCTGTTGAAGATTATGCCAGAAGGTGGATAAAGAGAGAAGTAGACCAAGATCCTGAGTTAGAGTCCTTGTCAGACTGGGTTAGAACAATTAGGTCTCTAGTACAAGGTCGGATTCACAAACTCAAAAATTGTGTTAATAGTCGACCTAAGTCTGTATTTAAAGACCAAGAAGCTGTTAAGTGTCTTTCCTCTCTTCATGACAAATATGTTATCATTCCTGCGGACAAGGCTTCCAACAATATCGTGTTTGTATGTAAATCATATTACTTCGAATGCCTAATCAAGGAATTAGGTATAAATAGCAACACCTCTAGTAATACCACATACAAACCAACTTCGTTCGACAAAGATGAAATCCTAGCTAACCACAGATCATTCATGACCTCTTTAAACATTCCCTCTGGTAAAAAGTCTGAGGATTTACCCTATTTATATTGGATACCTAAACTCCATAAGACACCATACAAAGAAAGGTACATAGCGGGATCATCAACTTGTTCGACGAAAGAATTGTCTATTCACCTAACAAAGATTCTGTCTGCAGTAAAAGAGGGACAACAGAAATATTGTGAAACTGTTTACTCGCGTAGTGGCATAAATCACATGTGGATTTTGAAAAACTCTAAAGATCTTTTGGATAACCTGAAATCAAGATCTTTCTCTCAGGTATCCTCCATCAAAACCTTTGATTTTTCAACTCTATATACCACCCTACCGCATGAAAAATTAAAAACCCGCTTAAAAGAAACAATTCATAAAGCTTTTAGTCATAGAAACTATGGCTCAAAATTTGTTGTGTTAGGCTACAATTCCACATATTTTTCAAACAAAATTCATAAAGGTAAAACATGCTACTCCGAGGAACAAGTGATCAGTATGCTGGAGTTCCTCATCGATAACATATTTGTCTCCTTTGGAGGGACACTGTTTCAGCAGGTCGTCGGCATACCAATGGGTACGAATTGTGCCCCTCTTCTAGCCGATTTATTTTTATACTCATATGAGTCGGAGTTTCTTCAAAAGCTTGTAAAAGATAAGAAGATTCATGAGGCTAGAGCCTTTAATTTCACATACAGGTATATTGATGACGTTTTATCTATCAATAATTCTAGATTTGCAGAATTTCTTCCATTGATATATCCTCCAGAGCTGGAAGTTAAAGAGACCACCGATACAGCTTCGTCCGCATCATTTTTGGACTTATACCTCGAATTTGACGACAGTGGTCAACTCAGTACTAAAATTTATGATAAGCGGGACGACTTCAATTTTAAAATCATAAATTTTCCAAATATGTGCAGCAATATACCAGCTTCTCCTGCATATGGTGTTTACATCTCGCAATTGATTCGCTATGCAAGGGGCAGTAGCAATTATTCTGATTTCCTGAAACGTCATCTTCATCTGAGAAACAGGCTACTGGACCAGGGCTATAAAAAGATTCGCCTTATTCGATCTCTTAAAAAGTTTATATTCCGATACCAATATCTTGTCGAAATATATTCCGTCTCTGCAGAAAAAATTATAAGCGATGCATTTTCATATAGTGAAAATGTATAAAGATAAAGAGTCAAATATGTCAAGAATTTTTTTTGTCAATGTGTGACGTAAAAATATTTTTGACATTTACGTCACCGAATATGGTACTGCTTTGACAACTATTTTACCTATTTTGTTCCTGTATTTAAATACGGTTACAGTGACAGCCGGAACCTTTGAACCGTAATGAGAGCGGGAGGTTTGGCGCCTTAAAATCTGATTCAACCCACCATTTCTTTAGAAATGCCTGTACCAAGTCAGGGTCATTACGGTTTTCACAGTTTTCCGGTTGTTGACTGATTTTGTCTGTTTATATAATTATGAGTTTTGACTTTCCCTTTGTAAGATTGTTCGGAGTTCGGTAATTTTGTTATTACCTTTATTAAATAGGAACTAGAACTGTACAACCACAAACAAGCCTTGTTACGTTCAAATACATAAACCTAAATACAAAAATCTGGATTAACTGATCAAAGGAAAAAGGAAAGAAATATTTGATTCCTGGAGACGACGGAATATTAATAAAAATGCTTACAAATTACTTACATGTATGCTTAAAACATTTAAGAATTTTTATTCTGGAGATTTATAGAAGTTAAACAGACTATACCTGCATAGATCATAAATATAAAAACTTTGTTGATTAAATAATAAGATGTCTAATGGCGAGTGGAAGAAATGTTCTTTTCGGATAGAGAACAATTTTCTCGTTTTTATGATTTTCATATTGATACATTCATTTAGAGTAGATCCGCGGCTATTTGGCCACTTCAAAATGGGGTTCAAACGACAATGCAACAACGATGCATGTAATTATTTATTGAATGGAAAATTTACTTTCAGGTTGTCCTGCTTTTCGAACCAAAGTATGATTTCAATTGGTGTATTTCATGGTGACCGCATTAAAGATACTCACCCAGAAAAATCGTCTGCATCAGTTAACCACATAAGTTTATCCATCTTAGTCAAGATTTCGTGTTGTGTATACAATGTCTTATGCATATAAATCAAATGTATGTTTTAAAAATCCATATTTGCCGTTTTACCTTTAAATAATTCACTAATAATCCGGCATTATTTTTACTATTTTCCCCCGTCGATACAGCATTATGTGATCAAGTTTTGTCAGTGACTTGCAACAGGTCTTCTTATATTTAAAGATGACATATTTAGATCAGATTTCTTGATATCATTTATGCAATTTCAGCATCATAATATAACCTTTGAAAAATGAAGCGATCAAAATAATGAGAGATTTTTTTCGTGAAACAAACCGTGTTTGTAAATTGAAAAATCAAATCCCAGTATGGAAAGACTGTGTTGAATATATCAAGTATTGTAAAAAAATTGATTTTGATTCTCTGTACTTGTGTACCCCCAAGAAATCAAATAGCTTAAAATGTAAGTGGAATTCTATTTCTTCAACGAGTGTGGTGTTTTCAGTGCCTTATTTCAGGTCATAAATACGGTGCATAAATACAAAGCAAAACTTTTGGACTAGTGTTTAATCAAATATAATCATATGTGAATAGAGGTATTTACAATTTTTTGTGTCAAATTATATTTATACTAGTATGGTGACATTATCCATGATTGTTTTGCTATTTGTATTGTGATGTGTGCATAATTGATCAGAATAAAATATATATTACAATTTTTTTTTATAAAAACGTAATTTCACCTGTACATCTTATCTGACTAGTTTACCTGTAAAACGACACACTTGATTACAAGATTAACACCTGGTGTTTTATTTCCCCCTGGTCACCGACATGAATTTAAAATTTTAATTCCCATTACTCTCCTAGACATGACCACCATCACAGTATGTCCCTTTCTGTACTGTATATGAAAGTAAAAAATTATTAACCTGTATTTATATCTTCGTTGCGAATAGCATCTGCTTCAAGAATCTGAAAATGAGTTTAGCGTTATTGATATTTCTGGGATTTAGAATGTCCTTAAATGAGATCTGCATCAACCCTTGAAGTGGGAAATATTTCTTTATAATCGCTAGTAAGTCGCAAATTGTCAAACCTGGAACAATATAATATGAAATGAGATTCATTTTCTACAGATGTTGGGCAGTGCTTGCAAAAACGTTGCTCTTTAAGAGTGTTATTGTAGCGACCTGTTTCTATTGCGAGGGAATGAGCACTAATCCTTAGTTTTGTCAAAAGAGATCTTAATTCTTTTGCTAAAGGAAATTCAAGGTGGATACTTTCGAAATTCAAATTTCCCAAAAAATAGCACTATAAAAATATAATTTATCAGTTTTATTTAGTTCAATATTCTTTAAACAATTTGTTAATTTATTTGTGTAATATTCTTTAATATCTATCATAAATTGAGTTTCAGATATTTCTAGCATTGACAAGTTGAACTTTTTTTGAAGTGTAATAATAGATTTAGACCAAGATTTTTTTTAAGGATTTATCTTCAGTGAATGCTGATCTCAGTAAGGAGTTCTTAGTCAGTATCACATTCTATCTTGCAGAGTCTTTTATAATATTTAAACATTAATGAATAAGATTTAAAGCATACAGGGTAAACACCTAATTCTGTATGAACAGCAATGTTGGAAGCTTTCCCGTGGACCCCTAATATGTTTTTAAATATCATATTTTGAACCTTTTCAAAGGATAGTTTGTCTAAATTGTCTAAATTCATGCTGAAGTCGGTCATCCACACTTCAGAACCATACATGTATGTAAAAATTGGTAAAATGGTAAGCTCATTTACAATGTAGTTTAAAGGGAAACTTCGCAAAAAAATTATTTTTTTATATGTTTTTCCTGATGTATAAATATGGATGTTTATATGTATATTAACATTTTATTATGTTGGATAAGGGAATGAAATCGATTTTAAAATTCTGTCAACGATACATGGAAGTCGCCATTTTGATAGCATCTCAATACCAAGTATCACGTGACGTCTAAATACCACCACGCCCCAAAACAAGCGGACAAACCAGGGTCCTCATTCAGTGTCGATATGGCTTTTTTTTAACTTGATGGTAATTCTTTTTATTTTTCTTATTATTCTAAATATATGAATTTATTACACAATAATTTTTGCAGATTTACGTTTTGCTTCTATAGATTATGGCAAAACAAATGAATCGGGGGGAAAGGTTCGTCTTTAATGAGACACATTTACAAAAGATTTTTTTCCAAAATTGAAGAACTACGAAATTAAGTTAAAAAAAGAACGAACATCGGAACAATGCCCTAAATTCGTTAAAAAAAATCCAAAAAGGCCTATACTACGGGGCAAAATTGTTTTATTGACATTATTCAGTAAGATCGCACTTTGTAATCGATCGTGCATGCACTACAATAAAGATACACATAAGCTAAAAGCACAGAAAGTTACAGGGTAGGAAGCCATACAATTGAGAGGATTATGTAAACATATAATTTGCAATAGATTTCATTTGACAATTACAGAGGATGAGTATTATAAATAAGTTTATTATACAAAAACAAAGCGTAACATATTTTGTTTATTTTAATCACGTCTTTCGAACTGGTGGACCCTTCTGATTAATCTCAGAATAGTCCTAAAAAATTTGTTCATCACAATTATTGATATTTCACCGCGAATATTTAGTTTGATGTATTGTTGTTGTGTATCAATCATAATTGTTATTTGTATATGCCTTCCTGGGGCCCTGATCCTTACAAGTTGTTTCGGCCTTATGACAGATTCGGCCGTAGTTGATTCGGCCTTAGTTGATGCGGCCTTACGCAAATCCGGCCTTATATCAAATTGATGTTCCGGCCTTATCATATATTTATGCGGCCTACGGCAAATCCGGCCTTATATCAAATGGAAAAGAATAATTAAAAAATAAAAGTTCTATTTAAATTTAAAATATTATTTAAATATTCATGGATATGATGAATAAAATATTGGAACTTGTAGTGTTTTCACAAGATTTACTCGCAACTCAATATGAAAAGCCATAATAAATCGTTATTATTTTAACAATTTTTTAATTAGTAATTTTTGGTAATAATGATGGAAATCATTTCCATTGAAGTTGATGATTAGAAAAACAATTCAGGTTGATATACCAAGCTGTCAACAAGCGAAATTCCTTAGATGTTCTCTTGCAATTAATTTTCATTTGTTTAATAGTGGTATAATTGCACTGGCAGTATGATTATAAGGGTTACCAAAAAGTAAAAGGAAGCCATACTATAAATTACTCAAAAAGTACTCCAATTCTTTTGATGAAACCGCACTAATATATGCACATTTTGGTGATGGTCCTACTATTTTCAAAACTATCAACTATGTCGTGTCCTTGTATTGTGTGTGAGCAGAACATCCCTCCAAAGCAACATGCTTTAGAGTGTGACAGTTGTTTCCAGTGGCAACACAGACTATGTAATTGTAGGACCATCACTTAATTATTTACTCAAATCATCACAATGTGTCGTTTTATTGTATATATCATATATATCCATAGATACACATCATTCTTAACTGAGGCCGCATTAATTAACCAAGGCCGTATCAACTAAGGCCGCATTTGTTTAAGGCCGGATTTGCATAAGGCCGAATAGTTTTCAGGCCGGATCAACTCGAAAGCGCCCTGATTTGGTTAATAAACTTATTTTAATTTCTATTTCTACAAGGAAAAATTGCATACGAATGTTTTTTTGTCTATTTTGCAAGAAGAATTTCTACCCTGCCCTGTTCACCCTGCTTTATTTCATAATTTTAGTTGTTGCTACATCATTCTGATGGGGCACAAAAAAATAAAAATAAACAATTCAATATAGCTTACGATCAATGGTAATCTTAAGATTTTTTTGTGAAAATAGCCCATGAATCATTGCTGCATTAGGTGTGGATCCAGCAGTTTTGAAAACGGGGTACCAGGCTCTTGTTTGCCAATTTTTACACGAATTTTACGAAATTGTCGAACACCCCCTTGATCCGGCAGTGTGCATTAATATGCACCCATTCCTAATGTATACTTCAACGTGATCAGGGTCGTGTATTTTGATCACCTATTAGAACCTTTAAAATGTGTATTGCATCTGCTATTCTAGTCACGGGTAGCGTAATTTGTTTTCATTTTATTTTCTGTTCTTATTATGTTTTTGTCTATTTGACTTGTGTACGTTGTTTGTATATATTCCTTGTACATGCCTTCAACCCTTAGGGATAAAATTTTAGTTAGTTAACGGGTCACAAAATGTGCATTGCGTTTCTGATTATTGCCAAATATTGTGACACATGTATTCAGGTATTCGGTCAGAGGCCCATCGATCGGATGTAAAATGACACTTGTATATTCTGCCTGGCGATTTCCTGTGTGGACCTAAACTCATTACGCAATATTAGGTACCCTGCTGAGTGAACCGGTGTGAATGTACCTGTCGTTTTCAGAATGAGGATAAAAATAAGTAAATCCCGCATTTCATTTCTTACTTCAGGAATTATTTGCCTTAATTTATTGAAGAATAAAATATTTAAAATTAAAATATGGTCTCTCGCTTCTGAAAATACATGAAAAATAAAAGAAATATATTTTTCGCATAATATTTTACGTTTCGCTCATCAAAAATGACAAGCAAAAAAAGGAAAAGAAATTAACATTTTTAAATCACTTGCTCGCTCTGGACAACGTTTTTAGCACAAAATCCGAAGAACAAGAAGTAAATCTGGTGTGGCCTAATCTCTTTTTATTTTTATACCGCTCATGATCATGATCTCTTCCGAACTTTGTCTAAATGAATATCAGTGGATATCAAATTTGTGTCGTTCTGACGTGTGGTTGTTCTCTATTTCCCGACGTTGGGCACTCGCTGCCTCTTCCATTTGTCTGAGTTCTTCTTCCGTATATTCTGGTTCAAGTTGATAACCGAACTCTCCATAGTCGTCGAAATCTACATCACTTGAGGCGCTAGAGTCACTTTCCGTACCTGAGCTCGACATATTTAAGCTATAACTGAAACGTTAATTTCGGTGCTTTATATAGAAATGTTCCCAATCAAACAACACGCGTTGAACAAAGGAAAAGTAAAGAAATATTGATTGAGTAAAATCATAATCATTTGATTAAATTAAATTAATTAAAACATCTTTTATGAACACCGACTGTTAAAATAATGATTGAGTAAAATCATAATCCTTTGATTAAAATTAAATTAATTAAAACATCTTTTATGAACACCGACTGTTAAAATAATGATTGAGTAAAATCATAATTATTTTTTTTTATTGTTAAAAAGAAAAATTCATTTCTAAACGTTTAGGCCTAAATCATTTTATTTAATATTAAAATCAAAACATCTTTTATGAACATCGATCGTTAAATTATTATGATGAGACAGCTATATATAGTTAGGCCAATTTGGCGCCTCTCATAATGAAAACTTATAATTTCAAGGATGGTGTATACTTTTTTATTATCTAAAACATAAATTGTTCCTGTTATTTCAACATTATATTTATTCTAATGTTTTAAGAATATTTTATCTTTAATAGATAATAAACGATCTACCAACTCGTCTTGGAAAGCAAATAGTGTGTATTCAAATTCCCATTTTATTAATCCGGTCACCTTGAATTTTACACCTGTATAATTTTACCCTCCGGCTAGAAAACACGCAAGCGGACATCTACATGCGGAGATCAAAATAACAGTAAACAGCATGCCGAATAATGATTATAAAAAAGGGATTAAAACAGAATCTAGCAATCAATACACAAGTTACGCGTTGTCAAAATTATCCATTATATTTTTCAGCACATTAGCAGTAAAACAAAATGAACATAATTGTAAAAGGGATCCGATATATAGCGAATATAGGTGACTTTATAAAACACTCTTTCCGTTGTAAATATAAAGGAAATGAAACATTTTGTTCATTTAAAATAGTTGTTTGTCAAAAAAGTACGTAGCTGTTCACCTCAGTATTTAATTTTCCAACGGTTATTAGATTTAATAAAGGTAATAACAAAACTACCGAACTCCGAACAATCTTACAAAGGGAAAGCCAAAACTCATAATTATATAAACAGACAAAATCAGTCAACAACCGAAAACTGTGAAAACCGTAATGACCCTGACTTGGTACAGGCATTTCTAAAGAAATGGTGGGTTGAATCAGATTTTAAGGCGCCAAACCTCCCGCTCTCATTACGGTTCAAAGGTTCCGGCTGTCACTGTAACAGTATTTAAATACAGGAACAAATTACAGTCCTCTGAGCACTTTAAATGAAGCGAATTTAACATCAGCGACCCAGACTTTAAATTTCAATCCCACAATGCATTTTTAGCTTAAAACGTCACAAGCTAGTTGAAAAATTAGAAATTAAAATTACAAATTTGCGATTTGCTTCGTTATTTGTGGAAATATGTCGATAAAACTTTGTGAATATGTATTTTATATCACCAGGAACATATTTAGCTAACATGTAAAAAATCGCGAAGTTTCCCTTTAAGCCATGTTTTTGGTGAAAAGTTATCCCAGTGTGGCAGTTTTGATTTAACTTATTAAGAGAGTAAAACGCTTTTCGTGCTCTATTTGCCAAATGTTCACCAGCATGTTTCAATGACCCATTATTCTTGAATAAAATTCCAAGATATGTGTATTCGTTCACTATTTCTAATCTGTTATGGCCAAAATAAAAACCCATGGTATTGGGATCGGTTTCTTTTTTAAAAAAAAACATTATTCATTACTTTGATTTTGATTAGGTTCAGTTCAAGCTTCCAATCATTGCAAAATTTCTGCATCTAGACAGCATAGGAGGCCTACGGCAGATTTTGATATTAAAACCAAATCATCAGCATAAAGCTAATAAACTTTTCATGAAAAAGCTTGGGTTTAAATTGTTTGCATTCGTTGCTGAAAAGCAGGGGATGTCATAGAGAAATGGGATGGAATCAGCAAATAATTATGCTAGAAAATGGCCGATTTTACCATTCGATGCATCTCGGGTTTTTATAAAGGACGAAGTCCTTCTAACGGTAAGCTGTCCGATTTTTCCTTCTATATTGATAGCCAAAAATCTGCTCACCGGAAGTTTAAAAAATAGATCAATTGATAATTTAGAAACGCAAAAGAAATCTATTTCAATGAAAAATTCCCAATTCTTTGATTATTTACTTTATGCAAAATCGAAATAAACTTTTAATAAAATTCTAATAAAAAAATCTCATTCTACGAAACTCCCGACAGGAAGAGCGGCGTAGGTAAAATCACAGGAGTCGGAAGTTCTATCAATAATAAGGTATAGGGGCACCTCGAAGATCGCTGGGAAACTATAAAAAAAACCACCAGGAGTGCAACGCATTTTGGAGGGGTTGGCCTAAATCTATACCTACAGGTAGATCAGCATGGAATAAAAGGTTGAATCCTACTCTTGGATGTTTAAACTAAATAAATATCATGTTTTCTTGTACTTACCTCACGGTTTTGTAGCAGTTTCGTACATTTTACCCTTCTACACCACCATCGCAAGATCCATTACCGGAAGTGCGGGAGTGCAGCTCTGTCGTGAATTTTAATGTCAGTATAATTAAATTATCTCTTTTGATAAATTATGAAACATCTTGTGATATATTATATGATTTAAATATAATAAAATATTACTTCAAAAATAAGGTCCAATTGTTTGTTGTATTTATTTTTCCTTGGTTAAAAATTTACAAGGGAGGTAACTCTCTACAACGAAAAACCTTACAAGGCGGCTAATTCAAATTTGTAATTTAAACTAAAGTTAAATTATAATATGAAACCGGCACAGCCTTAAATGCTCGCGCATCTGAAAATTATCTGGCAATTTCATCAAAAGTGTCGAGATTTTTTGGGCCGAGATATATTGGGGACGACTTTTTTTAGGGCCGAATCTAGTCTCTTGAAACTTGAAACTTGAAACTTGAAACTTAGTCTCATTCAATCGAGCTGTCGTTCCTTTATTCGAGTTATCGTTCCTTACGAGAGAGGGTACGAGACTTCAGGATCACCTTAGCGCTTTATGTTAAGAAGATCTCCATTAGTTGAGTGTGTTAGTGTGTTACCCGGAAACCGGTGTTTACAAAACGTAAGGAACGATAACTCGAATAACAAATACAAAACGTAGAATTTTTTTTTTTTCTTCGACAATATGTTCAGCCATGTTTGTTAAAAAATCCTAAGTATACATTTTATACCATAAAGAGCTCGCTTAAGCTCGCATATTATATATATCAATGGCTGGCAACATAGACATAGCTGCATGGTAATAGTTACTAATACACATAATTATTTTCCTTTGAATATTGTTTAACATAGTCATATTGGGAACAAACAAAAAAGAGGGGGGGGGGGGTGTACACATCACATGTGAGCAATATGATAATGAGACCCTCTTTGACACTAATATGAGGCAGGCCTTACATGTAAAAAAGGACAAACAATCTGGCAATTTTGGGAAAGGTGTCCAGTCTAATTTAAAACAGAAAGAAAAGGACAAAGGATCTGGAATCTTGTGAAAGGGTTCAGTCATATACACAATTTGGTATCCCAGTTTTTAAAATGTATTGTGTGAATTTGATTAAAAAACTAAATAATTTTAAAAATTAATTACATTAATCATGTTAACCCTTTAATTACTGCCATACAAACAGATATGTGCCCTTTCAATACAAGCCAAACGGACACATGACATGTCCTTTACTAAATTGAGCATGTACGTCTTGCTTCTTAGACTTAAATTTAGTTGAAATAAATCATCACAGATAATATTTTGTGATATTTTTTTAAAAGTTGAATCTTAGTTGTTTACTATAAAGAGCATAATTTATCAAATGACGTCAAATTATCCGTTTTGACACCATAAAAGAAGAAGCAACATTTTCCCTATATATTTTTTTTCTGGCAATTGCAAAATTATTTATGGCAGCAAGAGGGTTAATTACATTATGCTTTCAAAATAAATTTAGATACCTATGAAATGGCTATATCATCTATTCATACATTTAGTGTATATCAAAGGAACACACATCTCCCATTTTAACATTAAGTTTTCTTTCTGTGAAAATCTGTCTTGAATTTTAAACAATTTCTTTGAAGTTCATGCACACATATCCCAGATATATATATATATATATCCCAGACATATATATATATACAATAGTTATATGTCAAATGATAAATCTTTTTTTTCCAATAGACATTTCTAGATTATTAGGCTTCCCCACTAGCACACTACCAGACTGACATGTACACCTCAATAGGAATATACATATCCAATATCATTGACCTACCATTCATATACAGTACCATCATCGTAGACCAAGCACAATTAAATTGTTGGCACCAGTAACTGTCGATATTTCAGTCAGCATGGGCTCATCTGAGCTAAACTGAAACCATCTACAGTGAACGTCAACAAACCAGCAGCTTGAATCCACAACGCCAAACTATCGTCGTAGACCAAACACAATTAAATTGTTGGCACCAGTAACTGTCGATATTTCAGTCAGCACAGGCTCTTCCGAGCTAAGCTGAAACCATCAACACGGACAACAGTGAAAGTCAACAAACCAGCAGCTTGAATCCACAACGCCAAACCATCGTCGTAGACCAAACACAATTAAATTGTTGGCACCAGTAACTGTCGATATTTCAGTCAGCACAGGCTCTTCCGAGCTAAGCTGAAACCATCAACAGTGAAAGTCAACAAACCAGCAGCTTGAATCCACAACGCCAAACCATCGTCGTGAAAAACTTAACAGCAATAGCATTTACTATACTTTACTACATAGGGTCATCCATTACCAACGACAAACCGTGGGACCACCGTCACCTACTAACAAGTCTACTAAACAACAAATGGACATCAGCAGGACGTAGACCTAAGACTGGTATTCCTGTACAAGTTGGTTGAGGGTTTGGTCCCAGCTATAAATCATTATGAATTTTTGGTAAAAAGTAAGCCGAAATGTAAAATCAAGCCAAAACGCTTTGATAACTTTGAAAATGCCAATATAGTGAACAATTCCGATAAAAACAATTCCAAGGCACTAGAGACTACTGTGACGTTTATATGCAATACTGAGCAATACAAGAACTCATTCTTCATCAAAAGTGTAATACATTGGAACCAGTTGGACGAAGAGATAGTGCATGCAAAGACAGTTGAGAGCTTCAAAACAGCTATCCAACACTGACAATAGGTGCTCTCTACCCGTCGGTGGCGTCGAGTTAAAACCAGCAAGTGATATCTTGTAAGTTGTATATGGGCAGTTTCAAAATAAATGGCTCCTACTGCTATAGCTGTCTAATTTACTAATTTTTATGATTTTATTGGATCTAAATAGTTCAAAAGATCTGTAATGATTTGATGTTTGTTACTGCAAAAAATCTTTTAAGATATCTAGAATAACAAATAAAATATGTCCAAAAAAACATGTCAAAATTGTCAGGAGTGCAACACTTTTTTGTGACACTTTAAAAAATCCTTAATTTTCAACAACCTACCACAGTGCTAAATCAAACAATATGTTATCAAAATCTATTTCATCACAAACTTTGATATGTTGACATACTTTAAGATAGCAATAGATCATGCTTCACATTTATTATTGCATAAAAATATGGCTTTGTAAAAAAGATGTACCTAGTCAGGAGTGCAACAAACATTTATGCAAGTTTTCCTAAATTACATTGTAGAAATGTTGTCTTTTAGTTTTCAAAGATATGAGGTATAAATAAATCTTAATTCATCATTGCTGCTTCAAAACCATAGTTAAAGGACACACTAAAATCAGTAGTAAGGCCAAGAATGTCACATTAAAGGCAGCACCCTCAAATGTCAGGAGTGCAACATTTGATATTTTCTTAGACATATTTTCTTTTAAATGTAACTAATATCACATTTGTCTTTCTATTTCAACAGAGACTGACTAAGAGAACAGATAAAACTAATTTACCTGTTTGAGATACATAAAATATCTCTCACAGAAGCATTTGATTCATGTCAGGAGTGCAACTAGTTTTAAGTGATCTTCTACACAGTCTAAATTATAGCTTTTTATATAGATGATTTAAATAAAATGAGATTCTGTCAAGTTTAGAATAATGTTTGAAAAAATTAAGAGTGCCAATAGCATTTTATGTGCTTTTAATTTTATGTAATAAAGCATTTTTGTTCATTTTAAATGGTCTCATGCTTTAATATTTATTAGGTGTTAATACTAGAGACATTCTCTGACAAGGGAACATGTTTTCTAGGTTCATTAACTATTGGAGATTAATTGACTTGATAAAGTTTATGATAAATGCATTTATCTATTTTCTTATAGATAATTTATGGTTGATCATGTAAATGTTGCACTCCTGACATAAATATTTAAAAATCATTGAAATTTGATATAATCAATTTTCTAAGTATCCAAAAAAGACTTGTAATTGTACATTAAACATCTATTTTCAATATTAATTTAGATTAATACATGTTTTAAATGTTTTTGTATAGTATATTTCAAAAATAAGTTGAAATTTTCGAGAAGTATGGCTGTAAACAAGTTACAAATAACTAGAAAAATGTTACTTTAAGAAACAATTATCATTAAAACTTGGTAAAACTAATGCTTGAAAGAACACCAACTGATTTTTTCCCCTATGAATTGTTTTTAAGTTAATAACTCTTCTTTTTCTTGATGGAAATATAATGTCAGGAGTGCAACATATCCTGATGAAATAGTACCATTGATAAAATAATAATTTATAATAAATTGCCTTTTCTAACCTATAAAAATATTCTAATAATTTCTTTATGATTTATCTTATAAATATATTAGAGTGGTATAATACAAATTTTCAAATGTAATTAAAAATATTGCTGCTAAAACTGGGTATTAAAGAAGTGGTATGGCAAAAAATTGTTACAAATTTCCAAATACTGTCATTTCTGTACAAATATTTCATTGAAACATGTACAAATTATTGTACGAGTTAACAGTAACATCATTGTTCAATGTTGGCATTTTAAAATGTGATATTTTCTTCTTTTTTCTTTATTATAAAATGTCTGGAGTGCAACAAAAATAGACAACATGTTTTTTCTACAACCAATTATTTTGCGATGGTTCAAAGAATCAATGTGATTTTTTTTTAAAATGGCTACTTATCTTTAAAGTTTGAAAATTTGGCTGTCTTAAGTAAAAATATTCGTTATTATTTTGATAATAAAAACTTTATAAGGTAGATTGGACAAAAATATTGAGAATTTTTCATAAAAAATAGCTTTTAAGAAAAACTACAACTACCAATAACCCAATATTTTGCACAAAAAGTCATTTATATCAGTTGCATTGTTTGAGGAACCATTATACAAAATAATTGAGACTAAAGATTGTTTAACTGATATAGAATAAGTATGTGTTTTACATGTTTTTCATGCCAATTTGTGTTCAATAAAAGGTTCTTAAAAATTTATTGCTTATCTGTTCATAGTTTTTTTCTTGTTTCATTTACTTCAATGTATACAACATTGAAAATTATCAGCAGAAAGTTTTTAGGAGTGAGTTTAATTTGGACATTTTTTTCACATGTTGGAGCCATTTTTTTTTAAACAGCCCATATGTATTGATACAGATACATATTATTAATAAAATCATTGACATTGTATTAATTGGCATACTTCAAGAGATATGTCTTTCCTGTACCACATTGTCCAGTTAATATAATATTGTGGCCCGCTAAAGCCAATTACAAAACTTCTTCTTGCGACATGCTGTGACTGTGAGATATATATAATAAAAACCAAAAAAGTCCGGGAAAAAGTGTAAAATTCCGGAAAAAAAAAGTTCTGGATTTGTTTTGTACATTATAGTTATACTGACCTTAAAAATTCACTGCAGAGCTGCACTCCCGCACTTCCGGTAATGGATCTTGCGATGGTGGTGTAGAAGGGTAAAATGTACGAAACTGCTACAAAACCGTGAGGTAAGTACAAGAAAACATGATATTTATTTAGTTTAAACATCCAAGAGTAGGATTCAACCTTTTATTCCATGCTGATCTACCTGTAGGTATAGATTTAGGCCAAAACCCCCCAAAATGCGTTGCACTCCTGGTGGTTTTTTTTATAGTTTCCCAGCGATCTTCGAGGTGCCCCTATACCTTATTATTGATAGAACTTCCGACTCCTGTGGTAAAATGAACGCCATAACAAATCGGCTACACAATTTATTCAAAATAAAAGATAATAGCCTCACCGGACGCAATTACGAACGAAATAAAAAGTATGTCCCCTAATTGTTCCTTCAAAACATGAATTAAAAAAATGCTTTTATAAATAGATACCCTGCTAAATTACTCGTGTTTTGGGAGAAAATTATTCATGTGCAGTTGTTGAATGTTGCAGACGACGGGTTTTCATATTTGTAAACAGAAAACGATCGACAATTGCACTTGGAATCTATCGCTAAAATTCATTGAGGTACGCATATTTTGTTATCTTATGCCTGTAATTGGAAAGAATATGATCTCCTGGTTCTATGCATATGTAGAACACATTGAAATTAAAACAAAAATAGTCAATATAATACAGTTTCCTTACCTTGATCACAGGCGCTTGTGTAGAGTCAAAAATATGCTCGCTATTTTAGGTACATAGCGAGCATATTTTTGACTCTACACAAGCGCCTGTGCCTTGATCTATCCCAAAATGTCAAAATCCGTGATGTACCTTATTCATTGAAAAGTCCAAGGAATTCCGAATGCAAACTGGCACACATTTATGGTATGAATAAAGGAAAGGTTTTATGTCATGTGTATTATATACAAATAGATATGTGAACGTAAATGAATGAATGCTCTTTCAATTTTAACAGTTGTCATTAAATAATTTACACTAGAAAGGTTATTATGATGTCGTTCGAAATTGTGTCCGGATCTAGGTCACAGAGTGACTATCTGAGAACGGGGTCATGAAAATCTGTTCTAAGTTAAAACCCGTAACAATGCATTGAATAATATATGGGCTATTATTCAAAAGGAATATTGGTGTTTAATCTGAAATATGAACATGCAATCAGCTTCATCAATTTGGTCAAATTTATAAATTATTATCAAATGCCACGGTCAATATCATCGAAATTGTTCGTAATTGCGTCCGGTGAGGCTAACGTGTACGGATCATCGTATTATTGAAATTTTAGGACTTCGTCTTTCTAACAGGTTGCCTGTCTCATATTAATAAGTAAGGAAATTCTCGTCTAGTTTGCGTATGACAGTACACTCGAATTTCGTCGATGAAAATGTCATGTTTTTAATAACAATTTATATATTCATAAAATAAAATAATCTAAAATGCATATGTATGCTAAATAAAATTTGGATTAAGTGTTAACTATGTTAGATATCTACATACCATTAGTTATTTACAAAATACACTTATATATATATATATACGTCTGAAAATTAAACCAAACAGTGTTAGAATTAGATTTTAGAGCTGTCAAATTTTTGTTCTTCCCTCGACGGGATTTGAACCCACACCATTGTTACACTGCAGCACTATTCGCTTAGCCTTACGTCCAGCGCCCTAGACCACTCGACTACATCCACTCCCAATATATATATATATAATTATTGTTTGTAAACAAACATCTGCTTTGCATATCATAAATCCTCGGATTTACCATATTCTAAGAAGACACGCTTTTTTTTTTATTAATTTATTTTATAAAAATATATAACTTATATTTTCTGTTTCTATATAAGATAGCTAAGGTAAAAATACATTACAAAAGAAAAAAAATCCATTCACAAAAATTTGTCAAACTAAAAATCTTTCTGATTCTGATCCTTCTACTTCTACCAGAATGCGGCCACCATACGTTGATTATTCGGCCACTTTTTTGGATATGCATGCAAAAAAATAAAAAATAAAACAAAATAATAATAATGAATTATACACTGAGTTTGAATTCTTTGAAGTGTTTTACATATATACAGTGAAGATAAAAACATCCTGGAGTGGCTTAGAATAGATCCTGAAGGTGGGCCTTGAAGGTTTCAAGGCTCCCGATGGTGACGCAGTTGTCCGATAGCGCATTCCAGTCTCTGATGGTTCTAGGAAAATATGATTCTTTTCTTATTTCTGTACTGCAAGATGGTAAGTAGTATATGGGCACAGCTCAGTTATCATTTTCGGAGGAGCGATGAGTAGATACCGGAAGTGACGTGACCGGAAGTGACGTTAGTCACGTGACCTGTAGTGACGTCACCGGAAGTCACGTGACTTTTCTCCGTACTATTTTTCCCAGTACTTTTTTCCTGTAGTTTTTCCCGTACTTTTTTTCTCTGTACTTTTATTCCCGTACTTTTTCTAATTTTTATATTTTTATTTTCCCGTACTTTTTTTTAAATTTTTTTCCCGTACTTTTTTTTCCCCGTACTTTTTCAAAAGTCGCGACGTTTGAAATCCAACGTTTTAAAATATCAGCGAGTTGTTTTTCTAGTACATGTCGTTATATTACTAATTTAGTTTGTTACACATATTTTCATTGGTTCTTCAACCCTGAATGTCAGCATAGATTCGGAAAACAGACGGGGTATATATTTCAGTCCCCCAAAACGATTAAAACATGTAAGACAAAACATTACGCTTCACTGAATCAATGGTATAATACGGAATAATAAATGTATTTTTACCAAATTAAATGCTGTTTTTATACTCAAAACGGCTGCATGAACAAAACAATATTACAACGGTTAATTCCGTCACAAATACCTGATCGATTCAGCAAACTCCTATGTTCCACGGCTGTACCATAACAAATAAACAAAACGTTGAGCCTTGAAAATTTTCGACGTCATGGGACCACACCAAGGTTTTATTTACATGTTGTTAACATTTAAATTATTGAAACTGTTTCGCAAACCAGTTGTTTTGTTATGTGATATATTACAGTATATAAAATTTACTACATATGAAACTGTATTGATATAGAAATTTAGTACAGTATTTTCCTTCATGAGACACCCTATACATGAAATATGACGCGACACATATTTTGACGTCATTGAAGAATGACGTCAAAGGTACGGAAACGGACATCTAGAGATACGAAAAATGAAAATAAAAGAGGCAAATTTATTTAATACAGTTGGATGTTGTATTTATAAAAAAACAATGGTTAAATTCGTGATATATCTGTTATTCAGCTATCAGACAGGGTATATAATGTGACATTCCCGGCTTATGATATATATTCCCTTCGGCTGCACCTCAGGGAATATAGATCCTAAGCCGGGAATGTCACATTATATACCCTGTCTGATAGCTGAATAACATATAATATTCGGAAAACAGACGGGGTATATATTTCAGTCCCAAAAAACGATTAAAACATGGACGACAAAACATTACGCTTCACTGAATCAATGGTATAATACGTACGGAATAATAAATGTATTTTTACCAAATTAAATGCTGTTTTTATACTCAAAACAGCTGCATGAACAAAAACATATTACAACGGTCAATTCTGTCACAAATACCTGATCGATTCAGCAAATTCCTATGTTCCACGGCTGTACCATAACAAATAAACAAAACGTTGAGCCTTGAAAACTTTCGACGTCATGGGGCCACACCAAGGTTTTATTTACATGTAGTTAACTTTTAAATTATTGAAACTGTTTCGCAAACCCGTTGTATTGTTATGTGATATATAAATGTTATATTCATAAAGTTTATAAAATTTACTACATAAGGGTAATAACAAAATTACCGAACTCCGAACAATCTTACAAAGGGAAAGTCAAAACTCATAATTATATAAACAGACAAAATCAGTCAACAACCGGAAAACTGTGAAAACCGTAACGACCCTGACTTGGTACAGGCATTTCTAAAGAAATGATGGGTTCAATCAGATTTTAAGGCGCCAAACCTCCCGCTCTCATTACGGTTCAAAGGTTCCGGCTGTCACTATAACAGTATTTAAATACAGGAACAAAATAGGTAAAATAGTTGTCAAAGCAGTACCATATTCGGTGACGTAAATGTCAAAAATATTTTTACGTCATACATTGATAAAAAAATATCCTTGACATTTGTTGACTTCTTTATCTTTATACATTTTCACTATATGAAAATGCATTGCTTATAATCGTTTCTGCAGAGACGGAATATATTTCGACAAGATCTTGGTATCGGAATATAAACTTTTTATAGCCCTGGTCCAGTAGCCTGTTTCTCAGATGAAGATGACGTTTCAGGAAATCAGAATAATTGCTACTGGCCCTTGCATAGCGAATCAATTGCGAGATGTAAACACCATATGCAGGAGAAGCTGGTATATTGCTGCACATGTTTGGAAAATTTATGATTTTAAAATTGAAGTCGTCCCGTTTATCATAAATTTTAGTACTGAGTTGACCACTGTCATATATGAAACTGTATTGATTTAGTTTTAGTTTAGTTTAATAATATTTTATTGTACATAAACAATAGGATTGGACAGCAAGTTATACCAACTTATATGAAATCCTCTCCTTACAAATTATACACATGAATTAATGACAGCAAAACAAAACACAGACAATAGACATTTAAAATTTTGACACTAGAAGAAAGTAAGAAGTACAAGTGAAAAAGTGAAAAAGTAAAAAAATTGCTGACATTAGCCCTAAAATCTTTTTGATTGATTTATAAAAGTTCGAACTTTTCCAAATATTTTGGAGTTGACGTCATAACTATACTTATCGTTCCCAAAGAGCAAAGTTTCAATATTGATATTGATATCGTCGCAATTACTCAGAAGTGTTCTTCTTTCGTTCAAGTATAAAGGACATTCTAGAAAATAATGTATAGCATCTTCAAAAGAAGCACCACAATTACATTTAAGATTATTTATTATATGTATTTTTGACAGATCGGCATTGAGTGAGCTGCATTGGTGTCTAAGTCTAGTATGTAATATACTTAGTTTCCGTGGGCCTTCATTATAATACTTTGGGGTTTTATAAATATCAGCTTTCACTCTGTTTTTAAACGAAGATAATGTAGGAGAATTTCTTATTGATATGTCTAGATTGTTCCAAAGCGAAACGGTAGATGGAATAAATGAGCTTGCTGATGTTCTTAGTCTGCATCTGGGTGGAACATAATTCTGATTATTTCTAAGGTTATAACTATTTACATCTGATGTAATTGGAGGTAAACAGTTAAATAAATAAGGAGGGCATAATTTATTATGAATTTTATAAAAAGTTGTTAATTTACGAGTTTCCCGCCGATTGGCTAAAGTTTCCCATCCAGTCTCAAAATATAATGACTCTTTACTAGCAAATTTTGTCAGACCTGTTACAATTCGTGCCGCTTCTAATTGTATTTTTTCTAATTTTTCAATGTCCCGTTCATAACACCCATCCCACACTTCACATGCATATTCTAGTACTGGTCTGATAAATGTAAGATAGATATTTGACAAAGCTTGTTTAGATAAAATAAATTTTAATTTACGAAGAACATTTACTTGTTTTAATGCTGATCTAGCTATGTTTTCAATATGTACAGTCCAGTTTCCATCAAATACAAATGTTACACCCAGATGTTTATGATTATCAACAAGTTCAACTGGTTCGTCATTAAAACGTATGTTTAATTCAGGAATATTAGTATTATTTGATATTATAAGGGCTTTAGTTTTTTTAGGGTTAAAATCTACAAGCCATGTTTTTGCCCATTGATCCAATATTTGTAAATCATTATTTATCTCAATTTGCATCAAATCAAAGTTTTTCCCAGAGTATGACAATGAGGTGTCGTCAGCAAACAGTCTCGCCAAATTGCCTAAGTTATCTGTAATGTCATTAATATATAATAAAAATAATAAAGGGCCAAGTACAGATCCTTGGGGTACACCTGCTTTGACAAGACCAGAATCTGATAGTTCATTATTAACAAACACAAATTGCCTTCTACCACTTAAATAATTTTTAAACCAGATCAAAAGGTCGCCCGATATCCCATACGATTTTAACTTCTTAATAAGCCCCTCATGCCAAACTCTGTCAAAAGCTTTTGAAATGTCACAAAATATTAAAATGGTTGACAATCGTTCGTCTAAATTTTGACATACTCTATGATACATTTCTAATAATTGGTATACAGTAGAATGACCACGAATGAATCCTGATTGGTAGGCATACAGAAGAGAATGTTCAAAAATAAAATTATATGTAAACTTATATACAGCACGTTCCATCACTTTCCCTATACAACTTAATAAAGATATGGGTCTATAATTTGAAGGACTGCTTTTGTCGTCTTTTTTGAAAGCTGGCATAACTCGCGCAATTTTCCATGTTGACGGAAATATGCCTTTCTGTAACGAAAAGTTAAAAATAATAGCTAAAGGTATACAAATGGTTTCAGAAGTACTCTTTAACATTTGATGGGTGATGCCGTCATCAACACAAGCTTTACCTATTTTCAATGTTTGTAGAATATCTTTAACATCGTGTTCAGTAATATATATATTAGATAATAATGCATCAGTTCTTGATGGTATATCTGGGGGAACATGATTAGTATCATCAACAAATGAAATAGAACAAAAATATTTGTTCAACAGATTTGCCTTAATCTTGTCATCATATATCAATTCATTTGAATCATTATCATATAAGGGCGGAATAGAATAATTTTGGGACGTTCCTTTCATTAATTTCCGAATCAGTGACCAATAAGATTTCGAATCATTTCTTTGGAGTGAATCTACCAATTCATTTGCACTTAAAAGGAACTGTTCACGGGCATGCTTGATCATATTATTTACCTTATTACGATGGGATTTGTACTTATGTATAGCGGTCGATGACTTTTTTGTTCTTGCAATTTTTTTCAATCGGTTTCGGGTACGGATTTCCCTTTTGATATGGGAATTAAACCATGGCTTATCAGAAGGTCTTACTTGAATCATTTTTGAGGGGATATTTCTCGATATTATCTCAAGGTATTTCTGTGTAAAGCTTGATGACATGATATCAATATCAGTGCATTCTTTGAGATACGATTCCCATTGAAATTCTGATATTTCATTATTAAGTTTTAAGAGGTCTACATGTTTGTATTGCCAAACTTTACGCATATATGTTTTTTTGATTGAGTACGGGATTTTGATATTAATCATTGTTGCATTGTGATCACTTATACTTCTATCAACACCTATTACTTCAGAATCAACAACTATATCTATATTTGAAACAATAACTGGATCCAATAGTGCACCCATCCTTGTTGGCTCATTTATAACATTAGTTAAATCATACAGTGTCATGATTTCGTTCAACTTATGATTAGTTTGAGTAAGTAAATCAACATTAAGATCGCCAGTAATAATTATGTTTTCAGTAAAATTTAATGCTTGTTCAAGGGAGTAATCAAAATTATCCCAAAATGATTCTGTAGTTCCTGGTGGTCGATAAACAACACACACAAGTAGTTTAAAATTTGGAATAAGTACTTCAATCCACAGCATTTCAACCCCATCACAATTTAAATCGTGCCTTTCTTTCACACAAATACCTTGAGAAGTATACACGAGAACCCACCCCCAAAACTGTTTCTATCTTTTCTAAATATTTTATCGGAAAAACCATCAATACCAATGTCAATATCCAATATATTTCCGTCCAAATGGCTCTCTGTTACACAAATTATAGACGACTCAGAAGCTATGTCTTCTAAATATGACAATTTATTTCGCACACTACGTGCGTTTAAATGAAACACAGAAAATTCGTATTCTTCAGGTCCCGGATTTTGATGGATATCATTATCAAGAATCAATAATAGTAAAAGTATTAAAGTAAATTGGATATTTGTCGAAAAGGGAAAGTGACAGGTTTGTGCAAACATGCAGATCAAATTCTGTAAATAAAGCATTACCTTCATAAAGTTCAAAATACCAAAACCAAAGAAGACCCTCATTTTTTTAACTAAGGAGGAATAAGCTCTAATATAAAACATACCTATCGACAGTCTATACATACCGATTTAGAAATTTAGTACATTATTTTCCTTCACGAGACACCCTATACATGAAATATGACGTGACACATATTTTGACGTCATTGAAGAATGACGTCAAAGGTACGGAAATGGACATCAAGAGATACGAAAAATGAAAATAAAAGAGGCAAATTTATTTAATACAGTTGGATGTTGTATTTAAAAAAAAAGGTTAAATCCGTAATATATCTGTTATTCAGCTATCAGACAGGGTATATAATGTGATATTCCCGGCTTACGATGTATATTCCCTTCGGCTGCGCCTCAGGGAATATAGATCCTAAGCCGGGAATGTCACATTATATACCCTGTCTGATAGCTGAATAACATATAATATCACAGTTCATGTTCCTGGCGGAATAGCCATTCAAACGTCACCCGTAGGGCTTTCCCTGGACGGGTGGGGTGCGCGATCTGAAGGGACAAAAAAGGAATTTATTTAACCTAAAAGAGGATTTAAATGTTTTATAGCACCAACCAATCATATCACTGGAAATTGAACCAATCAGAAGTCGCCATTTGCGGCCAATTATCCAATCAGATTGTAAGAAGACGGGTGACTTCTTTTACGTCCCCGTCCGAACAATATATACGGTGACAGAATCGTCATTGGCATTCTGTCTTTTGACAGACCATGACCATGTTCACCTGCAAGCATTTTATTTTCATTATCCGCGTCCTATAACCTTATTAATTTCTATGAACTAGCCCTTTCACTGGTTATCTGCCCCTTCCCCGCCATTTTATTTTCATAATTACATTATTCATTTCAATAATTTCATTTCTTACAAAAGTTTAACACCACCACCACCACCACCACCCATTTTCCCTATCTTTTCACTATTCAACTTACTTTTCCTCTGTATTTTCCATCTCTTTTCACATTTCAACTTACTTTTCTTCCGTGTTTTCCATATCATTTCACTATTCAGCTTATCTTTCATTCATAATTTCCAAACCATTTCACTATCCAATTTACTTTTCTTCCATATTTTCCATATTTTCCCTATCTTTTCACTATTTTCTTCCATATTTTCCCTATCTTTTCACAATTTTCTTCCATATTTTCCAAATCTTTTCACTATTAGGCTTGCCTTTCTTCCATATTTTCCATATCATTTCACATTTCAACTTTTCTTTCTTTCATATTTACCATATCATTTCACTATTCAACCTACTTTTCTTCCGTATTTTACATATCATTTCACTATTCAACTTGGCTTTCTTCCATATCATTTCACAATTCAACCTACTTTTCTTCCCCGTTTTCCCTATCTTTTCACTATTCAACTTACTTTTCCTCTGTATTTTCACAATTTTCTTCCATATTTTTCATATCTTTTCACCATTTGACTTGCCTTTCTTCCATATTTTCCATATCTTTTCACTATTCAACTTAGCTTTCTTTCTTCCATATTTTCCATATCTTTTCACTATTCAACCTATTTTTTCTTCTATATTTTCCAAATCATTTCACTATTCAATTTATCTTTCTTCCATATTGTCCATATGTTTTCACTATTCAACTTACTTTTCTTCTGTATTTTCCATATCTTTTCACTATTCAACTTACCTTTCTTCCATATTTTCCATATCATTTCACAATGCAACCTACTTTTCTTCCATATTTTCCATATCTTTTCACTATTCGACTTACTTTTCTTCCATATTTTCCAAATCATTTCACTATTCAATTTATCATTCTTCCATATTTTTCATATCTTTTCACTATTCGACTTACTTTTCTTCTGTATTTTCCCTAACATTTCACTATTCAACTGACTTTTCTTCCATATTTTCCATATCTTTTCACTATTCAACTTATTTTTCTTCCGTATTTTTCATATTTTTTCCCTATTTTCTTCCATATTTTCCCTATCATTTCACAATTTTCTTCCATATTTTCCCTATCTTTTCACTATTCAACTTACTTTTCTTCCATATTTTTCATCTCATTTCACAATTTTCTTCTGTATTTTCTAAATCTTTTCACTATTCAACTTACTTTTCTTCCATATTTTCCATATCATTTCACAATTCAACCTACCTTTCTTCCGCATTTTCCATATCTTTTCACTATTCAACTTACTTTTCTTCCGTATTTTTCATGTCTTTTCACTATTCAACTTGAGTTTCTTCCATATTTTTCATATCTTTTCACTATTCAACTTACCTTTCTTCCATATTTTCCCTATCTTTTCACTATTCAACTTACTTTTTCTTCTGTATTTTCCAAATCTTTTCACTATTCAACTTGCTTTTCTTCATTTCTTACTCCCCCCTACTTACACAACTCACTCAATGATATTCCCAACATAATTAAGTTTTAAAATTCTCCTGTGATTTAAATTTATTTCAAAGAATGCCCATTGCTCTAAAATATATTGTGTTCTCCAGCTATTTGAAGAGTATTGAGCAATGTTTTTCAGTTATCAGAAACAAGCAAAGACACATCTCAATCCTTCTACCACCCGATTATAGGCTGTCCAGATGTCACAGGCTCGATCTGGATACTGTGCACAATAGGTTTGCGTGAACACATACAATGCATCCAGTCGACCTGCATTCACCATGGCGTCTTCAAACATAGTCGATACGATTCTGTGGTATACTGTTACACAGTCCATCTCGAAATAAGCTCTTCGCATATAAATATCTATATTTATAGTAAGGCCACTCTGCATTTATCCAGGCTTGTGACTGGCTCTATAGATAGAGGCTGCCTTAACTTTTTTTTATATCAATCTTAGCTGTTTTTTTGTGGTATGTTTTCATCTATACTGTCTTCTAATTCCTTCTTGAAATAGTCCCAGAGTTCTTATGTACTGTTTCCTTTTTGGTACATCTTCTCTATCTGTTCTTTTATCATTTTCAGTTTGTCCTTAATGTTCTCCCATTTTGCCTTTTTATAAAGTGGTATTTTTCTCGGTCTTTGGGTGCGTTTTGTTGGTATGGTGTTTAGCTCCGCAAAGACGATATCATGGTTAGATAGCCCTTGTATTGTCTCTATCCTATTGAAGCAATTTGGAAAGTTTGTTATTATGAGATCCAGTGTATTTGATTCTCTGGTTGGCTCTTCTACCATTTGTACCAATCCATGGTCATCTAGGATGTGTGTGAATTTGTGGTGTATGTTGACATGCTGGGTACATTTGTATTTGCTTTTAATGATTTTGTCTTCCAGTCCCAGCCGGGTAGGTTGAAGTCGCCAGCTGTGATGATGAATGCATTGGTAATGTTATCAGCTCTGTTTATTTTTCTCTCAAATTCTAAGTACCCATTTTCATTTGATGTTTTTGGGTTGTAGAAACAGCTTAGATAAATGATTGATTGATTGATTGATTGGTGTTTAACGTCCAGCGAGCAATTTTTCAGCTATATTCAGGACGAGAACATTTAAAAATTTAAACGCCACGGGACGGATAATTTTGCCAGGCTTAGATAAACAGTTTTATGGCCCACAAGTTCTAGCTAGCACCAAACTATCCTGATCATAACAGCAGCTCGCTAGTAAGATTTGGCCTAAAATTTGATTATATTTTACATCACATCCACAATATTACAAGAAGACTTCTGTTGAATGGAAAATAATACAAACCTTCTTGGGAAATCAAATATTTCAAACTATTCCATCCATATTTTATCAAAATATATCCATGAATTAATCTTTGGCAATGTCGTTTATCAAAAACGATACACAATCTAGCACGTTATTGCGGATGTTAATATAAGGGGAGACTAGAGTCTCCGAGGCCTGCTGAAAACTAACTTGAATAATACTGCGCCCTCTATCGGCACTATTGCTGGATGAGGGCTTGAACTCTCCTTGTGATAAAAACGCGTCAGCTGCTCTCTGAAAGAGAGAGCCAATCAGCGATGATTATTTGCCGAGTGTGCGCAAGGCGGTTCTTTCAATTTCCGGTAATGTTTACAAACAAGAAATGGAGATCGACAAGTTGATTTACGATGTTTAATTCATTATTTAGTTTTCCTACATTTCTACTCTTTTTTCACCCTTTAGATTAGTAGGGTGGGTACAATGAAAACATTTGACACCTAAACGCTCCATTGACCTATGTTTACAAACATTTCCTAAGCTCCTCCTTCTTTTAGTGCCAAAAGTTACCACTTGCAGTTTATACCCACAGGGGCTAGGTGCGTCCGAAAAATAAAAATAAAAAAAATACTATATAATACTACAAGGGGGCGAACTCACTTGCACCCATTTTTTTAAGTCGTCGTGTTAAATTGATCGTAACGTGAAAATTGAGAGAGTTCTAACGGGCTTTTTGATTGGCTGAAACAAAGTGTTTCAGCCAATCAAGAGTGTTTCAGCCAATCAAAAAGCCCGTTAGAACTCTCTCAATTTTCACGTCTATGGCGTTTGTCAAGGATGCAAATGGGATTTCTTTCAAAAACAGACTTAAAGGACATATAAATTGACGTAAGGTAAGAAATTTTATCATAATTTGAATGGATGAAAGTATTTAGCTAGTCAAAATGACTCGTTTACGCATGGGAAAGTCTGTACACAGATGGGAAGTGGTCATCGCAGCGTTTGTACGACTTCGGATTTTCACGCCGTTTTGTTTTGGTTCGTGTATGATACCTCAGCAGTTCGGAGGCCTACACTAACAATTGGGGTCTCTTTGGAAAGGAAAATTACTTGACTTTCGACTGGTGGAAACATTTTTTGAAAATATTAAGGCGTTCCGAAGTTACGATCAATTTAAAAGAAACAATTCATAAAGCTTTTAGTCATAGAAACTATGGCTCAAAATTTGTTGTGTTAGGCTACAATTCCACATATTTTTCAAACAAAATTCATAAAGGTAAAACATGCTACTCCGAGGAACAAGTGATCAGTATGCTGGAGTTCCTCATCGATAACATATTTGTCTCCTTTGGAGGGACACTGTTTCAGCAGGTCGTCGGCATACCAATGGGTACGAATTGTGCCCCTCTTCTAGCCGATTTATTTTTATACTCATATGAGTCGGAGTTTCTTCAAAAGCTTGTAAAAGATAAGAAGATTCATGAGGCTAGAGCCTTTAATTTCACATACAGGTATATTGATGACGTTTTATCTATCAATAATTCTAGATTTGCAGAATTTCTTCCATTGATATATCCTCCAGAGCTGGAAGTTAAAGAGACCACCGATACAGCTTCGTCCGCATCATTTTTGGACTTATACCTCGAATTTGACGACAGTGGTCAACTCAGTACTAAAATTTATGATAAGCGGGACGACTTCAATTTTAAAATCATAAATTTTCCAAATATGTGCAGCAATATACCAGCTCCTCCTGCATATGGTGTTTACATCTCGCAATTGATTCGCTATGCAAGGGGCAGTAGCAATTATTCTGATTTCCTGAAACGTCATCTTCATCTGAGAAACAGGCTACTGGACCAGGGCTATAAAAAGATTCGCCTTATTCGATCTCTTAAAAAGTTTATATTCCGATACCAATATCTTGTCGAAATATATTCCGATACCAATATCTTGTCGAAATATATTCCGTCTCTGCAGAAAAAATTATAAGCGATGCATTTTCATATAGTGAAAATGTATAAAGATAAAGAGTCAAATATGTCAAGAATTTTTTTTGTCAATGTGTGACGTAAAAATATTTTTGACATTTACGTCACCGAATATGGTACTGCTTTGACAACTATTTTACCTATTTTGTTCCTGTATTTAAATACTGTTACAGTGACAGCCGGAACCTTTGAACCGTAATGAGAGCGGGAGGTTTGGCGCCTTAAAATCTGATTCAACCCACTATTTCTTTAGAAATGCCTGTACCAAGTCAGGGTCATTACGGTTTTCACAGTTTTCCGGTTGTTGACTGATTTTGTCTGTTTATATAATTATGAGTTTTGACTTTCCCTTTGTAAGATTGTTCGGAGTTCGGTAATTTTGTTATTACCTTTATTTAACACGACGACTTAAAAAAATGGGAGCAAGTGAGTTCGCCCCCTTGTAGTATTATATAGTTTGTTTTTTTTTTTTTTTTCGGACGCACCTAGCCCCTGTGTTTATACCCAGAATTTGAAACTTCCGATTGACACGTTTTATCGAGAAAGTCGTTCAGGCGTTAATATAGCAAAGCGTATAACGACTGGATTATTCGGGTTAGCTGAAAACATATGAACTAAACTATTTTTACGCCTCCACACGTTGAAGAGTTCTATATAAACAAGCACTGTCGATAACATATGACCAGTACACAGAACACGCAACACAAAACTTCTCACAGATAGACGATATAAGATTTATCATTTCATTTTAGCGTGTTTGCCGAAATCGAAAATATGAATGACAGCGAAGCACATGTTTATTTACCTGATCCTAATTCAGAACTTGAAAATAAAGTGAAACAATTGACTATAGGCAATGTCAAAACTGACACTAGTGACAACGATAAATATTCTAACAAAAATAATTATAGAGATGAAAATGCACAGTTAAAAATCACAGAACATTACAAAGGAATCTTATCAAATTTAGGTGAAGATCCAACACGTCAAGGATTGGCCAAGACTCCAGAAAGAGCTGCTAAGGCATTGATGTTTTTCACAAAAGGATATAACGACAATATGAAAGGTATTTATTATGGAGAAAAGGGGGGATCATCAAGCTCTAATTTTTATAAGAATAATATAAAAGCTATGTATAACACAAAACAACATCTAAAAGTTAATATTTTTCATATATAAAAATTAAGGAAATTAAGACATAATCAATTAATGATAACAAGTTTTAACTCCAGGATATACTAATGTCCTGTTTATTCCATTTTATGGATGTAAAGTTGTCATAATTTTGATAAAGTTTTTGTCAGATACATTCATTTTCATGTAATATGTGTTATGACTTTCAAGTTTTTAGGAAATATTTCACAAGGTTTCATATACTAAGTCTAATGTAATTTTCTCTGTTTTTATATTATTAATAACTCATTAACTGGAATATTTTATTGAATTTGACCAAAGACTTCTTACATGATTTATTTTCATAATATAAATTGATAAAAAAAATCCTGGAAGAAAATATATATTTGTTCATATATATATATATTAGTAAGAAAAGATATGGATGTAAATTTACATTTTTGTACATGAGAGACTATTCAACATTCCACTTCGACATAAATTCAAGTAAAGAAACGACACTTTTATTGCTGTTCTGCATTTCACAGTCACAGGAGGGTCTTCAACAATGAGAAAAACTCATACTCTAAAATGAGCTTGAAATGGCCCCTAGCCTGCAGTTTCAAGCGGTACTCTTTACTTTTGCATCTCTACATCTGGGGATCTTCGTCATTTTATTTATAGAGGCCGCCGTGGTCATAATCATATGGTAATTCGATTTACGACTATCTGTGTAATCATTTCCTATCACCACTAAAGTCGTGATTTCGAATCCAACTCATGGCGAGGTGTACTCGATACAACATTACATGATCAAGTTTGTGAGTGACTTGTCGTCTGTTAACTTTTCACATTTTAATCTTCTCCTCTGAAACTGCTTAGCCAAATGAAGCGAAATTTAGTAGGAAACATCTATGGATGGTCCTCTATAAAGAGTGCTAATTTCATCCCGATCAGTTAACAAACATGGCTGCCATTGGCAATTCTTGTTTCTGGTTGGTCGATTTCTAAAAATTTTCTCCTCTGATACCACGAGTTTGGCCAAATAAGGCAAAATTTTACAGGAAGCATCTATGGAAGCTAATTTCTCAATAAGATTACCTCATTTCATCCTGATTGGACAAAAACATGTTATCCTTGGGACATTTCTTGCTTCTGATGGCCTGAAATTTAAAAATCTTCTCTGAAACTAGATGGCACAATGAATTGTTACTTTGTAGGAATGATGTATGGGAGATCTTGTTCAAAATTTCCATTGTTCGTGCTGATTATACAACTAATATGGCCACCATATATAGGCAGTTCTTGTTTGTGATTGGCCAATTTAAAAAAATCTTCTCTAAAACCATTTGGCCAAATTAATTGAAATTTGGTAGGAACCACCTATGATCGAAGGTTCTGTATAAAGTTTCCTCAAAGTAAAATGACAGGTGAGTGACACAGGCTCAGCATCAGCCCACTGAGCCTCTAGTTTTTATATGCGCATTCCTTGTCATTTTGCATTGAAAATCAAAAACGACACACCATCATAAGGTAAATAAATAGTGCATGTTATATATTCTCCCTTGACTATTTGAATGAATGAATACGTTCTTAACTTTTTCTATGGAAATTTAGCACTACTTGGTCATCATATTTGTTTCTAATGGGATGCTGAGTTATTTACATCACTTCTTTAATTTTGCAACGTTTACAACTTTCTGGTTATGTAATACCATATTGTGTGTCATTATTTCATATTTCGTTTACCCAATGTTTTACATTAAGAAGAATTCCAAGAACATCTAACCAAATGCACCAAAGTTATAATTCCGGTATAACAAAAGCCAAAAACTTCCTGTACGACACACAAATAAAACCCATTCATTGAAATGATACAACTGAACTTTAGTCAGCTTTTAGTATCACTTAGTGCAGTCTACGTTCGTCATTAACTTTTTCGGCAAATAGAACCAAACTTACCAGGAAAAGTCCGCAGGAAGAGGTAATTCAGATGGTTAAAATGAACTTGATCTTCCGAGATGAGGGAGGCCTGGGGCCGATAATATTATTGGGTTATATTTTAGATTTTATTTGGCAATACACTAACATCTAATGGCATGACATATAGGGTCGTGTCATTTAACTTTTCAGTTTTGACCATCCATCATTTAAATACATCTTCTCTCAGCATCTTTTAATACCTCAAGATTTGGAAGGCTTACTACTGATTGGTCAGTATAAAAAAATATGAACCCTGATCAAGACCGTAACTAGGGGTTTAAGACATGTGAATCAGGGGTATGGGGACGGCTGATTGAGGCCCAATGTGAAAGGGGAGTATTGGGGGGGGGTATCAAAGTCCTCCCAGCCGATAATTTTTATGTAACAGCCCAAAATAACAGATTTTTTTTTATCGATTTCCATATTATTGAGACGCTTTATATACCAGTTACTATCGTCAATAGCGACCATGCCGTCAAACTCTGTGGTAAATTAAACATTACACAACTGATTGATTTTTAAAATAATATTTTAATGAATAATTTCAAATGACAGTACTTAGTAGGTGAATGCAAGATGGATGTTCCTATTGCCACTCGAATCCCATCTTTTGAGAACAGTTTCTGAATTTACCTGCAGGACAGTATAATTACGGTGGACGTGAAGCATCGGCAACCCACACAGGCATTCTTCAGTCACTACAATCGAGAAAAAAATTCTGATAACAAACTAAATAATAATCCATGCATCAGGTTAAAACTGTCATGGTAGATGATGAAAACTAGATAGAGTTGGCTTTCAGTCCTTCTCTCTCTCTCTCTTTTTTTCTTCTTCCTTTTCTTCTTTTTTATTCTTCAAAAAATCAGATGAGGCAACTGCCTCATCTGCCTCAATGGTAGTTACGGCCCTGCTGATGAGACCCCATACAGAATGTCGTTATTTGTTAGTGTATTGCCAAAACTATATAAGAAAAGATACAACCAACAACTAATTTGAATTAGGGTAGATTGATATATACATACATGTAAATATAAATATATACATGTACTAGCATCATAAGACCCCACTGGAAATAAGCAGGAGCAATTTCATGGTTTTTTCCTTGGTTAAAGTATCATTTATATAAGGTATTCGGAAGTCAGTCAAGTCTTATATTATTTTTAGCTCACCCTGCCAAAGGCAATGTGAGCTTTTGCCATCACTTGGCGTCCGTCGTCTGTCGTCCGTTAACTTTTCACATTTTAATCTTCTCCTCTGAAACCCCTCGGCCAAATGAACTGAAACTTGGTAGGAAGCATCTATGGAAGATCCTCTCTAAAGATTGCTCGATTTGTACTGATCCATCTACAAACATGGCCGCCATAGGCAATTCTTGTTTCTGATTGGCCGATTTTTAAAAATCTTCTCCTTCGAAACTGCTTGGCCAAATGAACCGAAACTTGGTAGCATCTATGGCAGGTCCTCTATAAAGGTTGCTCATTTCGTTTCAATCCGTTTACAAACATGGCCACGACAGGCCATTCTTGTTTCTGATTGGTTGATTTTTAAAAAAAAAATTCCTCTGAAACCGCTTGGCCAAATGAATCGAAACTTGGTAGGGAGCTACCTTGGAAGATCCTCTATAAAGATTGCTCATTTTGTCCCGATCCATCAACAAACATGGCCACCACAGACAATTTTTGTTTCTGATTGGCCGATTTTTAAAAATCTTCTCCTCTGAAACCGCTTGACCAAATGAACCGAAACTTGGTAGGAAGCATCTATGGAAGCTCCTCTATAAAGAATGCTAATTTTGTCCCGATCCATTTACAAACATGGCCGCAACAGGCCATTCTTGTTTCTGATTGGTTGATTTCTAAAAAAACCTTCTACCCTGAAACCGCCAGGCCAAATGAATCGAAACTTGGTAGGGAGCATCCTTGGAAGATCCTCTATCAAGATTGCTCATTTTGTCCCGATCCATCAACAAACATGGCCACCATACTATGGCATAGGCAATTCTTGTTTCTGATTGGCCAATTTTTTTTTAAATCTTCTCCTCTGAAACCGCTTGGCCAAGTGAAACGAAACTTGGTAGCATCTATGGCAGGTCCTCTATAAAGGTTGCTCATTTCGTTTCAATCCGTTTACAAACATGGCCACGACAGGCCATTCTTGTTTCTGATTGGTTGATTTTTAAAAAAAAAATTCCTCTGAAACCGCTTGGCCAAATGAATCGAAACTTGGTAGGGAGCTACCTTGGAAGATCCTCTATAAAGATTGCTCATTTTGTCCCGATCCATCAACAAACATGGCCACCACAGACAATTTTTGTTTCTGATTGGCCGATTTTTAAAAATCTTCTCCTCTGAAACCGCTTGACCAAATGAACCGAAACTTGGTAGGAAGCATCTATGGAAGCTCCTCTATAAAGAATGCTAATTTTGTCCCGATCCATTTACAAACATGGCCGCAACAGGCCATTCTTGTTTCTGATTGGTTGATTTCTAAAAAAACCTTCTACCCTGAAACCGCCAGGCCAAATGAATCGAAACTTGGTAGGGAGCATCCTTGGAAGATCCTCTATCAAGATTGCTCATTTTGTCCCGATCCATCAACAAACATGGCCACCATACTATGGCATAGGCAATTCTTGTTTCTGATTGGCCAATTTTTTTTTAAATCTTCTCCTCTGAAACCGCTTGGCCAAGTGAAACGAAACTTGGTAGGAAGCATCTATGGAAGGTCCTCTATAAAGATTGCTTATTTGTCCTGATCCGTTAACAAACATGGCTGCCACAGGCAATTCTTGTTTCTGATTGGTTGATTTCTAAAAAAATCTTCTCCTCTGTTAAAAGAAAGATAACTCTTGTCTAAACTGTTAAAAGAAAGATAACTCTTGCCATTATCTCCCTTAGAAATTAACTAATGCTGATATAGTGTAACATGTTTATTCTATACATTACAAGTAGGTATTCACATTTTAATATTCTTTTTAGCAAACCTTGCCAAAGGCAATATGAACTTTTGCCATCACTTGGTGTCCATCGTCTGTCATCCGTTTACTTTTCACATTTTAATCTTCTCCTCTGAAAACCCTCTGCCAAATGAACTGAAAGTTGGTAGGAAGCATCTATGGAAGGTCCTCTCTAAAGAGTGCACATTTTGTTATGATCCTTTACCAAACATGGCCGCCACAGGGCACAGGCAATTCTTGTTTCTGATTGACCGATTTTTAAAAATCTTCTCCACTGAAACCACTTGGCCAAATGAACCGAAACTTGGTAGGAAGCATCTATGGAATGTCCTCTATGAAGATTGCTCATTTCGTCCCAATCGGTTAGCAAACATGGCTACCACCAAAACTTGGTAGGAATCATCTATGAAGATTGCTCATTTCGTCCCGATCGGTAAGCAAACATGGCTACCACATGTAATTCTTGTTTCTGATTGGTCGATTTCTAAAAAATCTTCTCCTTTGAAACTGCTTAGCCATATGAACCAAAACTTGCTAGGAAGCATCTACATGTATGGAAAGTTCTGTATTAAGTTTCCTCAAAGCAGAATGAAAGGTGAGCATATTTTTAACTGTTCTTGTACATATAATATATAATAAGCATAACAAATATTCCTTTTCAATTTCTATGCATGTACATATGTATATTATGTAGAATTGTGAAGGCAAATTCTAGATACATATTGTATACATGTACTGTAGTCAATGGACAGATTATTATTTCCTTAACGACTCATATATACAACATTGTATTGTTAAATACATTTAGAATCATTTTATTTGTTATCAGCATATAATTATGCCACATTTTCGACATCCAAGAAATAGATAAAATCTGTACCTGCCTGCCTGATCTGCTCTGAAAGTAGAATAGGGGTCAGAGAAAACAAAAGTTGAAGTTTTAACAATGGTTGTATAATACATATACTATGTCCTGCATTTTCCTTTCCGTTCATTACATTTGAGTTCTCTTTAAGTAAATCATTTGAAATTTATGCACAATGTCAAGGACTGTAAAGGGCAATCCAAGTTTGATTTTAGACTTTTAACACTTTTACCGTTCTGGGTTATTCTCCTTGATTTGGGTAAAAACTCCTATTTCGCAGGTTCTTTTCAGTCAATTAAGTTCCCCTCGTGCAAAGCTTTTGAAATTTTTACACAAGGTCAGGGACTACATGTATAAAAGGTAGGGCAAGTTTGATTTTGTACTTTTAACACTTTTTCCATTCTATAAATATTCCCTTGATTTCCTGAAAATACCAATTTCTCAGGTTTCTGTTCAATAAATTAAGTTCCCCTGTAGCAATTCATAGAAATTTAAACCCATTTCAATGACCATAAAAGGCAGAACAAGTTGAAAATTGGACCGTAACACTTTTGGAGTGATATCCAATGAAATACCATTTTCTTAGGTTTCCATTCAATGAACAGCTGTATTGAGTATAGAACTCACAAACTTAAGTGGTGATAGGTTATCACTTCAACATTTTTACTGTCTATATATTGATAATTGGTTTAGAATATTCTTTTTAAAATTTTGTTCTTCATTAAATATTGGTTGTTTTTGAAAAATTTCTGTTTGTTGTTTGTCTGCTGTAAAAGCTTGATATTCATATATGTAAATAAAATTCATGGATGGATTAAATGTTTCCATAGCTTGATCAATACACATAATTCCACTTAAAACATTTGACAAATCAGTTCACATTAACAAAACAAATCAGTATTTTATTGATCCTTAATTTTGTCATTTTTAGAATATGTCTGGAAGCTGAATACCAAACACTGACAGCACTCCCTTACAACTGCATTCCTGTTTTACCAATAAATGATTCCTCTTAATGTTTTTAAAATGGTTTTACTACTATTTAACAGGCAAATTAGATAAGTTTAATGTTTCCCTCTAAGCATCCTCTGAAGCAGATCTAATTAAGATTTCTGTACTGTTTTATTGGACTTCTCATTATAAATTATTTCATCTTTTTGTTCAGCCTCATCTTCTAAATATATAAACATTCATTTTAAAGAATATAACTTATGGTTATATCAAATATTAATATTGTAAATACTTTCATCACACACTACATGTATTTCATCAGTTAATATGGCCTTTTCTTCTAGAAATAAAATTCATTATGACATGATCAAAGACTTCAAGGTTATTACATGTATGTCAAATCAGTTTATAAAATAAAAGTTAAAAGGTATATCTACTGGTATGTAATTATCTCAAACCCTCTTTATGTGCCCATCCTATTGATAAACAATCATATTTTAAAGCAAACTAATGGACTTTGTAATGACTGG
This sequence comes from Bathymodiolus brooksi, assembly GCA_963680875.1. Lineage (NCBI taxonomy): Eukaryota > Metazoa > Mollusca > Bivalvia > Mytilida > Modiolidae > Bathymodiolus > Bathymodiolus brooksi. Next base: position 15,227,806 of record OY804576.1, read on the forward strand.
TAAAATTAAAAATATATATATATACAATGTACATACAAACATAGTCACCCATATTAAAAGGTCATCTTTTTCTTGTCCTGTCATGGAAATTTTCATATGAATTGAACCTCTTTAAAGAGGTCACCTGTCTTAAAAAAAAAAGCACTTTTTCTTTGTCCCAAAGGTGACCTCTTAATACAGGTTTGACTGTATATAGTTATTAAAAATGGCAAGTTTTTATGTACATTTTTGTAGGTATCTAACTTCAGAATGATTGTCATGGTATGCATTAAATGGCTTGCATATTCTTACAATTTATGAAATTGGGAGATACTAAACAGGAGGATATGATTTTTTTTTCACCTGACCTAAAGGATGATTTGAGCTATTGTTATCATTTGGTATCCCTTATCTCTCATCCATCCTGTAACTCATCATTTGGTATCTCTTATCTCTCATCCATCCTGTAACTCATCATTTGGTATCCCTTATCTCTCATCCTGTAACTCATCATTTGGTATCTCTTATCTCTCATCCTGTAACTCATCATTTGGTATCTCTTATCTCTCATCCTGTAACTCATCATTTGGTATCTCTTATCTCTCATCCTGTAACTCATCATTTGGTATCCCTTATCTCTCATCCTGTAACTCATCATTTGGTATATCTTATCTCTCATCCTGTAACTCATCATTTGGTATCTCTTATCTCTCATCCTGTAACTCATCATTTGGTATCTCTTATCTCTCATCCTGTAACTCATCATTTGGTATCTCTTATCTCTCATCCTGTAACTCATCATTTGGTATCCCTTATCTCTCATCCTGTAACTCATCATTTGGTATCTCTTATCTCTCATCCTGTAACTCATCATTTGGTATCTCTTATCTCTCATCCATCCTGTAACTCATCATTTGGTATCTCTTATCTCTCATCCTGTAACTCATCATTTGGTATCTCTTATCTCTCATCCTGTAACTCATCATTTGGTATCTCTTATCTCTCATCCTGTAACTCATCATTTGGTATCCCTTATCTCTCATCCTGTAACTCATCATTTGGTATCTCTTATCTCTCATCCTGTAACTCATCATTTGGTATCCCTTATCTCTCATCCTGTAACTCATCATTTGGTATCTCTTATCTCTCATCCATCCTGTAACTCATCATTTGGTATCTCTTATCTCTCATCCTGTAACTCATCATTTGGTATCCCTTATCTCTCATCCTGTAACTCATCATTTGGTATCTCTTATCTCTCATCCGTCCTGTAACTCATCATTTGGTATCTCTTATCTCTCATCCTGTAACTCATCATTTGGTATCCCTTATCTCTCATCCTGTAACTCATCATTTGGTATCTCTTATCTCTCATCCATCCTGTAACTCATCATTTGGTATCTCTTATCTCTCATCCATCCTGTAACTCATCATTTGGTATCCCTTATCTCTCATCCTGTAACTCATCATTTGGTATCTCTTATCTCTCATCCTGTAACTCATCATTTGGTATCCCTTATCTCTCATCCTGTAACTCATCATTTGGTATCTCTTATCTCTCATCCATCCTGTAACTCATCATTTGGTATCTCTTATCTCTCATCCTGTAACTCATCATTTGGTATCCTTTATCTCTCATCCTGTAACTCATCATTTGGTATCTCTTATCTCTCATCCGTCCTGTAACTCATCATTTGGTATCTCTTATCTCTCATCCTGTAACTCATCATTTGGTATCCCTTATCTCTCATCCTGTAACTCTTCATTTGGTATCTCTTATCTCTCATCCATCCTGTAACTCATCATTTGGTATCTCTTATCTCTCATCCTGTAACTCATCATTTGGTATCTCTTATCTCTCATCCTGTAACTCATCATTTGGTATCTCTTATCTCTCATCCTGTAACTCATCATTTGGTATCCCTTATCTCTCATCCTGTAACTCATCATTTGGTATCTCTTATCTCTCATCCTGTAACTCATCATTTGGTATCCCTTATCTCTCATCCTGTAACTCATCATTTGGTATCTCTTATCTCTCATCCGTCCTGTAACTCATCATTTGGTATCTCTTATCTCTCATCCTGTAACTCATCATTTGGTATCTCTTATCTCTCATCCATCCTGTAACTCATCATTTGGTATCTCTTATCTCTCATCCATCCTGTAACTCATCATTTGGTATCTCTTATCTCTCATCCATCCTGTAACTCATCATTTGGTATCTCTTATCTCTCATCCTGTAACTCATCATTTGGTATCTCTTATCTCTCATCCTGTAACTCATCATTTGGTATCTCTTATCTCTCATCCATCCTGTAACTCATCATTTGGTATCTCTTATCTCTCATCCATCCTGTAACTCATCATTTGGTATCTCTTATCTCTCATCCTGTAACTCATCATTTGGTATCTCTTATCTCTCATCCTGTAACTCATCATTTGGTATCTCTTATCTCTCATCCTGTAACTCATCATTTGGTATCTCTTATCTCTCATCCTGTAACTCATCATTTGGTATCCCTTATCTCTCATCCTGTAACTCATCATTTGGTATCTCTTATCTCTCATCCTGTAACTCATCATTTGGTATCTCTTATCTCTCATCCTGTAACTCATCATTTGGTATCCCTTATCTCTCATCCTGTAACTCATCATTTGGTATCCCTTATCTCTCATCCTGTAACTCATCATTTGGTATCTCTTATCTCTCATCCTGTAACTCATCATTTGGTATCTCTTATCTCTCATCCTGTAACTCATCATTTGGTATATCTTATCTCTCATCCTGTAACTCATCATTTGGTATCTCTTATCTCTCATCCTGTAACTCATCATTTGGTATCCCTTATCTCTCATCCTGTAACTCATCATTTGGTATCTCTTATCTCTCATCCATCCTGTAACTCATCATTTGGTATCCCTTATCTCTCATCCTGTAACTCATCATTTGGTATCTCTTATCTCTCATCCTGTAACTCATCATTTGGTATCTCTTATCTCTCATCCATCCTGTAACTCATCATTTGGTATCTCTTATCTCTCATCCTGTAACTCATCATTTGGTATATCTTATCTCTCATCCTGTAACTCATCATTTGGTATCCCTTATCTCTCATCCTGTAACTCATCATTTGGTATCTCTTATCTCTCATCCTGTAACTCATCATTTGGTATCCCTTATCTCTCATCCTGTAACTCATCATTTGGTATCCCTTATCTCTCATCCGTCCTGTAACTCATCATTTGGTATCCCTTATCTCTCATCCTGTAACTCATCATTTGGTATCTCTTATCTCTCATCCGTCCTGTAACTCATCATTTGGTATCCCTTATCTCTCATCCTGTAACTCATCATTTGGTATCTCTTATCTCTCATCCTGTAACTCATCATTTGGTATATCTTATCTCTCATCCTGTAACTCATCATTTGGTATCTCTTATCTCTCATCCTGTAACTCATCATTTGGTATCTCTTATCTCTTATCCTGTAACTCATCATTTGGTATCCCTTATCTCTCATCCTGTAACTCATCATTTGGTATCTCTTATCTCTCATCCTGTAACTCATCATTTGGTATCCCTTATCTCTCATCCTGTAACTCATCATTTGGTATCTCTTATCTCTCATCCTGTAACTCATCATTTGGTATCCCTTATCTCTCATCCTGTAACTCATCATTTGGTATCCCTTATCTCTCATCCTGTAACTCATCATTTGGTATCCCTTATCTCTCATCCTGTAACTCATCATTTGGTATCTCTTATCTCTCATCCTGTAACTCATCATTTGGTATCTCTTATCTCTCATCCTGTAACTCATCATTTGGTATATCTTATCTCTCATCCTTTAACTCATCATTTGGTATCCCTTATCTCTCATCCTGTAACTCATCATTTGGTATCTCTTATCTCTCATCCATCCTGTAACTCATCATTTGGTATCCCTTATCTCTCATCCTGTAACTCATCATTTGGTATCTCTTATCTCTCATCCTGTAACTCATCATTTGGTTTCTCTTATCTCTCATCCTGTAACTCATCATTTGGTATCTCTTATCTCTCATCCTGTAACTCATCATTTGGTATCCCTTATCTCTCATCCTGTAACTCATCATTTGGTATCTCTTATCTCTCATCCTGTAACTCATCATTTGGTATCTCTTATCTCTCATCCTGTAACTCATCATTTGGTATCTCTTATCTCTCATCCTGTAACTCATCATTTGGTATCTCTTATCTCTCATCCTGTAACTCATCATTTGGTATCTCTTATCTCTCATCCTGTAACTCATCATTTGGTATCTCTTATCTCTCATCCTGTAACTCATCATTTGGTATCCCTTATCTCTCATCCTGTAACTCATCATTTGGTATCTCTTATCTCTCATCCTGTAACTCATCATTTGGTATCCCTTATCTCTCATCCTGTAACTCATCATTTGGTATCTCTTATCTCTCATCCTGTAACTCATCATTTGGTATCTCTTATCTCTCATCCTGTAACTCATCATTTGGTATCTCTTATCTCTCATCCTGTAACTCATCATTTGGTATCTCTTATCTCTCATCCTGTAACTCATCATTTGGTATCTCTTATCTCTCATCCATCCTGTAACTCATCATTTGGTATCTCTTATCTCTCATCCTGTAACTCATCATTTGGTATCTCTTATCTCTCATCCTGTAACTCATCATTTGGTATCTCTTATCTCTCATCCTGTAACTCATCATTTGGTATCCCTTATCTCTCATCCTGTAACTCATCATTTGGTATCTCTTATCTCTCATCCTGTAACTCATCATTTGGTATCTCTTATCTCTCATCCTGTAACTCATCATTTGGTATCTCTTATCTCTCATCCTGTAACTCATCATTTGGTATCTCTTATCTCTCATCCTGTAACTCATCATTTGGTATATCTTATCTCTCATCCTGTAACTCATCATTTGGTATCCCTTATCTCTCATCCTGTAACTCATCATTTGGTATCTCTTATCTCTCATCCTGTAACTCATCATTTGGTATCTCTTATCTCTCATCCATCCTGTAACTCATCATTTGGTATCTCTTATCTCTCATCCTGTAACTCATCATTTGGTATCTCTTATCTCTCATCCTGTAACTCATCATTTGGTATCTCTTATCTCTCATCCTGTAACTCATCATTTGGTATATCTTATCTCTCATCCTGTAACTCATCATTTGGTATCCCTTATCTCTCATCCTGTAACTCATCATTTGGTATCTCTTATCTCTCATCCTGTAACTCATCATTTGGTATCTCTTATCTCTCATCCTGTAACTCATCATTTGGTATATCTTATCTCTCATCCTGTAACTCATCATTTGGTATCCCTTATCTCTCATCCTGTGACTCATCATTTGGTATCCCTTATCTCTCATCCTGTAACTCATCATTTGGTATCTCTTATCTCTCATCCGTCCTGTAACTCATCATTTGGTATCTCTTATCTCTCATCCTGTAACTCATCATTTGGTATCTCTTATCTCTCATCCTGTAACTCATCATTTGGTATCTCTTATCTCTCATCCTGTAACTCATCATTTGGTATCTCTTATCTCTCATCCATCCTGTAACTCATCATTTGGTATCTCTTATCTCTCATCCTGTAACTCATCATTTGGTATCTCTTATCTCTCATCCATCCTGTAACTCATCATTTGGTATCTCTTATCTCTCATCCTGTAACTCATCATTTGGTATCTCTTATCTCTCATCCATCCTGTAACTCATCATTTGGTATCTCTTATCTCTCATCCATCCTGTAACTCATCATTTGGTATCTCTTATCTCTCCATCCTGTAACTCATCATTTGGTATCTCTTATCTCTCATCCTGTAACTCATCATTTGGTATCTCTTATCTCTCATCCTGTAACTCATCATTTGGTATCTCTTATCTCTCATCCTGTAACTCATCATTTGGTATCCCTTATCTCTCATCCATCCTGTAACTCATCATTTGGTATCTCTTATCTCTCATCCGTCCTGTAACTCATCATTTGGTATCTCTTATCTCTCATCCTGTAACTCATCATTTGGTATCTCTTATCTCTCATCCTGTAACTCATCATTTGGTATCCCTTATCTCTCATCCTGTAACTCATCATTTGGTATCCCTTATCTCTCATCCTGTAACTCATCATTTGGTATCTCTTATCTCTCATCCTGTAACTCATCATTTGGTATCTCTTATCTCTCATCCTGTAACTCATCATTTGGTATCTCTTATCTCTCATCCTGTAACTCATCATTTGGTATCTCTTATCTCTCATCCTGTAACTCATCATTTGGTATCCTTATCTCTCATCCTGTAACTCATCATTTGGTATCTCTTATCTCTCATCCATCCTGTAACTCATCATTTGGTATCTCTTATCTCTCATCCTGTAACTCATCATTTGGTATCTCTTATCTCTCATCCTGTAACTCATCATTTGGTATCTCTTATCTCTCATCCTGTAACTCATCATTTGGTATCTCTTATCTCTCATCCTGTAACTCATCATTTGGTATCTCTTATCTCTCATCCATCCTGTAACTCATCATTTGGTATCTCTTATCTCTCATCCTGTAACTCATCATTTGGTATCTCTTATCTCTCATCCTGTAACTCATCATTTGGTATCTCTTATCTCTCATCCTGTAACTCATCATTTGGTATCTCTTATCTCTCATCCATCCTGTAACTCATCATTTGGTATCTCTTATCTCTCATCGTCCTGTAACTCATCATTTGGTATCTCTTATCTCTCATCCTGTAACTCATCATTTGGTATCTCTTATCTCTCATCCTGTAACTCATCATTTGGTATCCCTTATCTCTCATCCTGTAACTCATCATTTGGTATCCCTTATCTCTCATCCTGTAACTCATCATTTGGTATCCCTTATCTCTCATCCTGTAACTCATCATTTGGTATCTCTTATCTCTCATCCTGTAACTCATCATTTGGTATCTCTTATCTCTCATCCTGTAACTCATCATTTGGTATCTCTTATCTCTCATCCTGTAACTCATCATTTGGTATCTCTTATCTCTCATCCTGTAACTCATCATTTGGTATCCCTTATCTCTCATCCTGTAACTCATCATTTGGTATCTCTTATCTCTCATCCATCCTGTAACTCATCATTTGGTATCTCTTATCTCTCATCCTGTAACTCATCATTTGGTATCTCTTATCTCTCATCCTGTAACTCATCATTTGGTATCTCTTATCTCTCATCCTGTAACTCATCATTTGGTATCCCTTATCTCTCATCCTGTAACTCATCATTTGGTATCCCTTATCTCTCATCCTGTAACTCATCATTTGGTATCTCTTATCTCTCCATCCTGTAACTCATCATTTGGTATCTCTTATCTCTCATCCTGTAACTCATCATTTGGTATCTCTTATCTCTCATCCTGTAACTCATCATTTGGTATCTCTTATCTCTCATCCTGTAACTCATCATTTGGTATATCTTATCTCTCATCCTGTAACTCATCATTTGGTATATCTTATCTCTCATCCTGTAACTCATCATTTGGTATCCCTTATCTCTCATCCTGTAACTCATCATTTGGTATCTCTTATCTCTCATCCATCCTGTAACTCATCATTTGGTATCCCTTATCTCTCATCCTGTAACTCATCATTTGGTATCTCTTATCTCTCATCCTGTAACTCATCATTTGGTATCTCTTATCTCTCATCCTGTAACTCATCATTTGGTATCCCTTATCTCTCATCCTGTAACTCATCATTTGGTATCTCTTATCTCTCATCCTGTAACTCATCATTTGGTATCTCTTATCTCTCATCCATCCTGTAACTCATCATTTGGTATCTCTTATCTCTCATCCTGTAACTCATCATTTGGTATCCTTATCTCTCATCCTGTAACTCATCATTTGGTATCTCTTATCTCTCATCCTGTAACTCATCATTTGGTATATCTTATCTCTCATCCTGTAACTCATCATTTGGTATCTCTTATCTCTCATCCTGTAACTCATCATTTGGTATCTCTTATCTCTCATCTGTAACTCATCATTTGGTATCTCTTATCTCTCATCCTGTAACTCATCATTTGGTATCTTCTTATCTCTCATCCTGTAACTCATCATTTGGTATCTCTTATCTCTCATCCTGTAACTCATCATTTGGTATCTCTTATCTCTCATCCTGTAACTCATCATTTGGTATCTCTTATCTCTCATCCTGTAACTCATCATTTGGTATCCCTTATCTCTCATCCTGTAACTCATCATTTGGTATCCCTTATCTCTCATCCTGTAACTCATCATTTGGTATCTCTTATCTCTCATCCTGTAACTCATCATTTGGTATATCTTATCTCTCATCCTGTAACTCATCATTTGGTATCCCTTATCTCTCATCCTGTAACTCATCATTTGGTATCTCTTATCTCTCATCCTGTAACTCATCATTTGGTATCTCTTATCTCTCATCCTGTAACTCATCATTTGGTATCCCTTATCTCTCATCCTGTAACTCATCATTTGGTATCCTTATCTCTCATCCTGTAACTCATCATTTGGTATCTCTTATCTCTCATCCTGTAACTCATCATTTGGTATCCCTTATCTCTCATCCTGTAACTCATCATTTGGTATCTCTTATCTCTCATCCATCCTGTAACTCATCATTTGGTATCCCTTATCTCTCATCCTGTAACTCATCATTTGGTATCTCTTATCTCTCATCCTGTAACTCATCATTTGGTATCCCTTATCTCTCATCCATCCTGTAACTCATCATTTGGTATCTCTTATCTCTCATCCTGTAACTCATCATTTGGTATCTCTTATCTCTCATCCTGTAACTCATCATTTGGTATCTCTTATCTCTCATCCTGTAACTCATCATTTGGTATATCTTATCTCTCATCCTGTAACTCATCATTTGGTATCCCTTATCTCTCATCCTGTAACTCATCATTTGGTATCTCTTATCTCTCATCCTGTAACTCATCATTTGGTATCCCTTATCTCTCATCCATCCTGTAACTCATCATTTGGTATCTCTTATCTCTCATCCTGTAACTCATCATTGGTATCTCTTATCTCTCATCCTGTAACTCATCATTTGGTATCTCTTATCTCTCATCCTGTAACTCATCATTTGGTATCCCTTATCTCTCATCCTGTAACTCATCATTTGGTATCTCTTATCTCTCATCCTGTAACTCATCATTTGGTATCTCTTATCTCTCATCCTGTAACTCATCATTTGGTATCCTTATCTCTCATCCTGTAACTCATCATTTGGTATCTCTTATCTCTCATCCTGTAACTCATCATTTGGTATCCCTTATCTCTCATCCATCCTGTAACTCATCATTTGGTATCTCTTATCTCATCATCCTGTAACTCATCATTTGGTATCCCTTATCTCTCATCCTGTAACTCATCATTTGGTATCTCTTATCTCTCATCCTGTAACTCATCATTTGGTATCTCTTATCTCTCATCCTGTAACTCATCATTTGGTACTCTTATCTCTCATCCTGTAACTCATCATTTGGTATCTCTTATCTCTCATCCTGTAACTCATCATTTGGTATCCCTTATCTCTCATCCTGTAACTCATCATTTGGTATCTCTTATCTCTCATCCTGTAACTCATCATTTGGTATCCCTTATCTCTCATCCATCCTGTAACTCATCATTTGGTATCTCTTATCTCTCATCCTGTAACTCATCATTTGGTATCTCTTATCTCTCATCCTGTAACTCATCATTTGGTATCTCTTATCTCTCATCCTGTAACTCATCATTTGGTAATCTTATCTCTCATCCTGTAACTCATCATTTGGTATCTCTTATCTCTCATCCTGTAACTCATCATTTGGTATCTCTTATCTCTCATCCTGTAACTCATCATTTGGTATCCTTATCTCATCCATCCTGTAACTCATCATTTGGTATCTCTTATCTCTCATCCTGTAACTCATCATTTGGTATCTCTTATCTCTCATCCTGTAACTCATCATTTGGTATCTCTTATCTCTCATCCTGTAACTCATCATTTGGTATCCCTTATCTCTCATCCTGTAACTCATCATTTGGTATCTCTTATCTCTCATCCTGTAACTCATCATTTGGTATCTCTTATCTCTCATCCTGTAACTCATCATTTGGTATCCCTTATCTCTCATCCTGTAACTCATCATTTGGTATCTCTTATCTCTCATCCTGTAACTCATCATTTGGTATCCCTTATCTCTCATCCATCCTGTAACTCATCATTTGGTATCTCTTATCTCTCATCCATCCTGTAACTCATCATTTGGTATCCCTTATCTCTCATCCTGTAACTCATCATTTGGTATCTCTTATCTCTCATCCTGTAACTCATCATTTGGTATATCTTATCTCTCATCCTGTAACTCATCATTTGGTATCCCTTATCTCTCATCCTGTAACTCATCATTTGGTATCTCTTATCTCTCATCCTGTAACTCATCATTTGGTATCTCTTATCTCTCATCCTGTAACTCATCATTTGGTATCCCTTATCTCTCATCCTGTAACTCATCATTTGGTATCTCTTATCTCTCATCCTGTAACTCATCATTTGGTATCCCTTATCTCTCATCCTGTAACTCATCATTTGGTATCTCTTATCTCTCATCCTGTAACTCATCATTTGGTATCCCTTATCTCTCATCCTGTAACTCATCATTTGGTATCCCTTATCTCTCATCCTGTAACTCATCATTTGGTATCTCTTATCTCTCATCCTGTAACTCATCATTTGGTATATCTTATCTCTCATCCTGTAACTCATCATTTGGTATCCCTTATCTCTCATCCTGTAACTCATCATTTGGTATCTCTTATCTCTCATCCTGTAACTCATCATTTGGTATCTCTTATCTCTCATCCTGTAACTCATCATTTGGTATCCCTTATCTCTCATCCTGTAACTCATCATTTGGTATCTCTTATCTCTCATCCTGTAACTCATCATTTGGTATCCCTTATCTCTCATCCTGTAACTCATCATTTGGTATCTCTTATCTCTCATCCATCCTGTAACTCATCATTTGGTATCCCTTATCTCTCATCCTGTAACTCATCATTTGGTATCTCTTATCTCTCATCCTGTAACTCATCATTTGGTATCCCTTATCTCTCATCCATCCTGTAACTCATCATTTGGTATCTCTTATCTCTCATCCTGTAACTCATCATTTGGTATCTCTTATCTCTCATCCTGTAACTCATCATTTGGTATCTCTTATCTCTCATCCTGTAACTCATCATTTGGTATCTCTTATCTCTCATCCATCCTGTAACTCATCATTTGGTATCTCTTATCTCTCATCCATCCTGTAACTCATCATTTGGTATCTCTTATCTCTCATCCTGTAACTCATCATTTGGTATCCCTTATCTCTCATCCTGTAACTCATCATTTGGTATCTCTTATCTCTCATCCATCCTGTAACTCATCATTTGGTATCCCTTATCTCTCATCCTGTAACTCATCATTTGGTATCTCTTATCTCTCATCCTGTAACTCATCATTTGGTATCCCTTATCTCTCATCCTGTAACTCATCATTTGGTATCCCTTATCTCTCATCCTGTAACTCATCATTTGGTATCTCTTATCTCTCATCCATCCTGTAACTCATCATTTGGTATCCCTTATCTCTCATCCTGTAACTCATCATTTGGTATCTCTTATCTCTCATCCTGTAACTCATCATTTGGTATCCCTTATCTCTCATCCTGTAACTCATCATTTGGTATCTCTTATCTCTCATCCTGTAACTCATCATTTGGTATCTCTTATCTCTCATCCTGTAACTCATCATTTGGTATCTCTTATCTCTCATCCTGTAACTCATCATTTGGTATCTCTTATCTCTCATCCTGTAACTCATCATTTGGTATCTCTTATCTCTCATCCTGTAACTCATCATTTGGTATCTCTTATCTCTCATCCTGTAACTCATCATTTGGTATCCCTTATCTCTCATCCTGTAACTCATCATTTGGTATCCCTTATCTCTCATCCTGTAACACATCATTTGGTATCCCTTATCTCTCATCCATCCTGTAACTCATCATTTGGTATCTCTTATCTCTCATCCTGTAACTCATCATTTGGTATCTCTTATCTCTCATCCGTCCTGTAACTCATCATTTGGTATCCCTTATCTCTCATCCTGTAACTCATCATTTGGTATCCCTTATCTCTCATCCTGTAACTCATCATTTGATATCCCTTATCTCTCATCCTGTAACTCATCATTTGGTATCTCTTATCTCTCATCCATCCTGTAACTCATCATTTGGTATCCCTTATCTCTCATCCTGTAACTCATCATTTGGTATCCCTTATCTCTCATCCATCCTGTAACTCATCATTTGGTATCTCTTATCTCTCATCCTGTAACTCATCATTTGGTATCTCTTATCTCTCATCCTGTAACTCATCATTTGGTATCCCTTATCTCTCATCCTGTAACTCATCATTTGGTATCCCTTATCTCTCATCCTGTTACTCATCATTTGGTATCCCTTATCTCTCATCCTGTAACTCATCATTTGGTATCTCTTATCTCTCATCCATCCTGTAACTCATCATTTGGTATCTCTTATCTCTCATCCTGTAACTCATCATTTGGTATCCCTTATCTCTCATCCTGTAACTCATCATTTGGTATCCCTTATCTCTCATCCTGTAACTCATCATTTGGTATCTCTTATCTCTCATCCTGTAACTCATCATTTGGTATCCCTTATCTCTCATCCTGTAACTCATCATTTGGTATCTCTTATCTCTCATCCGTCCTGTAACTCATCATTTGGTATCCCTTATCTCTCATCCTGTAACTCATCATTTGGTATCTCTTATCTCTCATCCTGTAACTCATCATTTGGTATATCTTATCTCTCATCCTGTAACTCATCATTTGGTATATCTTATCTCTCATCCTGTAACTCATCATTTGGTATCTCTTATCTCTCATCCTGTAACTCATCATTTGGTATCCCTTATCTCTCATCCTGTAACTCATCATTTGGTATCTCTTATCTCTCATCCTGTAACTCATCATTTGGTATCCCTTATCTCTCATCCTGTAACTCATCATTTGGTATCCCTTATCTCTCATCCTGTAACTCATCATTTGGTATCTCTTATCTCTCATCCTGTAACTCATCATTTGGTATATCTTATCTCTCATCCTGTAACTCATCATTTGGTATATCTTATCTCTCATCCTGTAACTCATCATTTGGTATCTCTTATCTCTCATCCTGTAACTCATCATTTGGTATCCCTTATCTCTCATCCTGTAACTCATCATTTGGTATCTCTTATCTCTCATCCTGTAACTCATCATTTGGTATCCCTTATCTCTCATCCTGTAACTCATCATTTGGTATCCCTTATCTCTCATCCTGTAACTCATCATTTGGTATCTCTTATCTCTCATCCTGTAACTCATCATTTGGTATCTCTTATCTCTCATCCTGTAACTCATCATTTGGTATCTCTTATCTCTCATCCTGTAACTCATCATTTGGTATCTCTTATCTCTCATCCTGTAACTCATCATTTGGTATCCCTTATCTCTCATCCTGTAACTCATCATTTGGTATCTCTTATCTCTCATCCATCCTGTAACTCATCATTTGGTATCTCTTATCTCTCATCCGTCCTGTAACTCATCATTTGGTATCTCTTATCTCTCATCCTGTAACTCATCATTTGGTATCCCTTATCTCTCATCCTGTAACTCATCATTTGGTATCTCTTATCTCTCATCCTGTAACTCATCATTTGGTATCCCTTATCTCTCATCCATCCTGTAACTCATCATTTGGTATCTCTTATCAAAACGGTATATGGTATGACAACCCCTGCCTTCCATCAAAGATGGCTGTGCATGTCATTACAAATAATAGAAATTTTTTTAAAAAGCCATTTCTTCTAAAAAATTTGTATTAGAATGAGTTAAAATTCAAATAATAGGTTTATGGTGATGAGTTGTATAACATATATTGCATTTTTTCTGTAAAATTTGTAATTTTGCACATTTTTAACAAATGAAAGGGGTCTAAAAGGGACCCAAATTTCAACATTATGCATATATATGTAAGGTATATACAATGTACAATTTCAATTTTTCATCAAATTGTAATGGTTTTTTTTCTTTGATTTGATTGTGTTTAAACATTCAGTACATATGTATATTATTTCCTCTATCTCTTTCAGTTTCCGAGACAGGGTCCCGAAAGAGTTCAAAAAGGGCAAATTTTCAAATTTGTCATCCAATTTTAATGCATTTGTTGTTGTTTTTTTTGGCAAAATAGTCAATGGGTTATTGATGCCTAACATACATTGGGTCAAACAAATTATTGTGTCCACACTTGCTTTTAATATACAATTTTGTTCAACTTTTCTTTGTGGACATACTGTGGTTGCTGTGGTCGCATCATGATGTGCTCTGCACAGCCCGTTATTGGCTTATAGTTATATACATGTATGTTGCATCAATCTAAAAAATTGATGGACATTTTTACTTCTCATTAGTAATTTTTTGGAACACTATGAAAATGAGAATAGTAAATAATTGGACTTGATGAAGGTATTAGAACTTAATTTAGAAATCAAGAGTTAACATGAAGGTACACATCATATTTATCATGTACACAAAAAGTAGAACATTGTTTTGTGTTCTGATGTAACTTAAAACAGGAAACATTTAACAACCCACGTGTAGGATGAATTAAACATCAGAAAAAAATCGTTGAAGCTTTGTTTTTAGACGATCTTGTAAGGATAGATACCATTAATCAAATCAATATTTTAAATACATTGGTACATTTTTAAAAGACTTAAATGGTAGGGGATTGATTATATAATATGAGCTTAATAATTCCTACTGTACATGTACTATGATCAGACTCTTGTATGAGTTGTGTTATGGGGGGTTTCACTTTTTTAACAATATATTTGAGTTAATCACATTATTGAGTTAATCGTTAATCACATTATTGAGTTAATCGTTAATCACATTATTGAGTTAATCACATTATATTTGAGTTAATCACATTATTGAGTTAATCACATTATATTTGAGTTAATCACATTATATTTGAGTTAATCACATTATATTTGAGTTAATCACATTATTGAGTTAATCACATTATATTTGAGTTAATCACATTATTGAGTTAATCACATTATATTTGAGTTAATCACATTATTGAGTTAATCACATTATATTTGAGTTAATCACATTATATTTGAGTTTATCACATTATTGAGTTAATCACATTATATTTGAGTTAATCACATTATTGAGTTAATCACATTATATTTGAGTTAATCACATTATATTTGAGTTAATCACATTATTGAGTTAATCACATTATATTTGAGTTAATCACATTATATTTGAGTTAATCACATTATTGAGTTAATCACATTATATTTGAGTTAATCACATTATTGAGTTAATCACATTATATTTGAGTTAATCACATTATTGAGTTAATCACATTATATTTGAATTAATCACATTATTGAGTTAATCACATTATATTTGAGTTAATCACATTATTGAGTTAATCACATTATCCATTTTGTCTCTTTCTACAAATTTGATATTTGATTTATGAATTGTTCCAGACAGTGTAGTTATTTTTTGTTTTTCAATTGATCACATAATGTTGTATACAGTAGACTACACTAAGACTGTCAAATATAGGGTAAAACTGATCAATGGTTTCATATTTAGATGTAAATTAAACTACCATAGGGTCAATTCCATCATGGCATCCTTGACACTTGTGTTAAAAAAAAAATTCCATAATTACTATGGTATACTTGTACTCTAATAAATTTGTTATACAGATAATTACTTTTATTATAAACATTGAATATAAAATACTTTCTTCAGAGTTTGTTCAAACATTTGTCCTTAAATACTTTACCTACTTTAGATTTATCACCAATTTCAAGAGAGGTTAAATTGTTTTTAAATTTGAATTATTGATCAATATCTTCATGTGTTCACCTTTCTGATATTGTTACTGTGTATTAGGTTTTTGTTTATTGTGCTTAACGCCACGTTCAACAATATTTCAGTTATATCGTGGTGGTCAGTTTTATTGGTGGAGGAAACTGGAATACCGGAAAAAACCACAGACCTGTTGAAAGTCACTGACAAACTTGATCACATAATGTTGTATATTTTTACTTACATACGATATACTGTCAGACAGTGGACAAAAGTATTCATGATTACTATTTTTTTATTTTTTTACGTATTATAAATATATAGGGAAATTTGGAATTGTGCAAATACCTTTGTCCACTGTCTGTGAATTGTATTGCCCTGTACATCAAAATTGTATGGTAGTAAGATATCTACCTTCATATATTATGTCTATGGCCGATATGAATAAAAAGCTTTTTTCACAGAAACTACAAACTTGCTAGAACTCAAACACTGATGAATAGCCAAGTAAGCCTCTAGTTGTTTTTTCTGTCAATTTTAGTGTATTTCATGGATATTGCAATTTATTCATTGTTAGGGACCATTGATATTTTGAGACTAGAAATCTGAATTATTCATGAAAAATGTAAAATATTCGACCATATTCATGAATCCTTGAATTTCACAAAACATTAATAGACATTGCATTACAATACATCTTTATATATATGTGGCTGTAACATAGATAATGTTACATGTGTACTGTTTTACATACATACTTTGGTATTATAGACGTACCATGTATTGCTGTGGTAAGACTCACATTTCCATTTTAAAACCTCACCTTAGCTTGAACAATTGTATTTGAAAAAAGTGAAAGAAAATGATAGATATTATAAAGCTGTGCAAAGAAATTCTGTGACTATGCGTTGCAAGTATTTCTTAAATTTGATTCATCTGGATCATTTAAAACATAATCAGTTATATTTGACACAGGAACCATTATATAACAGAGGTTATTTCATTGGTCATAATTAGTGTATAAGCTATTTATTTAATGCACACATGTATGTCCAAATTTAAACAAGCTATTATTTTATTTCAGACGCTCTCAATGATGCTATATTTGATGAAGACCATGATGAAATGGTTATAGTTAAAGATATAGAAATGTTTTCTCTATGTGAACATCATCTAGTGCCATTTTTAGGAAAGGTAATATTTTATGTGGATATCATCTAGTGCCATTTTTAGGAAAGGTAATATTTTATGTGGATATCATCTAGTGCCATTTTTAGGAAAGGTAATATTTTATGTGAACATCATCTAGTGTCATTTTTAGGAAAGGTAATATTTTATGTGAACATTATCTAGTGCCATTTTTAGGAAAGGTAATATTTTATGTGAACATCATCTAGTGCCATTTTTAGGAAAGGTAATATTTTATGTGGATATCATCTAGTGCCATTTTTAGGAAAGGTAATATTTTATGTGAACATCATCTAGTGTCATTTTTAGGAAAGGTAATATTTTATGTGAACATTATCTAGTGCCATTTTTAGGAAAGGTAATATTTTATGTGGATATCATCTAGTGCCATTTTTAGGAAAGGTAATATTTTATGTGAACATCATCTAGTGCTATTTTTAGGAAAGGTAATATTTTATGTGAACATCATCTAGTGCCATTTTTAGGAAAGGTAATATTTTATGTGGATATCATCTAGTGCCATTTTTAGGAAAGGTAATATTTTATGTGAACATCATCTAGTGCCATTTTTAGGAAAGGTAATATTTTATGTGAACATCATTTAGTGCCATTTTTAGGAAAGGTAATATTAAATGAGAATTTACTTTTAACTATATTGCAATATATAATCACTTTTATTTAACATACTGTGAAAGTACTTTTCTTCGTGGGTATCAATTTTCGTGGTTTGATTAAAAATTATAAGTTCGTGGATTCATAAATTCGTGGATTTTGTGTTTGTACCAAAATAAAATTCGTTGATTTTATATTTTGAACATGATAAGTTTCACTGGGTATCAAAACTTCGAGAAAGCTTCAATACATTAGACAGATGAGCCGTAGAATTATGTAATCGAAACAAAAACAGCTGTTGAATTTCATAATTATAGATCAGTGTTATTTTATCGAATTTGAAAATTAAAATATAATCATCTGAAATTATTTTATGAGCACGTACATGTACATTAGGAATTTCCATCAATATATATATATTAAATTTGTTATTATGTTTTACAAATATTTAATCTCCACTTTATTTTCGATTTTTGTTTTTCACAACTAAAAAAGAACAAAAAAGTTTGTTTTTCTCATTATTTTGACTCCAACGACAGATTGTACTTCAAATTAATTTTCGATAAACATTTCTGTCGTTTTTACACATGCATTCAAAATCAAATCATTCACAAACATGTTCATGTGGATTATAACCCTTTAAAAGTATGCTCGTACTTATTTCGTCATCAAAATTGTCAACTGTACTCTGCAGCTGGTTCAGAAAGTCGAGGTCACTCGAGGACAGCATATATGGCTATAAATCGATGTCAAACTGCTTCCCAAGTTTCAGTTTTCGTTGGATTCTTAATTTCGTGGATCAGCCTACCCACAAAAATCGTTACCCCACGAATAATAGTGATTTCACAGTATTCAAAATAAACTATAGTTTTTCAGCTATGTTCTAGTGTTCATGATTGTTGTTTAAAGTCTAGGGAGTAGTTTTTCAGCTATGTTCTAGTGTTCATGATTGTTGTTTAAAGTCTAGGGAATAGTTTTTCAGCTATGTTCTAGTGTTCATGATTGTTGTTTAAAAGTCTAGTGAATAGTTTTTCAGCTATGTTCTAGTGTTCATGATTGTTGTTTAAAGTCTAGGGAGTAGTTTTTCAGCTATGTTCTAGTGTTCATGATTGTTGTTTAAAGTCTAGGGAATAGTTTTTCAGCTATGTTCTAGTGTTCATGATTGTTGTTTAAAAGTCTAGTGAATAGTTTTTCAGCTATGTTCTAGTGTTCATGATTGTTGTTTAAAGTCTAGTGAGTAGTTTTTCAGCTGTGTTCTAGTGTTCATGATTGTTGTTTAAAGTCTAGTGAATAGTTTTTCAGCTATGTTCTAGTGTTCATGATTGTTGTTTAAAATCTAGTGAGTAGTTTCTCAGCTATGTTCTAGTGTTCATGATTGTTTAAAGTCTAGGGAGTAGTTTTTCAGCTATGTTCTAGTGTTCATGATTGTTGTTTAAAAGTCTAGTGAATAGTTTTTCAGCTATGTTCTAGTGTTCATGATTGTTGTTTAATGTCTAGGGAGTAGTTTTTCAGCTATGTTCTAGTGTTCATGATTGTTGTTTAAAGTCTAGTGAATAGTTTTTCAGCTATGTTCTAGTGTTCATGATTGTTGTTTAAAGTCTAGGGAGTAGTTTTTCAGCTATGTTCTAGTGTTCATGATTGTTGTTTAAAAGTCTAGTGAATAGTTTTTCAGCTATGTTCTAGTGTTCATGATTGTTGTTTAAAGTCTAGGGAGTAGTTTTTCAGCTATGTTCTAGTGTTCATGATTGTTGTTTAAAGTCTAGTGAGTAGTTTTTCAGCTGTGTTCTAGTGTTCATGATTGTTGTTTAAAGTCTAGTGAGTAGTTTTTCAGCTATGTTCTAGTGTTCATGATTGTTGTTTAAAATCTAGTGAGTAGTTTCTCAGCTATGTTCTAGTGTTCATGATTGTTGTTTAAAATCTAGTGAGTAGTTTCTCAGCTATGTTCTAGTGTTCATGATTGTTGTTTAAAGTCTAGGGAGTAGTTTTTCAGCTATGTTCTAGTGTTCATGATTGTTGTTTAAAGTCTAGGGAGTAGTTTTTCAGCAATGTTCTAGTGTTCATGATTGTTGTTTAAAGTCTAGTGAGTAGTTTCTCAGCTATGTTCTAGTGTTCATGATTGTTGTTTAAAATCTAGTGAGTAGTTTCTCAGCTATGTTCTAGTGTTCATGATTGTTGTTTAAAGTCTAGGGAGTAGTTTTTCAGCTATGTTCTAGTGTTCATGATTGTTGTTTAAAGTCTAGTGAATAGTTTTTCAGCTATGTTCTAGTGTTTATGATTGTTGTTTAAAGTCTAGTGAATAGTTTATCAGCTATGTTCTAGTGTTCATGATTGTTGTTTAAAGTCTAGGGAGTAGTTTCTCAGCTATATTCTAGTGTTCATGATTGTTGTTTAAAGTCTAGGGAGTAGTTTCTCAGCTATGTCCTAGTGTTCATGATTGTTGTTTAAAGTCTAGTGAATAGTTTTTCAGTTATGTTCTAGTGTTCATGATTGTTTAAAGTCTAGGGAGTAGTTTTTCAGCTATGTTCTAGTGTTCATGATTGTTGTTTAAAAGTCTAGTGAATAGTTTTTCAGCTATGTTCTAGTGTTCATGATTGTTGTTTAAAGTCTAGGGAGTAGTTTTTCAGCTATGTTCTAGTGTTCATGATTGTTGTTTAAAGTCTAGGGAGTAGTTTTTCAGCTATGTTCTAGTGTTCGTGATTGTTGTTTAAAAGTCTAGTGAATAGTTTTTCAGCTATGTTCTAGTGTTCATGATTGTTGTTTAAAGTCTAGGGAGTAGTTTTTCAGCTATGTTCTAGTGTTCATGATTGTTGTTTAAAGTCTAGTGAGTAGTTTTTCAGCTGTGTTCTAGTGTTCATGATTGTTGTTTAAAGTCTAGTGAATAGTTTTTCAGCTATGTTCTAGTGTTCATGATTGTTGTTTAAAGTCTAGGGAGTAGTTTTTCAGCTATGTTCTAGTGTTCATGATTGTTGTTTAAAAGTCTAGTGAATAGTTTTTCAGCCATGTTCTAGTGTTCATGATTGTTGTTTAAAGTCTAGGGAGTAGTTTTTCAGCTATGTTCTAGTGTTCATGATTGTTGTTTAAAGTCTAGTGAGTAGTTTTTCAGCTGTGTTCTAGTGTTCATGATTGTTGTTTAAAGTCTAGGGAGTAGTTTTTCAGCTATGTTCTAGTGTTCATGATTGTTGTTTAAAATCTAGTGAGTAGTTTCTCAGCTATGTTCTAGTGTTCATGATTGTTGTTTAAAATCTAGTGAGTAGTTTCTCAGCTATGTTCTAGTGTTCATGATTGTTGTTTAAAGTCTAGGGAGTAGTTTTTCAGCTATGTTCTAGTGTTCATGATTGTTGTTTAAAGTCTAGGGAGTAGTTTTTCAGCAATGTTCTAGTGTTCATGATTGTTGTTTAAAGTCTAGTGAATAGTTTTTCAGCTATGTTCTAGTGTTTATGATTGTTGTTTAAAGTCTAGTGAATAGTTTTTCAGCTATGTTCTAGTGTTCATGATTGTTGTTTAAAGTCTAGGGGGTAGTTTCTCAGCTATGTTCTAGTGTTCATGATTGTTGTTTAAAGTCTAGGGAGTAGTTTCTCAGCTATGTTCTAGTGTTCATGATTGTTGTTTAAAGTCTAGGGAGTAGTTTTTCAGCTATGTTCTAGTGTTCATGATTGTTGTTTAAAGTCTAGTGAGTAGTTTCTCAGCTATGTTCTAGTGTTCATGATTGTTGTTTAAAGTCTAGGGAGTAGTTTTTCAGCTATGTTCTAGTGTTCATGATTGTTGTTTAAAGTCTAGGGAGTAGTTTCTCAGCTATGTTCTAGTGTTCATGATTGTTGTTTAAAGTCTAGTGAATAGTTTTTCAGCTATGTTCTAGTGTTTATGATTGTTGTTTAAAGTCTAGTGAATAGTTTTTCAGCTATGTTCTAGTGTTCATGATTGTTGTTTAAAGTCTAGGGAGTAGTTTTTCAGCTATGTTCTAGTGTTCAGTTCATGATTGTTGTTTAAAGTCTAGTGAATAGTTTTTCAGCTATGTTCTAGTGTTCATGATTGTTGTTTAAAGTCTAGTGAGTAGTTTTTCAGCTATGCTCTAGTGTTCATAATTGTTGTTTACAGTCTAGTGAGTAGTTTTTCAGCTATGTTCTAGTGTTCATGATTGTTGTTTAAAGTCTAGGGAGTAGTTTTTCAGCTATGTTCTAGTGTTCATGATTGTTGTTTAAAGTCTAGTGAGTAGTTTCTCAGCTATGTTCTAGTGTTCATGATTGTTTTTTAAAGTCTAGGGAGTAGTTTCTCAGCTATGTTCTAGTGTTCATGATTGTTGTTTAAAGTCTAGGGAGTAGTTTTTCAGCTATGTTCTAGTGTTCATGATTGTTGTTTAAAGTCTAGTGAGTAGTTTCTCAGCTATGTTCTAGTGTTCATGATTATTGTTTAAAGTCTAGGGAGTAGTTTTTCAGCTGTGTTCTAGTGTTCATGATTGTTGTTTACAGTCTAGTGAGTAGTTTTTCAGCTATGTTCTAGTGTTCATGATTGTTGTTTAAAGTCTAGGGAGTAGTTTTTCAGCTATGTTCTAGTGTTCATGATTGTTGTTTAAAGTCTAGTGAGTAGTTTCTCAGCTATGTTCTAGTGTTCATGATTGTTTTTTAAAGTCTAGGGAGTAGTTTCTCAGCTATGTTCTAGTGTTCATGATTGTTGTTTAAAGTCTAGGGAGTAGTTTTTCAGCTATGTTCTAGTGTTCATGATTGTTGTTTAAAGTCTAGTGAGTAGTTTCTCAGCTATGTTCTAGTGTTCATGATTATTGTTTAAAGTCTAGGGAGTAGTTTTTCAGCTGTGTTCTAGTGTTCATGATTGTTGTTTAAAGTCTAGTGAATAGTTTTTCAGCTATGTTCTAGTGTTTATGATTGTTGTTTAAAGTCTAGTGAATAGTTTTTCAGCTATGTTCTAGTGTTCATGATTGTTGTTTAAAGTCTAGGGAGTAGTTTTTCAGCTATGTTCCAGTGTTCATGATTGTTGTTTAAAGTCTAGTGAGTAGTTTTTCAGCTATGTTCTAGTGTTCATGATTGTTGTTTAAAGTCTAGTGAGTAGTTTTTCAGCTATGTTCTAGTGTTCATGATTGTTGTTTAAAGTCTAGTGAGTAGTTTTTCAGCTGTGTTCTAGTGTTCATGATTGTTGTTTAAAGTCTAGGGAGTAATTTTTCAGCTGTGTTCTAGTGTTCATGATTGTTGTTTAAAGTCTAGGGAGTAGTTTTTCAGCTATGTTCTAGTGTTCGTGACAAGTTTACAAATTATATTTTAATAGTAAAATAATTAATCAAAACTAAAAAAAAAATATTAATAAGTGTAAGTTGACATACTAAATGAGACAAACAGCAAGAAATTTCAAGTAATCTTAACAGTTCTGATGATAAACATTAATAGTACATGTGCTGTTATTATAATTAAATATAGGTTGCTAACGTTTTTACCTTAATATTGATATATATTTTTTATATATCTACCCTATTATTTTTTCACATAATGATTAATTTCCAGTGTATTATTCTAATTTTTTTTTTCACTTGACGGTGAAACATTTATATATAAACTGCATATAGCACGTGATCAGCAGGGAGCTAATAGATACAACATTGTACTGTCCATCACCTTAAATGATGTAAAGATAAATCCAACATTTGTTTTCCATTTCAAGTAATCCATTACATGTGTATTACTTTAACCTTATTTAGCTATTTATCCAATAGTCATTTAATTACATGATGTAAGCACAGGGGGTTATAGTTATGGTGTTTAACGCCACTTTCAACAATATTTCAACTATATCATGGTGGTAAGTTGTATTTGTTAGGATTACCCTGAGACACGTCACTGACAAACTTTATCACATAATTTTTGTATCGAGTACAGCTCCCCATGAGTGGGATTCGAGCTCACAACTTTAGAGGTGATAGGCAAATATAGAGTTTATTAATTGGAAGTATATTATTACTTATCTGCAGATGATCTCATATTCCTTTTGACTTCCTGGTTGTCATAAGTTTTACTCCTCTTCAAGCTAGGTTAATCTATTACTCCATTTGAGTATAGATATTGTCATCATTTAATATTTCATGGTAGCCATGAGTATTACTCCTCTTTAGACTAGGGCCATTACTCACTTTGAGTATAGCTATCATCATCATCATCATTTAATACTTCATGTTAGCCATGATTATATTACTTGTCTGCAGACTTGGGCTATATCAGACTTCCTGAGGTATAGCTATCATCATCATTTAATACTTCATGTTAGCCATGAGTATATTACTTGTCTGCAGACTTGGGCTATATCAGACTTCCTGAGGTATCATCATCATTTAATACTTCATGTTAGCCATGAGTATATTACTTGTCTGCAGACTTGGGCTATATCAGACTTCCTGAGGTATAGCTATCATCATCATTTAATACTTCATGTTAGCCATGAGTATATTACTTGTCTGCAGACTTGGGCTATATCAGACTTCCTGAGGTATCATCATCATTTAATACTTCATGTTAGCCATGAGTATATTACTTGTCTGTAGATTTGGGCTATATCAGACTTCCTGAGGTATCATCATCATTTAATACTTCATGTTAGCCATGAGTATATTACTTGTCTGCAGACTTGGGCTATATCAGACTTCCTGAGGTATCATCATCATTTAAGATTTAATGTTAGCCATGAGTATATTACTTGTCTGCAGACTTGGGCTATATCAGACTTCCTGAGGTATAGCTATCATCATAATTTAATACTTCATGTTAGCCATGAGTATATTACTTGTCTGCAGACTTGGGCTATATCAGACTTCCTGAGGTATAGCTATCATCATCATTTAATACTTCATGTTAGCCATGAGTATATTACTTGTCTGCAGACTTGGGCTATATCAGACTTCCTGAGGTATAGCTATCATCATAATTTAATACTTCATGTTAGCCATGAGTATATTACTTGTCTGCAGACTTGGGCTATATCAGACTTCCTGAGGTATCATCATCATTTAATACTTCATGTTAGCCATGAGTATATTACTTGTCTGTAGATTTGGGCTATATCAGACTTCCTGAGGTATCATCATCATTTAATACTTCATGTTAGCCATGAGTATATTACTTATCTGCAGACTTGGGCTATATCAGACTTCCTGAGGTATAGCTATCATCATCATTTAATACTTCATGTTAGCCATGAGTATATTACTTGTCTGCAGACTTGGGCTATATCAGACTTCCTGAGGTATAGCTATCATCATCATTTAATACTTCATGTTAGCCATGAGTATATTACTTGTCTGCAGATTTGGGCTATATCAGACTTCCTGAGGTATCATCATCATTTAATACTTCATGTTAGCCATGAGTATATTACTTGTCTGCAGACTTGGGCTATATCAGACTTCCTGAGGTATAGCTATCATCAACATTTAATACTTCATGTTAGCCATGAGTATATTACTTGTCTGTAGATTTGGGCTATATCAGACTTCCTGAGGTATCATCATCATTTAATACTTCATGTTAGCCATGAGTATATTACTTGTCTGCAGACTTGGGCTATATCAGACTTCCTGAGGTATCATCATCATTTAATACTTCATGTTAGCCATGAGTATATTACTTGTCTGCAGACTTGGGCTATATCAGACTTCCTGAGGTATCATCATCATTTAATACTTCATGTTAGCCATGAGTATATTACTTGTCTGCAGACTTGGGCTATATCAGACTTCCTGAGGTATAGCTATCATCATCATTTAATACTTCATGTTAGCCATGAGTATATTACTTGTCTGCAGACTTGGGCTATATCAGACTTCCTGAGGTATAGCTATCATCATCATTTAATACTTCATGTTAGCCATGAGTATATTACTTGTCTGCAGACTTGGGCTATATCAGACTTCCTGAGGTATAGCTATCATCATCATTTAATACTTCATGTTAGCCATGAGTATATTACTTGTCTGCAGACTTGGGCTATATCAGACTTCCTGAGGTATAGCTATCATCATCATTTAATACTTCATGTTAGCCATGAGTATATTACTTGTCTGCAGACTTGGGCTATATCAGACTTCCTGAGGTATAGCTATCATCATCATTTAATACTTCATGTTAGCCATGAGTATATTACTTGTCTGCAGATTTGGGCTATATCAGACTACCTGAGGTATAGCTATCATCATCATTTAATACTTCATGTTAGCCATGAGTATATTACTTGTCTGCAGACTTGGGCTATATCAGACTACCTGAGGTATAGCTATCATCATCATTTAATACTTCATGTTAGCCATGATTATATTACTTGTCTGCAGACTTGGGCTATATCAGACTTCCTGAGGTATAGCTATCATCATCATTTAATACTTCATGTTAGCCATGAGTATATTACTTGTCTGCAGACTTGGGCTATATCAGACTTCCTGAGGTATAGCTATCATCATCATTTAATACTTCATGTTAGCCATGAGTATATTACTTGTCTGTAGATTTGGGCTATATCAGACTTCCTGAGGTATCATCATCATTTAAGATTTAATGTTAGCCATGAGTATATTACTTGTCTGCAGACTTGGGCTATATCAGACTTCCTGAGGTATAGCTATCATCATCATTTAATACTTCATGTTAGCCATGAGTATATTACTTGTCTGCAGACTTGGGCTATATCAGACTTCCTGAGGTATAGCTATCATCATCATTTAATACTTCATGTTAGCCATGAGTATATTACTTGTCTGCAGACTTGGGCTATATCAGACTTCCTGAGGTATAGCTATCATCATCATTTAATACTTCATGTTAGCCATGAGTATATTACTTGTCTGCAGATTTGGGCTATATCAGACTACCTGAGGTATAGCTATCATCATCATTTAATACTTCATGTTAGCCATGAGTATATTACTTGTCTGTAGATTTGGGCTATATCAGACTTCCTGAGGTATCATCATCATTTAATACTTCATGTTAGCCATGAGTATATTACTTGTCTGCAGACTTGGGCTATATCAGACTTCCTGAGGTATAGCTATCATCATCATTTAATACTTCATGTTAGCCATGAGTATATTACTTGTCTGCAGATTTGGGCTATATCAGACTACCTGAGGTATAGCTATCATCATCATTTAATACTTCATGTTAGCCATGAGTATATTACTTGTCTGTAGATTTGGGCTATATCAGACTTCCTGAGGTATCATCATCATTTAATACTTCATGTTAGCCATGAGTATATTACTTGTCTGCAGACTTAGGCTATATCAGACTTCTTGAGGTATCATCATCATTTAAGATTTAATGTTAGCCATGAGTATATTACTTGTCTGCAGACTTGGGTTATATCAGACTTCCTGAGGTATAGCTATCATCATCATTTAATACTTCATGTTAGCCATGAGTATATTACTTGTCTGCAGATTTGGGCTATATCAGACTTCCTGAGGTATCATCATCATTTAATACTTCATGTTAGCCATGAGTATATTACTTGTCTGCAGACTTGGGCTATATCAGACTTCCTGAGGTATAGCTATCATCATCATTTAATACTTCATGTTAGCCATGAGTATATTACTTGTCTGCAGATTTGGGCTATATCAGACTTCCTGAGGTATCATCATCATTTAATACTTCATGTTAGCCATGAGTATATTACTTGTCTGCAGACTTGGGCTATATCAGACTTCCTGAGGTATAGCTATCATCAACATTTAATACTTCATGTTAGCCATGAGTATATTACTTGTCTGTAGATTTGGGCTATATCAGACTTCCTGAGGTATCATCATCATTTAATACTTCATGTTAGCCATGAGTATATTACTTGTCTGCAGACTTGGGCTATATCAGACTTCCTGAGGTATCATCATCATTTAATACTTCATGTTAGCCATGAGTATATTACTTGTCTGCAGACTTGGGCTATATCAGACTTCTTGAGGTATCATCATCATTTAATACTTCATGTTAGCCATGAGTATATTACTTGTCTGCAGACTTGGGCTATATCAGACTTCCTGAGGTATAGCTATCATCATCATTTAATACTTCATGTTAGCCATGAGTATATTACTTGTCTGCAGACTTGGGCTATATCAGACTTCCTGAGGTATAGCTATCATCATCATTTAATACTTCATGTTAGCCATGAGTATATTACTTGTCTGCAGACTTGGGCTATATCAGACTTCCTGAGGTATAGCTATCATCATCATTTAATACTTCATGTTAGCCATGAGTATATTACTTGTCTGCAGACTTGGGCTATATCAGACTTCCTGAGGTATAGCTATCATCATCATTTAATACTTCATGTTAGCCATGAGTATATTACTTGTCTGCAGACTTGGGCTATATCAGACTTCCTGAGGTATAGCTATCATCATCATTTAATACTTCATGTTAGCCATGAGTATATTACTTGTCTGCAGACTTGGGCTATATCAGACTTCCTGAGGTATAGCTATCATCATCATTTAATACTTCATGTTAGCCATGAGTATATTACTTGTCTGCAGACTTGGGCTATATCAGACTTCCTGAGGTATAGCTATCATCATCATTTAATACTTCATGTTAGCCATGAGTATATTACTTGTCTGCAGATTTGGGCTATATCAGACTACCTGAGGTATAGCTATCATCATCATTTAATACTTCATGTTAGCCATGAGTATATTACTTGTCTGTAGATTTGGGCTATATCAGACTTCCTGAGGTATAGCTATCATCATCATTTAATACTTCATGTTAGCCATGAGTATATTACTTGTCTGCAGACTTGGGCTATATCAGACTTCCTGAGGTATAGCTATCATCATCATTTAATACTTCATGTTAGCCATGAGTATATTACTTGTCTGCAGATTTGGGCTATATCAGACTTCCTGAGGTATAGCTATCATCATCATTTAATACTTCATGTTAGCCATGAGTATATTACTTGTCTGTAGATTTGGGCTATATCAGACTTCCTGAGGTATAGCTATCATCATCATTTAATACTTCATGTTAGCCATGAGTATATTACTTGTCTGCAGATTTGGGCTATATCAGACTTCCTGAGGTATAGCTATCATCATCATTTAATACTTCATGTTAGCCATGAGTATATTACTTGTCTGCAGACTTGGGCTATATCAGACTTCCTGAGGTATAGCTATCATCATCATTTAATACTTCATGTTAGCCATGAGTATATTACTTGTCTGCAGATTTGGGCTATATCAGACTACCTGAGGTATAGCTATCATCATCATTTAATACTTCATGTTAGCCATGAGTATATTACTTGTCTGTAGATTTGGGCTATATCAGACTTCCTGAGGTATCATCATCATTTAATACTTCATGTTAGCCATGAGTATATTACTTGTCTGCAGACTTGGGCTATATCAGACTTCCTGAGGTATAGCTATCATCATCATTTAATACTTCATGTTAGCCATGATTATATTACTTGTCTGCAGACTTGGGCTATATCAGACTTCCTGAGGTATAGCTATCATCATCATTTAATACTTCATGTTAGCCATGAGTATATTACTTGTCTGCAGACTTGGGCTATATCAGACTTCCTGAGGTATAGCTATCATCATCATTTAATACTTCATGTTAGCCATGAGTATATTACTTGTCTGCAGACTTGGGCTATATCAGACTTCCTGAGGTATAGCTATCATCATCATTTAATACTTCATGTTAGCCATGAGTATATTACTTGTCTGCAGACTTGGGCTATATCAGACTTCCTGAGGTATAGCTATCATCATCATTTAATACTTCATGTTAGCCATGAGTATATTACTTGTCTGCAGATTTGGGCTATATCAGACTTCCTGAGGTATAGCTATCATCATCATTTAATACTTCATGTTAGCCATGAGTATATTACTTGTCTGTAGATTTGGGCTATATCAGACTTCCTGAGGTATAGCTATCATCATCATTTAATACTTCATGTTAGCCATGAGTATATTACTTGTCTGCAGATTTGGGCTATATCAGACTTCCTGGGGTATAGCTATCATCATCATTTAATACTTCATGTTAGCCATGAGTATATTACTTGTCTGCAGACTTGGGCTATATCAGACTTCCTGAGGTATAGCTATCATCATCATTTAATACTTCATGTTAGCCATGAGTATATTACTTGTCTGCAGATTTGGGCTATATCAGACTACCTGAGGTATAGCTATCATCATCATTTAATACTTCATGTTAGCCATGAGTATATTACTTGTCTGCAGACTTGGGCTATATCAGACTTCCTGAGGTATCATCATCATTTAATACTTCATGTTAGCCATGAGTATATTACTTGTCTGCAGACTTGGGCTATATCAGACTACCTGAGGTATAGCTATCATCATCATTTAATACTTCATGTTAGCCATGATTATATTACTTGTCTGCAGACTTGGGCTATATCAGACTTCCTGAGGTATAGCTATCATCATCATTTAATACTTCATGTTAGCCATGAGTATATTACTTGTCTGCAGACTTGGGCTATATCAGACTTCCTGAGGTATAGCTATCATCATCATTTAATACTTCATGTTAGCCATGAGTATATTACTTGTCTGCAGACTTGGGCTATATCAGACTTCCTGAGGTATAGCTATCATCATCATTTAATACTTCATGTTAGCCATGAGTATATTACTTGTCTGCAGACTTGGGCTATATCAGACTTCCTGAGGTATAGCTATCATCATCATTTAATACTTCATGTTAGCCATGAGTATATTACTTGTCTGCAGATTTGGGCTATATCAGACTTCCTGAGGTATAGCTATCATCATCATTTAATACTTCATGTTAGCCATGAGTATATTACTTGTCTGCAGACTTGGGCTATATCAGACTACCTGAGGTATAGCTATCATCATCATTTAATACTTCATGTTAGCCATGATTATATTACTTGTCTGCAGACTTGGGCTATATCAGACTTCCTGAGGTATAGCTATCATCATCATTTAATACTTCATGTTAGCCATGAGTATATTACTTGTCTGCAGACTTGGGCTATATCAGACTTCCTGAGGTATAGCTATCATCATCATTTAATACTTCATGTTAGCCATGAGTATATTACTTGTCTGCAGACTTGGGCTATATCAGACTTCCTGAGGTATAGCTATCATCATCATTTAATACTTCATGTTAGCCATGAGTATATTACTTGTCTGCAGACTTGGGCTATATCAGACTTCCTGAGGTATAGCTATCATCATCATTTAATACTTCATGTTAGCCATGAGTATATTACTTGTCTGCAGATTTGGGCTATATCAGACTTCCTGAGGTATAGCTATCATCATCATTTAATACTTCATGTTAGCCATGAGTATATTACTTGTCTGTAGATTTGGGCTATATCAGACTTCCTGAGGTATAGCCATGAGTATATTACTTGTCTGCAGATTTGGGCTATATCAGACTTCCTGAGGTATAGCTATCATCATCATTTAATACTTCATGTTAGCCATGAGTATATTACTTGTCTGCAGACTTGGGCTATATCAGACTTCCTGAGGTATAGCTATCATCATCATTTAATACTTCATGTTAGCCATGAGTATATTACTTGTCTGCAGATTTGGGCTATATCAGACTACCTGAGGTATAGCTATCATCATCATTTAATACTTCATGTTAGCCATGAGTATATTACTTGTCTGCAGACTTGGGCTATATCAGACTTCCTGAGGTATCATCATCATTTAATACTTCATGTTAGCCATGAGTATATTACTTGTCTGCAGACTTGGGCTATATCAGACTACCTGAGGTATAGCTATCATCATCATTTAATACTTCATGTTAGCCATGATTATATTACTTGTCTGCAGACTTGGGCTATATCAGACTTCCTGAGGTATAGCTATCATCATCATTTAATACTTCATGTTAGCCATGAGTATATTACTTGTCTGCAGACTTGGGCTATATCAGACTTCCTGAGGTATAGCTATCATCATCATTTAATACTTCATGTTAGCCATGAGTATATTACTTGTCTGCAGACTTGGGCTATATCAGACTTCCTGAGGTATAGCTATCATCATCATTTAATACTTCATGTTAGCCATGAGTATATTACTTGTCTGTAGATTTGGGCTATATCAGACTTCCTGAGGTATCATCATCATTTAAGATTTAATGTTAGCCATGAGTATATTACTTGTCTGCAGACTTGGGCTATATCAGACTTCCTGAGGTATAGCTATCATCATCATTTAATACTTCATGTTAGCCATGAGTATATTACTTGTCTGCAGACTTGGGCTATATCAGACTTCCTGAGGTATAGCTATCATCATCATTTAATACTTCATGTTAGCCATGAGTATATTACTTGTCTGCAGACTTGGGCTATATCAGACTTCCTGAGGTATAGCTATCATCATCATTTAATACTTCATGTTAGCCATGAGTATATTACTTGTCTGCAGATTTGGGCTATATCAGACTACCTGAGGTATAGCTATCATCATCATTTAATACTTCATGTTAGCCATGAGTATATTACTTGTCTGTAGATTTGGGCTATATCAGACTTCCTGAGGTATCATCATCATTTAATACTTCATGTTAGCCATGAGTATATTACTTGTCTGCAGACTTGGGCTATATCAGACTTCCTGAGGTATAGCTATCATCATCATTTAATACTTCATGTTAGCCATGAGTATATTACTTGTCTGCAGATTTGGGCTATATCAGACTTCCTGAGGTATCATCATCATTTAAGATTTAATGTTAGCCATGAGTATATTACTTGTCTGCAGACTTGGGCTATATCAGACTTCCTGAGGTATAGCTATCATCATCATTTAATACTTCATGTTAGCCATGAGTATATTACTTGTCTGTAGATTTGGGCTATATCAGACTTCCTGAGGTATCATCATCATTTAATACTTCATGTTAGCCATGAGTATATTACTTGTCTGCAGACTTGGGCTATATCAGACTTCCTGAGGTATAGCTATCATCATAATTTAATACTTCATGTTAGCCATGAGTATATTACTTGTCTGCAGACTTGGGCTATATCAGACTTCCTGAGGTATCATCATCATTTAATACTTCATGTTAGCCATGAGTATATTACTTGTCTGCAGACTTGGGCTATATCAGACTTCCTGAGGTATAGCTATCATCATCATTTAATACTTCATGTTAGCCATGAGTATATTACTTGTCTGCAGACTTGGGCTATATCAGACTTCCTTGAGGTATCATCATCATTTAAGATTTAATGTTAGCCATGAGTATATTACTTGTCTGCAGATTTGGGCTATATCAGACTTCCTGAGGTATCATCATCATTTAATACTTCATGTTAGCCATGAGTATATTACTTGTCTGCAGACTTGGGCTATATCAGACTTCCTGAGGTATCATCATCATTTAAGATTTAATGTTAGCCATGAGTATATTACTTGTCTGCAGACTTGGGCTATATCAGACTTCCTGAGGTATAGCTATCATCATAATTTAATACTTCATGTTAGCCATGAGTATATTACTTGTCTGCAGACTTGGGCTATATCAGACGTCCTGAGGTATAGCTATCATCATAATTTAATACTTCATGTTAGCCATGAGTATATTACTTGTCTGCAGACTTGGGCTATATCAGACTTCCTGAGGTATAGCTATCATCATAATTTAATACTTCATGTTAGCCATGAGTATATTACTTGTCTGCAGACTTGGGCTATATCAGACTTCCTGAGGTATCATCATCATTTAATACTTCATGTTAGCCATGAGTATATTACTTGTCTGTAGATTTGGGCTATATCAGACTTCCTGAGGTATCATCATCATTTAATACTTCATGTTAGCCATGAGTATATTACTTATCTGCAGACTTGGGCTATATCAGACTTCCTGAGGTATAGCTATCATCATCATTTAATACTTCATGTTAGCCATGAGTATATTACTTGTCTGCAGACTTGGGCTATATCAGACTTCCTGAGGTATCATCATCATTTAATACTTCATGTTAGCCATGAGTATATTACTTGTCTGCAGACTTGGGCTATATCAGACTTCTTGAGGTATCATCATCATTTAAGATTTAATGTTAGCCATGAGTATATTACTTGTCTGCAGACTTGGGTTATATCAGACTTCCTGAGGTATAGCTATCATCATCATTTAATACTTCATGTTAGCCATGAGTATATTACTTGTCTGCAGATTTGGGCTATATCAGACTTCCTGAGGTATCATCATCATTTAATACTTCATGTTAGCCATGAGTATATTACTTGTCTGCAGACTTGGGCTATATCAGACTTCCTGAGGTATAGCTATCATCATCATTTAATACTTCATGTTAGCCATGAGTATATTACTTGTCTGCAGATTTGGGCTATATCAGACTTCCTGAGGTATCATCATCATTTAATGCTTCATGTTAGCCATGAGTATATTACTTGTCTGCAGACTTGGGCTATATCAGACTTCCTGAGGTATAGCTATCATCAACATTTAATACTTCATGTTAGCCATGAGTATATTACTTGTCTGTAGATTTGGGCTATATCAGACTTCCTGAGGTATCATCATCATTTAATACTTCATGTTAGCCATGAGTATATTACTTGTCTGCAGACTTGGGCTATATCAGACTTCCTGAGGTATCATCATCATTTAATACTTCATGTTAGCCATGAGTATATTACTTGTCTGCAGACTTGGGCTATATCAGACTTCCTGAGGTATCATCATCATTTAATACTTCATGTTAGCCATGAGTATATTACTTGTCTGCAGACTTGGGCTATATCAGACTTCCTGAGGTATAGCTATCATCATCATTTAATACTTCATGTTAGCCATGAGTATATTACTTGTCTGCAGACTTGGGCTATATCAGACTTCCTGAGGTATAGCTATCATCATCATTTAATACTTCATGTTAGCCATGAGTATATTACTTGTCTGCAGACTTGGGCTATATCAGACTTCCTGAGGTATAGCTATCATCATCATTTAATACTTCATGTTAGCCATGAGTATATTACTTGTCTGCAGACTTGGGCTATATCAGACTTCCTGAGGTATAGCTATCATCATCATTTAATACTTCATGTTAGCCATGAGTATATTACTTGTCTGCAGACTTGGGCTATATCAGACTTCCTGAGGTATAGCTATCATCATCATTTAATACTTCATGTTAGCCATGAGTATATTACTTGTCTGCAGATTTGGGCTATATCAGACTACCTGAGGTATAGCTATCATCATCATTTAATACTTCATGTTAGCCATGAGTATATTACTTGTCTGCAGACTTGGGCTATATCAGACTACCTGAGGTATAGCTATCATCATCATTTAATACTTCATGTTAGCCATGATTATATTACTTGTCTGCAGACTTGGGCTATATCAGACTTCCTGAGGTATAGCTATCATCATCATTTAATACTTCATGTTAGCCATGAGTATATTACTTGTCTGCAGACTTGGGCTATATCAGACTTCCTGAGGTATAGCTATCATCATCATTTAATACTTCATGTTAGCCATGAGTATATTACTTGTCTGCAGACTTGGGCTATATCAGACTTCCTGAGGTATAGCTATCATCATCATTTAATACTTCATGTTAGCCATGAGTATATTACTTGTCTGTAGATTTGGGCTATATCAGACTTCCTGAGGTATCATCATCATTTAAGATTTAATGTTAGCCATGAGTATATTACTTGTCTGCAGACTTGGGCTATATCAGACTTCCTGAGGTATAGCTATCATCATCATTTAATACTTCATGTTAGCCATGAGTATATTACTTGTCTGCAGACTTGGGCTATATCAGACTTCCTGAGGTATAGCTATCATCATCATTTAATACTTCATGTTAGCCATGAGTATATTACTTGTCTGCAGACTTGGGCTATATCAGACTTCCTGAGGTATAGCTATCATCATCATTTAATACTTCATGTTAGCCATGAGTATATTACTTGTCTGCAGATTTGGGCTATATCAGACTACCTGAGGTATAGCTATCATCATCATTTAATACTTCATGTTAGCCATGAGTATATTACTTGTCTGTAGATTTGGGCTATATCAGACTTCCTGAGGTATCATCATCATTTAATACTTCATGTTAGCCATGAGTATGTTACTTGTCTGCAGACTTGGGCTATATCAGACTTCCTGAGGTATAGCTATCATCATCATTTAATACTTCATGTTAGCCATGAGTATATTACTTGTCTGCAGATTTGGGCTATATCAGACTACCTGAGGTATAGCTATCATCATCATTTAATACTTCATGTTAGCCATGAGTATATTACTTGTCTGTAGATTTGGGCTATATCAGACTTCCTGAGGTATCATCATCATTTAATACTTCATGTTAGCCATGAGTATATTACTTGTCTGCAGACTTAGGCTATATCAGACTTCTTGAGGTATCATCATCATTTAAGATTTAATGTTAGCCATGAGTATATTACTTGTCTGCAGACTTGGGTTATATCAGACTTCCTGAGGTATAGCTATCATCATCATTTAATACTTCATGTTAGCCATGAGTATATTACTTGTCTGCAGATTTGGGCTATATCAGACTTCCTGAGGTATCATCATCATTTAATACTTCATGTTAGCCATGAGTATATTACTTGTCTGCAGACTTGGGCTATATCAGACTTCCTGAGGTATAGCTATCATCATCATTTAATACTTCATGTTAGCCATGAGTATATTACTTGTCTGCAGATTTGGGCTATATCAGACTTCCTGAGGTATCATCATCATTTAATACTTCATGTTAGCCATGAGTATATTACTTGTCTGCAGACTTGGGCTATTTCAGACTTCCTGAGGTATAGCTATCATCAACATTTAATACTTCATGTTAGCCATGAGTATATTACTTGTCTGTAGATTTGGGCTATATCAGACTTCCTGAGGTATCATCATCATTTAATACTTCATGTTAGCCATGAGTATATTACTTGTCTGCAGACTTGGGCTATATCAGACTTCCTGAGGTATCATCATCATTTAATACTTCATGTTAGCCATGAGTATATTACTTGTCTGCAGACTTGGGCTATATCAGACTTCTTGAGGTATCATCATCATTTAATACTTCATGTTAGCCATGAGTATATTACTTGTCTGCAGACTTGGGCTATATCAGACTTCCTGAGGTATAGCTATCATCATCATTTAATACTTCATGTTAGCCATGAGTATATTACTTGTCTGCAGACTTGGGCTATATCAGACTTCCTGAGGTATAGCTATCATCATCATTTAATACTTCATGTTAGCCATGAGTATATTACTTGTCTGCAGACTTGGGCTATATCAGACTTCCTGAGGTATAGCTATCATCATCATTTAATACTTCATGTTAGCCATGAGTATATTACTTGTCTGCAGACTTGGGCTATATCAGACTTCCTGAGGTATAGCTATCATCATCATTTAATACTTCATGTTAGCCATGAGTATATTACTTGTCTGCAGACTTGGGCTATATCAGACTTCCTGAGGTATAGCTATCATCATCATTTAATACTTCATGTTAGCCATGAGTATATTACTTGTCTGCAGACTTGGGCTATATCAGACTTCCTGAGGTATAGCTATCATCATCATTTAATACTTCATGTTAGCCATGAGTATATTACTTGTCTGCAGACTTGGGCTATATCAGACTTCCTGAGGTATAGCTATCATCATCATTTAATACTTCATGTTAGCCATGAGTATATTACTTGTCTGTAGATTTGGGCTATATCAGACTACCTGAGGTATAGCTATCATCATCATTTAATACTTCATGTTAGCCATGAGTATATTACTTGTCTGTAGATTTGGGCTATATCAGACTTCCTGAGGTATAGCTATCATCATCATTTAATACTTCATGTTAGCCATGAGTATATTACTTGTCTGCAGACTTGGGCTATATCAGACTTCCTGAGGTATAGCTATCATCATCATTTAATACTTCATGTTAGCCATGAGTATATTACTTGTCTGCAGATTTGGGCTATATCAGACTTCCTGAGGTATAGCTATCATCATCATTTAATACTTCATGTTAGCCATGAGTATATTACTTGTCTGTAGATTTGGGCTATATCAGACTTCCTGAGGTATAGCTATCATCATCATTTAATACTTCATGTTAGCCATGAGTATATTACTTGTCTGCAGATTTGGGCTATATCAGACTTCCTGAGGTATAGCTATCATCATCATTTAATACTTCATGTTAGCCATGAGTATATTACTTGTCTGCAGACTTGGGCTATATCAGACTTCCTGAGGTATAGCTATCATCATCATTTAATACTTCATGTTAGCCATGAGTATATTACTTGTCTGCAGATTTGGGCTATATCAGACTACCTGAGGTATAGCTATCATCATCATTTAATACTTCATGTTAGCCATGAGTATATTACTTGTCTGTAGATTTGGGCTATATCAGACTTCCTGAGGTATCATCATCATTTAATACTTCATGTTAGCCATGAGTATATTACTTGTCTGCAGACTTGGGCTATATCAGACTTCCTGAGGTATAGCTATCATCATCATTTAATACTTCATGTTAGCCATGATTATATTACTTGTCTGCAGACTTGGGCTATATCAGACTTCCTGAGGTATAGCTATCATCATCATTTAATACTTCATGTTAGCCATGAGTATATTACTTGTCTGCAGACTTGGGCTATATCAGACTTCCTGAGGTATAGCTATCATCATCATTTAATACTTCATGTTAGCCATGAGTATATTACTTGTCTGCAGACTTGGGCTATATCAGACTTCCTGAGGTATAGCTATCATCATCATTTAATACTTCATGTTAGCCATGAGTATATTACTTGTCTGCAGACTTGGGCTATATCAGACTTCCTGAGGTATAGCTATCATCATCATTTAATACTTCATGTTAGCCATGAGTATATTACTTGTCTGCAGATTTGGGCTATATCAGACTTCCTGAGGTATAGCTATCATCATCATTTAATACTTCATGTTAGCCATGAGTATATTACTTGTCTGCAGATTTGGGCTATATCAGACTTCCTGAGGTATAGCTATCATCATCATTTAATACTTCATGTTAGCCATGAGTATATTACTTGTCTGCAGATTTGGGCTATATCAGACTTCCTGAGGTATAGCTATCATCATCATTTAATACTTCATGTTAGCCATGAGTATATTACTTGTCTGCAGACTTGGGCTATATCAGACTTCCTGAGGTATAGCTATCATCATCATTTAATACTTCATGTTAGCCATGAGTATATTACTTGTCTGCAGATTTGGGCTATATCAGACTACCTGAGGTATAGCTATCATCATCATTTAATACTTCATGTTAGCCATGAGTATATTACTTGTCTGCAGACTTGGGCTATATCAGACTTCCTGAGGTATCATCATCATTTAATACTTCATGTTAGCCATGAGTATATTACTTGTCTGCAGACTTGGGCTATATCAGACTACCTGAGGTATAGCTATCATCATCATTTAATACTTCATGTTAGCCATGAGTATATTACTTGTCTGCAGACTTGGGCTATATCAGACTTCCTGAGGTATAGCTATCATCATCATTTAATACTTCATGTTAGCCATGAGTATATTACTTGTCTGCAGACTTGGGCTATATCAGACTTCCTGAGGTATAGCTATCATCATCATTTAATACTTCATGTTAGCCATGAGTATATTACTTGTCTGCAGACTTGGGCTATATCAGACTTCCTGAGGTATAGCTATCATCATCATTTAATACTTCATGTTAGCCATGAGTATATTAC